>CM077148.1:128085377-128442832 GCA_039583875.1 Platanthera guangdongensis | reverse complement strand
ATTTTAATTTTAAACCCATCAATCGTTCGGTAGGATAAAGAATTTTGTGAGGTATAGTACTGGCTTGCCGAGTTTTTATACGACCTTGTATAGAATTATACTATACTATAAAGCATAGTCTACACTTGCCTATCGGATTGTAGTCCGTGAGACGATTTTTGACCTTCACCATCCTGATCTCTTTATTGCGTAGCCGCTTGACCTCCGAGTCCTCAATCCGCACGGGCTTGACTTTTGTTGTCAACCCAGTATCCACCGACACTTGATCAACCACGATCACTTGCGAAGGCTCTTGCACCGCCTTCCAAAGCACCGAAATATGGAATACATCATGTAATCCACCAAGCTCCACTGAAAGCTTCAACGATAGCTGCTTCACCAACTCGCTCCAGAACCTCAAACGGACCAAGGTACCTCGGGCTTAGCTTTTTCAATCGCCGCACCCGCGAGACACCCTTGAATGGCTTGATCTTTAAGTACACATAGCCGCCCAAAGCGAACTCCACGTTCCTGTGCTTGGCATTATAGTACTTCGCTTGTCGATCCTGAGCGATAAGCAACCTCTCCCGAATGGTACGCACCAATGAAGTAGAATACTCCACTTCTAATCCCTTATACAACTTTGACTCACCCGTTTCTAGCCAAGACAACGACGTGCGACATTTTCTACCATATAGGGCCTCGAAGGGCGCAATTTGAATATCGCTTGGTAGCTATTGTTGTACGCGAACTCCACCAAATAAAGATGGTCTTCCCATTGCTTTCCAAAATCCAAGACACACATGCGGAGCATGTCTTCAATGGTTCTATTGACCCTCTCGGTCTGCCCATCCGTTTGCGGATGGAAGGCTGTGCTGAATTTCAACTTTGTTCCCAACATTTGTTGCACTAGCCTCCAATCATTGGACGTGAACCGCCCATCTCGGTCACTCACGATGCTGCGGGGCACACCGTGAAGCCGTACTATATTATCCGCATATAATTTTGCCAACTTCTCCACCGGATCATCCTTCCTATGCGGAACGAAATGCGACACCTTCGTTAGCCGATCTACGACCACCCAAATGGCGTCGTTCCCCTTTTGCGACCTTGGCAAACCGTGCACAAAGTCCATAGAGATGTCGTCGAATTTCCACTCTGAAATAGGCAAGGACTTCAGAAATCCTCCCGGCTTTTGGCATTCCGCCTTCAGCAAGGCGCAAGTTTGGCACTTCGTCACGTAGAGCGCCACATCTTTCTTCAAACCCGGCAACCAAAACAGTTTCTTCACATCGCGGTACATCTTCGTGCTCCCCGGGTGAATCGAGTACTTGGTATGGTGTGCCTCGTACAACAATTCCACCCGCAAATTGCCCACACTTGGGACGCACAGACGACCGTCTTTCCAAAGCAATCCGTCCTCCACAACGAATTGGGAATTTGACCCATCCAGAGCCTCTACCATAAACTGCTTCATATGGACATCCATATCCAAAGCCTGCCGAATCCGATCAGCCAGGTCATATTGGACTTCAGTCTTATTCAGTACTGCTTCAGCACTTGATTGCTTATCCACACAAACAATATCCAACGCCTCCAACTCCCGAACCAACCGCTCGTCATGGATCGACAGCCAATTGGCTTGAGCTGGGGCCCGACGACTCAACGCGTCCGCAACCGCATTCCTTTACCAGGCATGTAGTGGATCTTGAATGTATAGTCTCCCAAGAACTCCCACTCCATCTACGCTGCCGCATATTCAGATCTTTCTGATCAATCAGATACTTCAGGCTCTTATGATCGGTGTAGATATTAATCTTCACACCGTACAAATAGTGTCTCCACAGCTTTAAGGCAAAAATCACGGCCGCTAACTCCAAGTCATGGACCGGATAATTCCTCTCGTGCACTTTTAGCTGTCTCGAGCCATAAGCTATTACACTTCCGTGTTGTAGTAGCACGCAACCCAAACCGCTGCCCGAAGCATCACTGTAAATCTCATAGCCTTCGGTCCCACATGGCGAACTCAGCACAGGCGCCGTGG
Source organism: Platanthera guangdongensis (assembly GCA_039583875.1). NCBI lineage: Eukaryota > Viridiplantae > Streptophyta > Magnoliopsida > Asparagales > Orchidaceae > Platanthera > Platanthera guangdongensis. The sequence continues at coordinate 128,440,809 of CM077148.1, read as the reverse complement.
TCAACCAACACTTCAACTCCTCAAAAGCTAGCGCGCACTCCGGCGTCCAAACGAACTTCGGCTCCTTCCTCGTCAAAGTAGTGAGAGGTAATGCTATCCGCGAGAAGTTCTCTTCGAAGCGCCTATAATAGTCGGCAAGCCCACAAAGCTCCGGACTTCCGCTACCGTAGCAAGCTCAGGCCACTCCCGTATCCCAACAATCTTCACCGGATCCACAGCAATACCCTCTCCACTCACTATATGACCGAGGAATGCCACTGAGGATAACCAAAACTTGCACTTCGAGAACTTGGCATACAGTTGATTCCTACTTAGCGTCTCCAAAAACAAATGAAGATGCTTGAACTGATCTTCCTCACTTTGCGAGTACACCAAAATATTGTCGATGAAGACGATCATAAAATGGTCCAAGTACTCCCTGAATGTCCTGTTCATCAGATCCATGAACACTGACGACGCATTAGTCAGCCCAAACGGCATGACCGTAAACTCATAATGCCCGTATCTCGTACTGAACATTGTCTTCGGGATATCACTCTCCCTTATTCGCAGCTGATAGTACCTAGACTTGAGATCCAACTTCGAGTACACTGTCGACCCGACCAACTGATCAAAAAGATCATCAATCGGGGGATCGGGTACTTGTTCTTCTCTGTCAACTTGTTGAGCTCCCGATAATCGATACATAGCCTCAATCTTCCGTCCTTCTTCTTAACAAAGAGGACCGGCGCGCTCCAAGGTGAAGAACTTGGGCGCACATACCCTTGCTCCAACAACTCTTGCAGTTGAACCTTCAGCTCCGCCATTTCCTTAGGCGCTAGCCGATATGGAGAGCGTGATACAGGCTTTGCACCTGGCACTAGCTCAATCGTAAAATCTATCTCCCGCTGAGGCGGGGCTCCAGGAAGATCTGCAGGGAACGCATCAGGGTACTCCGATAGCACTGAAATACAATCCAATGCAGGCTTCGGCTTTGCAACCTCCACTAGTGTAAAGAACAGTTCTGCACCGGCACGAACCGCCTTCACCACCTGAAGAGCAGACATCAACGTCTTGCTCGACCCCTGTAAGCCCGTAAAAGTCGTCTCACGACTTGCTCCCAGCTTGACTTCCTTGCGACCGCAATCAATATAGGCCTGCTGCTCCGAGAGCCAGTCCATGCCAAATATAACGTCGAACTCCACCAACGGAAGTAATGACGCTTGCAGATCGAACTTCTGATTCCCAATACGAATCTTAACATCGCAGATCCTATCCGCGCGCATCGAACACCCATTGGGCAACAATACATCCAACTTATCCTTCGCCATCGAAGAAGGGACTCCGATGCGTGATATAAATCCTTCGGACAAGAAGGAGTGTGAAGCTCCCGTATCGAAGAGTGCTCTTGCTGGATTTTCACAAATCAAAACAAATCCTAAACAAGCAGTGGTAAGGTAACATGTGCATAACAAGTATTTAAAGAAATTAACTTGCTATAAATTAAACCGTACCTGTCACCACATCCTCCTATTTAATGGCCTCTGTTGGCCAAGATTATACACCCTTGGTTGGGCCGGAGCATAGTGGGATGCGGTTGACTCCACCGCCTTGCCCTTCTCTTCATAAGTTGCTCCCGACTTTCTCTCGGACTTGGGACGTCCGCTCCAACAGTCGCGGGCAAAGTGCCCCGTCTTTCCACAAGTAAAACATGCCCCAGGGTCTGACTCGTAGTCGCCCAGAAGCACCAGAAGGAGCTGGACCCGAAGACTTATGCTTCTTGAAGAATCTTTGATAGCCAGACTTTGAAGTAGTCGGCGCTTTGAACCCAGATTTCTTCTCACCAACGTTCTTCTTCGCTTGAACATTCTTCATGTCCTTCTCCAAGGACCGGGCCGTGTTGACCAAGGTCAAGAAATCCTGCGTCATCGGCCCCGAGAGTAGTAACCTCAACTCATCTCTCAAGCCTTCATAGAATCGATTCGTCTTGCGCTCCTCATCCGCGATGGTGGAGCTAGCATATCGACTCAAACGAGTAAACTCGTGGAGGTATTCATCCACGCTACTGTCCCCTTGTACCAACTTCAGGAACTCGTTCTCCAACGCTATCCTTTGCGCCGAAGGGAGGTATCTAGCCAAGAACAATCTCGAGAACTCCTACATCGAGACATCAAAAAGTTGCCTACCTCTCAGTAGATGCAGCTCCAATCCTTCCCACCACATTCTTGCTTCACCATCCAAAAGGAACGTAGCAATGGTGGTCATTTGCCACTCCTTCGTGTCCGTTGCTGTCATGACTCTCTTCACCCTGGAGAGCCAGTCTTCAGCTTGAGATGGGGTTCCCAACCCCGAGAATACCGAAGGATTAAAGTTCATGACATTCTTGAGCTGCCTCTCAGTTGCCCTCCTTGGCAACACCGGCTCCACTACCACCTGTTCCACTCTCCTCGGCTCAGCCTCTTGCAGCGGTACCTGCTCCATCGCAGGAGCGGGCTGCTGCGTTTGCCTTGCAGGCTGCGCATTAATCATGGCCAACACTGCTTCGGCCACCAATCGTATGGTCTCAGTCGATAGAGGTGTTGTAGGAGCTTCATTAGGTGCACTGCTAGCCTCAGAAACTCGACGTTCCGACGGCCCAGCACCACTTCTGGTCACCTATAGTGGTACAAAACACCGTTAAGCGACCAAATAAAATTACAAACAACAATTATAGGAACACACAGGTTCCTCAAACACATGTATTTTCATTCCTAAGTGGACATTCATGGATTCTTTTACTGTTATAACGATGACGCACACACATGTGAGCACCACCCCTTAAAAAGAATTCGTCCACGAATTCATTTTAAGCCCGACCAAAACCAGTAGTCTGATACCAAATTGTAACACCCCCTATCCGTCGCATAGCATATAGCAGTAGGTCCAGCCGGGGCCCGATGCCATATGCCACAGACAGACCGGGTGGTTACTCATGGAAACCATCCAACCAATCATAACGTCCTACACAGAGCATTCTAGCGGAAGCAGTTTAATAAGTAGCAATAAAGAACCCAGCACAAAAGCATGAATGTCCACTAATACCAAATAGGAATGTTGTACATACACAAGTACAGGCCTTAAGGCCTTACAAAATGGTTTACTTGATATTACATGTTTTACAAACCACGGCACGCAGGCCGGTCATACATGAATAAAAGCAGTAAACACTCCAATTAGGCCTTCGAGGGCCGGCTTCGCAATTTGGGCTTTAGCCCGCTATTGACCGCTTGGTCCAGCAGCACCTGCAAGCAACAAAACCACCGCACGGTGGCAAACAAAAGCAACGGTCAGCAATGCTGACCAAATTATAACGATCCCGCCCCCAACTCGGGGCGGCGATGCTCCTTCCCTGCATTTCATTAGCATAAGCGAGCAATATATCAATATTCATTTCATCACAGGCGTAGGCTCATACGGCCACACACCCCGTGCACTCAGGGCACATTCTCGGTGAACACAATCTAAGTCTGCCGACTCACCCCCGTCCCTTTGGATGGCCAATCAATGAGCAATTTGTCTTCCCGGCATGGGTCACGGTAATTAAAACCATAGACCGCCAAAGACCCTCATCTATGCCAACGACAAGTGCCACGTAACCTTAGGTCTCTTTAACCCGAACGACATAGAACGGGTACGGTTCCATCTGACCCGTGCTCACATCGCAATGGTAATTTAAACCATATGCGCAGGTCAAACGTCTCCCGAGTCCCGTTTCCATCACAATTCACATAACTCGGTTATGTTCAAGTTGGCTCTCAGGCCACCAAGTTGGCAAGATCACGCATCCGCCCAGTTTTCCGGGTGCACCTTTGGGTTAATCCCCAAGGCTTCCTGTTGCAATCTACCACGTAGAAAACCCGAAAAACAAATAATCACACGGTGTCTTCTCCGGCATTTATGCAATGCAACATCACCGATCCAGACCAACATGTCTGGGTAGGCTTCACACATCATGCCTATGTCCGTTCTCGCTTACGGACTCTAAACAACAGGGACTTTACATATCTACCCGAAGGAACGCCTCCAACTCACCGCACAAACTCGCGAGAGAGCGGGCTTCCTATGCAAAGAAGGAGAGCTACACATGCTCAAGAAGAGAATCGTTACCCTAGCATTCTTCTTTGGCGCCATGGAAAAGTAAGCGGATGAAAAGCACCGCACTCTCTTCGCCTCTATGGATCCGAAGTCGACCCGCGATTTGGAGCTTCGAAGCTCCTCCAATGGCCGTATCTAGCTTCTTCTTCCTCCTTTGGCTCTCCTCTCTCTCTTGACTTAGAAAGAGAAGCACTCAAGTAAAAGTTAGGGTTTCAAAGGTCCAATCCCGGGTATATCTCATCAGGAACAACCCCCAGCCATTGGATCCCAACTTAAAGAAAGGAACGACTTTGATTCGGGCCTGAAATGTACAATCTGGACCGAACACGTCCTGGCACACGCCCGTGTCCAAGGCCTTGTCCCCCATTCGCCGTCAAAATCGACGGGCCTGGAACAATACACGGCATCCGACAAGCCCGTGTTCGACCTAACACGCCCGTGTTCCATATGACATGGCCGTGTGGTCGGCCATATGCCCCCATCGATTTATCCCGAAAACAACCCGAGAACAACACGGGTTCTTGGACACACCACTGTCCTAACCTGTGTCCACTCGAACATGCCTGGGCTCCAGGCCGTGTTCACGGTCTCGACACTTCATCGGGTGAAGTTCGTCGACCACCCGACACGGCCTTGGACACGCCCGTATCCTAGGCCGTGTGCCTTGTCTCGACACGTCGTCGAGCAAAAATGTCGACACCCTGGGCCGGTTGTCGACACGGGCTCGACACGCCCTGAGACATGCCCGTGTCTCAGGCCATGTGCCTCGTCTCGATACTTCGTCGAGCGAAAATTGTCGATACCCCGAGCCGATCATCGATACGGGCTCAACACGCCCTGAGACACGGCCGTGTCCCAGGCCGTATGCCCTGTCTCGACACAGTGTCGACCGAAATTCGTCGACTTCACGGCCAAGTCATCGACTCCAGTCTGACACGGCCTGGGACACGCCCGTGTCCCAGGCCGTGTGCCTACTGCCAGATTCCAAATATGGCCCAAAACTTCCCCCGTCGCTCTTTTGAGTTTCGGGGCGTTACACCATACACGGACATGGTGATAGTCTGCATAGCTCAAGAACAATGCCTCAGCTCACCACATGAGTCCACGATCAACAAGTAGACCGCCCGATCAACAATGGACCCTGCGGACACTGCATCAGCCCGCCGCACAAGTCCACGACCAACATGCAGATTGCCCGGTCAACAATAGACTCTGCGGACACTGCAAACACCCTAAACTTGTCACAGAGTGTGACCAAGTCCAACAACCACCAATCAATGGTGCGAGCTTGGAGGACATGAAACTCAGACCGCTAACTCCATGGACAGTAAACCACCATAATGCGGCTAACATCCACCACAACACTGGAGAACTTGGCAAGGACCAGAGCCGATCTCCAAAAACCAGTCCACAATAGCGGACTCCGTGGACTCTAACCAAGTCTGCCACACCTCCACGGGTATAATCTCCAATCCGCCCGGTTACTTCAGGAACAAAGTCTGTAAACCGCAGGCCGAGCTGAGCACCGCCACCTGACTGCCAAGGACAGATCGCCAAGGACAGACCACCAAGGCCGCTCCACTAGATTCCCAAGCCACCAAGACTACCATGGTAACTAACCACCCAGGCCACAACAACAGTCCGCCCAGACCGCGGACTCAGACAGCACAGACCACATAGTCTGCTCATTCACCCACTTCCACTTCATAATTTTCAACACTCCCTTACCTTAAAGTGAGAAGTGGTGATCAAGCCCAATAGTCCCCGTAGTCATTGAAATGGCCCCTTCGATAGTGGCTTCATGAAGATGTCAGTAAGGTTGTCTTCACTCCGAACATGGCCGACCATAAGAGATCCCTCCAACACCTTCTGCCTTATGAAGTGGTGCTCGATCTCTATATGCTTCATCCTTGCGTGACAAACTGGATTGTTCACAAGTTTGAGAGCACTCTCATTGTCATCTCGGAGCAGAGTAGGACCTTGCACTTCCTCATGGATGTCCTAAACTAGCCTCCTTAACCAGATGGCTTCCCAAATAGCCAAAGCCAAAGCCTTATACTCTGCTTCCATAGTCGAGACGGACATTGAGTCCTGCTTCTTGCTACACCACGAGATGCTAGCTGATCCATAAGTGAAAAAATAACCCGATGTTGATCTTCGATCATCCGAGTCACCACCATAATCATCATCAGAGTATCCTAGCAATGAAAAGTCTGTGTCCCTCCTATAAAGGAGACCCATATCAGAAGTAGTCTTGACATACTTCAAGATATTCTTTGCCGCCACCAAATAAGACTTCCTTGGCTCTGCCATAAACCGAATTACTTGACCAACAACATAAGCAATATCTGGCCTTGTAATCGTTAGGTAGATCAAGCTCCTCACTAGAGCTCTGAACACCAAGGGATCACGAAGAATCGTTCCTTCATCTCGTCGAAGCTTTAGTGCATGATCCAGTGGAGTAGAGCAACTCTTCCCTTCCTTCATGCAAAATCTATTTATAATGCGAATTGCATATCCTTTCTGAGAAATGAGTATCTCTCTCTCCTTCCTCTCCACTTCGAGACCAAGAAAGTGATGAAGCTCTCCCAAGTCTTTCATCTCGAAGTGAATAGCTAGCTCAGCTCTAAGCCTAGCTAGCTCCTCCTTGGAATTCCCTGTGATGATCATGTCATCAACATACAGCAGGACCAAGACCTGAAGCTCCCCTTCTTCTTAATGAACATGCTTTAATCTGAGTTGGAAGCAAGGTAACCGCAGAATTTGAGGTATTCTGCTATCTTCCCATACCAAGCTCTTGGAGCCTATTTCAACCTGTAGAGAGCCTTCCTGAGTTTGCAGACGTAGTTCGGATGAACTTCAGAGACAAATCCAAGCGGCTGATCCATGAAGATGTCCTTATCAATATTCCCGTAAAGAAAAGCATTCTTTATGTCAAGCTGCCACAACCTCCATCCTTGGCAAGCAGCCAAAGCGATCACCACCAGAACCGAAGTCAACTTTGCAACTAGACTAAACATCTCATCATAGTCCTCTCCATACTGTTGTGAGAATCCTCGAGCAACAAGACGAGCCTTGTATCTTTCGATGCTCCCATCGGCCTTCTTCTTCAACTTGTACACCCACTTGCAAGTCACTGGAGTAATTCCATCAACCCTGGGCACAAGATCCCAGGTTTCATTCTTCTTGAGAGCATTCATATCCTCTTCCATGGCATCTTCCAACTCCTTAACTCCCGTGGCTTCATTGAAGTTTGCAGGCTCTCGCTCATCTAGAGGGCCTACAAAGAAGCAGGAGACAAAGCTCACTGTATTCCCTTCACTGTATCGAGCTGGTGGCTTGATAATCCTCTTTGATCTCCGAGGGGTCTGCTCCTTGCTCACCACCTCCGTTGCTTCTTCAGGCTCATCTCCATTTCCGGGCAAATTTTGAGCAATGCTCCCCCTGCTTCCTGAACCAGAAGCCTCTGCCCCAGAGCTTGAAGCAACAAGAGCTGCTGGTGATATAACAAGCTCCTCTTGACGAACTTCAGCAGCCATCTTCTGCTCTTCATCAACCTTACTTTCTGAAAGCTCAACCGAGCCTCCACCATACGACGTCAGTTCATTAAAGACCACGTCACTTGATACAACAAACTTCTTCGCTGCAGGATCCATGTACTTCCATCCATTCTTCCGCTCATCATAGCCTACAAAGACAAGCTTCCTTGCCTTTGCATCAATCTTTGTCCTTGAAGCATCTGGGACATGCACATAGCAAGTTGATCCAAATGCCCGAAGGTGTTCCACGCTTGGCTTCTCCTTCAACGGCATCTCGAAGGGAGACTTCATGTTGATCGGACTAAGAGGCATCCGATTGATGACATAAGAAGCTCAAGACATTCCCTCTACCCAGAAGGACCTAGGAATGTCTTTTGCATGAAGCAAACACTTGCAAGTTTCCGTCAGATGACAAATCTTCTGCTCAGCTACTCCATTTTATTGTGGAGTATGAGCACAAGTAATCTCTCTCTGGATCCCATGCTTCCTGCAAAAGTTAGAGAATTCGGACGAGACAAACTCACCACCATTCTCTGATCTAAACTTCTTGATTTGCAGTCCAAGCCGGCCCTCCACCAGCTCGTTGAACTCCACAAACAAATGGAAAGATTCTGACTTCTCCTTCAAGAAATATACCCAAGTGTATCTTGAGTAATCATCAATCAAAATAAGCATGTATTTGCTCCCACCAAGGCTAACAGTGATAGTTGGCCCCATCAGATCACCATGGATGCACTCTAATAGTGCTTTGCTCCTTGTTTGTGAGTTGTCAAAAGGAAGGCGATGATCCTTACCATACTGACACCCTGCACAAACATGACCATCGCCAGAGGATGATAGCTTAGGCAAACCTTTCATAAGGCTCCTTTTTGCCATAGCTTTTAGCTTATCCATCCCTACATGCCCCAACCTCTCATGCCATATAGCTGCGCTATCATTGGTCCTCATTCAATCAACATAGGAGTTTGTTGCAAGAACAAACAAGTTCTTTACTCTCCTCCCAACATGAGCAACATCAGCCTTCACCGTTGATACGTTGCGAAGAAACTTCACTTCTGTTGGCCCAAACAGAATGTGATAACCTGCTTCTACCGCATTGGTCACATAGAAGAGGTTCTTCTTCATGCTCGGTATATGATACACACTCCTTAACATGAGCGGCCCCTTATCACTACCCAATGACACAGCCCCTCCTTCTTTACTGCATAAACAGTATTATCAACAGTAATAATAGCTTCGTTACCTGAGTAAGTTTGCAGCGAGGAGAACTTCGACTTGTCTCCGATGATGTGATGACCACACCCAGAGTCCAAGATCCTTTCGTCTTGGAAGTCTATGGCGGACAAGGCACGGACACAAGTGCCTGTCATGAAAGCTCCACCCCATCCAGCTTCCTCAGTACTAGAGCAAGCTTCCTCCTTGCCTGCAGCATGCCCAGGCTGCAGCTTGACCTTGCAGTCATGCTTGAAGTGACCCTACTGATGACATCTGTAGCACTTCAAATTCTTCTTCCAGTTCTTCTTAGGAGCAGCGCTCCTGTCTTGCTGATAAGATGTTGAAGGCTCATCTTCAACAGCGGTCTTCTTCTTCTTCCCTTCCCATCTCTTTTTATTCTTGCCTGTGAGGAGCGCTTCACTACCTTCTTCAGAAATTGTGACTCCAGCCATCTGTCTGGCCAAACTTTCCTGCTAAGCAAGCAGGTTCTCAAGTTCCAGCAGAGATGGCTGAGTTGCCCAGCCTTGAACAGAGGTTACAAAGGCCAAATACTCTTTCCGCAAGCCACAGATTATATGCCTTTTCAACTTAGCCTCAGAGATGTGCTCAACAGGATCAAGCGCTGATAACTCAGCACACAGACTCTTCATCTTCAGAAAAAACTTAGAGATGGTCAGGTCTCCTTGAGTTGTCCTTGCGAACTCATTCTCCAGGAACTGTAGACTTGCCACATTCTTCCTGTTGAACAACTCATCAATGGTTGTCCAAATATCAGCAGCTGATTCACATCCGATGATGTGATCAAATAATTCCGGTGAAACAGCCCGCTTGAGGATAAACTCAGCCTTTGCATTAGTTTTCCTCCAGACCCTTAGCTGCTCAGTAGTCCCAAACATAGCTGTAACTTCCTGCCTGTCATCACCACCGACGACCTCCCATAGCTCCTCGCCCAGAAGATAACTCTTCATGCACGACTTCCACTTCTTAAAGTTAGTCGGCGTTAAGAGTTCAATACCCAGACCTCTTGCATAACTCCCTTCTATTGCAATAACCTTAGTCTAAGCTTCTAGAAGCACAGAGCACACCACAAGTTGATCACTACTCAAGCAACTGAACCTTGCTCTGACACCATGTTAAAATTTCACTCAAGATGAATAATGAGATAGTCTGACGCGAAATTAATATTCTAAGAACTATCAGGATCACACCTTGATCAAGAGGAAACTGAGAATGCAAGCTCAAACACCAGAAGCAACCAGAAGGAACAAGCAAATCATATTTTATTAACTTCTTTACAGGGTGAGGTATACGTGACAATACATGATTTTGCCAGTACACAAGGAAAAACAGAAAGTTACAAAAAACAATCTGAGCGGACAGAATCAGAGACCGCCGAGACCGCCCGAACTGCTGCTAGATGCCGAATAGAACACGAAGTCCGCCGAGACCGCGAGGTCATGCGGACACACCGTTATTCTCTGACTGTTGCAAGCTGCCGCTGAACAGAAGAACAGACTGGCAAGTCTGCCTAGACGACGACCTGGTTATTGAACTTAGAACAATTGAAGGAGACAAACTGGTTGGCTGCCACCTGCGACCTATTGCAACTGATGATTGTAAACCGTAAGCTTCACTGCTTCCTGACCTTGATCAGAACAAAATGCCCGGCTTCACAGTGCTAGCCGCACAACCTACTAATAGCAACTAGTCAAATCTCAACCCACGCGAACTGGAAAACCGAGTCCGCAATAATTGATCTGCGCTCAACTTACAATTCACTATGTTACTATAGACGTGCCGGGGGGGGTCTATTTATAGGTAGGGTGAGCAGTGTGGTCACTGGCCTACTGAATAGAGTCACCACCACAGCTCACAGCTAGCAAACCTTAGTCCGCCGAATCCGCAAGGACTTGGATAGACTTCATACAACTCGCCAGGCATCAAGACAAGGTCAGTCTACCACCAGGAGGACACCGCGCCAGTCCGCACACATGCAACATGCGGACACATCAACATCCCATTCACTGCATCAGTCCGCATGCTATATGCGGACAAGGCAACATCCCACACAGCCCACAAGCACTGCACCAGTCCGCCACACTGCATACCACACGAACAGCCATAGCCCATAATAGAACAGTCCGCACGCCATACGCAGACATGGCGATAGTCCGCATAGCTTGAGAACAATGCCTCAGCTCGCCATATGAGTCCACGACCAACATGCAGACTGCCCGGTCAACAGCGGACTCTGCGGACACTGTATCAGCTCGCCGCACAAGTCCACGACCAACAGGTAGATCGCCCGATCAATAGCAGACTCTGCGGACGCTGCGAACACCCTGAACTTATCATAGAGTGTGACCAAGTCTAGCAACCACCAAACAACTGGTGCGATATTAGCAGACACGAAACTCATGTAAGACCCCCTATTTTTTTTCTTCTTGAAACACCGGGGTCTTAGGCCCAGAACCGCCGCTTTGCGGTGACACCTTCATGCCCTGAAGGGTCATCACTGCAAAACGCCGATTCTGTCGGCCGATTCGATCACAGAAAAACAACAAAAGTAGAGTAAACACAAGTGAGGTAAAAACTCTAACCAAAAGTCCACAATAAAATCACATTAGAGTAATAATATCTCCACGAAGGGAGAGACCACAAAATATAAATGTACTGAAAATAAGGGCTTAAGCCCGATACATAAAATCCTCACTACATAGTCACTCAAGCAGAAGCAAAATAAAACACTACTAAGGTCAGGGGCTCACAGTCCCAGCTGTCTGAACTCCTAAGCTAGACTACCCTATCTCCAAACGGGCCGACATCCGAGGCTGCTCCTCCATGCTGGGCTCCACGATCCCCTAAATGATGTGATCCGAAAACCGTTAGTCTATAAGACTAAGTCCTATCATCCCCCACCCCTTCCCCCATGGCATGAATGACCTTTACTCCATTTTCTCTCTCCTCCATTAAAGGGAAATTGGAGCTTTCTCTCTCCTGCCCCTCATGGACGAATTTGTTCATCACTCTAGCCTATTTGCAGCCCACTCATTCATCATTTCCATGATATCAAGGCTAGCCCAAATGGGGGGAAATGGGCTTGAGCTTGGGTTAGCCTATTTGGGCTAATTTGACTTAACCTTAAGGTAGAGTTGACCTTGGTCAACATGACCATTTGGGTTGACACCAATGGGTCCCTGGTGACCCATTGGCTTCCCCTAAGGTCTATATAGGGTTAGGTATGGTTGACTGGGCACCTTGGAGGTCACTTGACCCTTGGAAAGGGCACTTTGACCAGATTAGGGGCTTGAGTTGACTTGGGTCAACATGACCATTTGGGTTGACCCACCTTGGTGACCCATTGATCTCCCCTAAGGCCTAGGTAGGGTTGGATAGGGCTGACTTGGCATCTTGGAGGTCACTTGTCCCTTGGTAAGGGCACTTTGACCACTTTGGGGCTAGAGTTGACTTGGGTCAACTTGGCCTCTAGGACTGAACCCAATGTGCCCTTGGTGACCCATTGACACCACTTTAGGTCTAGGAAGACCTGGGCAAGGTTGGTTGGGCACATTAAAGGCCAACTGCCCTTTGTTAGGGCACCTTGCCCAATTTAGGCCTATGGTGGTCCTAGTTCAAATTGGAAATTTTGGGTTGACTCTAATGGACCCTTAAGGCTCTAGTGGACCCTCTAATGGGTTAGTGATGTTGTGTTGGGGTCATGGAGTCATGGTGAAGCCCTAAGGCCAAACCCTAAGTTTGGTGATGAGGTTGTGCCATAGGCAGACCAAGGTGATTCTCACCTTGGCCTTCTATCACTTGGCCCTTTTTAGCTTCCTAGGGTTTTGTCATGACCTAGTCATGGCCAAAACCACTCTTAGGGGTCTAGTTGGAAATGGGATGTTACAAATCCCAATAAACAAAACAAAGATTTCATCCCCGAAATCAAGGTTAAGCCTACGGGAATTTCTATCGAAGAAAAAGAAACTTGTAACATCACATAAGAAGTGAAAGATTACATCTCGACGCCATGTTTGCTAAGTGGGGTTTAAAGGGAAACCTAAATCTATGACCAATTCGCCCAATTGGTAAAGCCAAGATCCCAATAAACAAAAGATTAGCCTCTACTCTTCCTAGAGCAGCCCTACTAGTTTAAAACAGGAAAGTAAATTGAACATCTTGAGAGGTTGTGAGGTATACCTTACTGAATAGCTCTGGATACTTTTGTCACATCAGGTCCTGCGGTTCCTAGGTATGCTCCTCCTGGCCGTGGTTTCTCCACAGAACTTTTACTAACGGAAACTTCTTGCGACGCAAGATCCGTACTCCTCTGTCATCGATCCAAACCGGTCCATCTGTGGTCGAAATATGCTGCTCCGGGCGTAGTAGAGCCCTCCTAAGTGAAGAAATATGGAACACGTCGTGTAAACCTGTCAGTTCCGGTGGTAACTCCAGCCTGTAAGCTAGGGGCCCGATCCGCTCCAGGATCCTGTAAGGGCCCATATACCTAGGACTGAGCTTCTTCCGCTCGCCTACCCGTGAGATTTCATGTACCAGACGTATCTTCAGGAATACACAATCTCCATCCTGAAACTCTACTTGGCAATGTCGCTCATCATAATGGTTGGCCAGTCTGCCCTAGGCCTCCAACATCCAATATCAAAACAGTGACACTTGGGTATCTGTGTTCTCCACATATTTCGAGCCGAGTGCCTTTGGATCCTCATCCTAGATCCATGATAGTGGAATCCCGCACCTCCGTACAAGGGTGGAGAGTTGTGTTGAATGTCGACCGAGAGCCCAGATAAGCCTGGATTGATCTTCTCTCCTTGGACGTACACTACCCATCCCGATTCAACACAATCATCTTGAGCACACCATGATAATGAACAACTACTCACAAAACTTATGAAACACCTACGAGAGTTTTCTTTCGGGTCAGGGTGACCCTAGATATCTCGGCCAGTCTATCGTTGATGTTCCAATTATAATTATTCCCGGAGTGCGGATGAGGAATCATGTGTATGAAAATCCCTAATTATATCCTCGAACTTCCACTCTAACCGGGCAGTTACTGAAATAGTTTCCCCAAAGTTCTTGCACTTAACCTTCATCGAGCGATGGACCTCACCGTGCATCACAAAATCCATGACGCCCTTCTTCACTCCAGGGAGATACACGTTTCGAGATATACCAAACTTCCGATGATTAAATTTCTCGTTTGTACGGGTAGACAACGACTCTATAAAATCTCCACTTCATCATCAGATTCTTATCCCTAAGAATACGCCCGAGTAGCACCGAATACAGTTTACGTCCATTTCACTATATTTACGACGCAAACTTTTCTAGATGAGGTCTAAGGGAAACCCAAGTCAGTAACTAATTTGCCCAATAAACAAAATACAAGCCCCCAATAAACAAAAGATAAGCCCCCAATAAACAAAATATAAGCCTCTACCTACCTTGGGATAAGTATCTTTGATATTACCATGTTATATCCATCCTAACTGGGTGCACAATCCCTAGGGCATCAATCTTTGACTTAGGGTTCCAACCTGAATTTGTTGATATACTCCATACTTTAAACCCTCCGAGTCATATTTACGACAACCTTATCCGGGTCAAAATGTTCCCAATCCCAACTGGGTCTCTTCCGAACTTGAATTCCGATCCGACCTTCAGTGTTTGTCGTGGTGGTTGTCTCTAGGTAATCTTGTTACTGGTATGAGGGTTGAGACTATGTGTCATCTACCATTCTGCTAATGGATTATTGGTCTCAATGAGTAATCCTTGATAGGGACTGTAGAGCCACCTGAGTTTATGGCTTAGGTAGCCATTCTCGTGTTATACTCCTCCTTTATTATCTTTAGGTATCTCCTTAGCTTAACCGAGTTCATACCCAAGGTCTATTTCAGACTAGGGCATACTATAAGTTATCATGGTTAGTCATGTCTCCTAGTGGGTTGAGTCTAACTCATTGACTAGAGAATTATAAGATGGGATTTTCGCAGCCGTAGGTGCTCCCTGCTGGGGGCAGGGTTTGCCGCATGCTAAAAAAAAGAATTCCAATTGCTAGCTGATGAACAAGTGGAATTAATAAAAAGGTGGACTTTACATGTGATTCCCCTTATGGGCACACCACCGCTTCCGCTGCTTAGTTTGTCCCCAAACTAAACTCGCGCGGGGGTGACCCAAGGGTTGTGGACTGTTACTTTTCGATCGAGGTTTGCCTCTAATATCACTTGTAAGACCCCCCCTTTTTTTTCTTTTTGAAACACTGGGGTCTTAGGCCCAGAACCGCCGCTTTACGGTGACACCTTCACGCCCTGAAGGGTCATCCCCGCTGTTGAAACCAAAAACTTGGTCTCTCGTGGAGTTCGGGGTCCCAAAAGAGGGGTGACCTCACACATACTACACTCGGAGGAACGTCACGGACCGAAGACTTGGGAAACTAGGAACAGACCCTCGGCTCTAGCGCGGAGGTCCCACCTCACACTCGGAAGGCTACCTGAGCTCTTCCCCTCCCTAGCCAATGCTCGAGCTAGGGTGCCTCGGAGGAGCCCTCTCTACTCTACCAAGGAGGAACTAAGGGAGGAGGAAGCCAAAAAGATCCTCTCCAAAGGCACCCAAGGGGGTCTATTTATAGCTTTTCCCAAGCACATGACCCATAATGTCTGAAACACCCCCAAGGCAAATAAGCCTTGGGCCAAGGATAGGGAGAGCCCACATTCCAAACCGCAGGGCGGGCGAGACCCGGCCCCGGGCCGGTCTCCCCCCACCAGCCCGCGGGGCGGGCGAGACCCGGCCCCGGGCCGGTCTCGCCCCCACCAGCCCGCGGGGCGGGCGAGACCCGGCCCCGGGCCGGTCTCGCCCCCACCTGCCCGCGGGGGGGCGAGACCCGGCCCCGGGCCGGTCTCGCCCCCACCTGCCCGCGGGGCGGGCGAGACCCGGCCCCGGGCCGGTCTCGCCCCCACCTGCCCGCGGGGCGGGCGAGACCCGGCCCCGGGCCGGTCTCGCCCCCACCTGCCCGGGGCGGGCGAGACCCGGCCCCGGGCCGGTCTCGCCCCCACCTGCCCACGAGGCGGGCGAGACCCGGCCCCGGGCCGGTCTCGCCCCCACCTGCCCGCGGGGCGGGCGAGACCCGGCCCTGGGCCGGTCTCGCCCCTGCCTGCCCGCGAGGCAGGCGAGACCCGGCCCCGGGCCGGTCTCGCCCCTGCCTGCCCGCGGGGCGGCGAGACCCGGCCCCGGGCCGGTCTCGCCCCTGCCAATTCGTTGCACCTGCCTCAAAGAAGGGGCCACCGGGGGGGAGGTAAAATTTTCCCCCCTACTAGTATATTTCCAAGCCAGAGCCAAAATTGGCCACTGAGAGTGCAAAATCTCAAAAAAGCTTAAAAACGCGTCCGCCTTGTTTGGGGCCCACTCTTCGCGAATACGGGGTTGTACACAATCCCCGCTCTTTTCGAGGTTGGCACAAGCTCGGAAAGAAACATCCAACCCAACGTATTCGCGGAGTGTCACTTCCCTGCGGGGTCAACCTGCCACGCCAGCTATGGGAGCCTGGGTGGCGAGACCTGTTGGGTACATTGGTTTAAATGTACCTGATTTGAAGAAGCCTCACCCAACTCAATGATATACATCAAAATATATTTGATGTGTTTTGAGTTTACTTGTGCAGGTTAAGTATTTGCAGGAAAGATGGAAAAGTTTCTAAGTCCATGTGTCGACACCCAGAGGGAAAGTGTCGACACTTAAGAAGACTTGTGTCGACACCCAGGCAAGCAGTGTCGACACTTGGAGTCATTGTGTCGACACCAGAGATGCAGAGTCGACACCAGACAGAAATTGTTGACACAAGGAGCTGTGTCGACACTCAATGAAGAAGAGTGCAGTGAAGCAGTGTCGATACTTAGCAGTTGTGTCGACACCCAGTGAAACTGTGTCTACATCAGAAAGTGTCGACACTTGGAGGCTGTGTCGACACTCAGCAAAAGTCAGCAGAGACTAAGTACAAGTGTCGACACCCAGAACAATGTGTCGACGCATAGCAGAAGAGTCAACACTTAAAGAAAGTGTCGACACCTAGAACAATGTGTCGACACACAGCAGAAGAGTCAACACTTGAAGAAAGTGTCGACACAAGAAAGAATGTGTCGACACTCAGCAGAAGACTCAACACTTGAAGAAAGTGTCGACACAAGGAGCTGTGTCGACACTTAGCAAAGTTCAAGAATATTCTAAGTACAAGTGTCGACACTAAGAAGATGTGTCGACACTCAGCAAAAGTCTCAACAGCAGAAGAATATGTCTACACAAGGAGCTGTGTCGACACTCAGCAAGTATCAACACTTATCAGATTCAACACATGAAGATGTGTCGACACAAAGGAGTTGTGTCGACACTTACAAGAATTCAGCAATATACTGAAGTACAAGTACTTGTGTCGACACTCAATTTCAGTGTCGACACATGAAGAAGAAGCAGTGTCGAGATATAAAATCTACAACACAAGGAGTTGTGTCGACACCTTGTAGGCTAGTGTCGACACTTAGACAACTTGTGTCGACACTTGGTCTATATGTGTCGATACTTAAAGACAGACAGTCTCGACACTTACAGACAGTTACAGAATTTTCAAGAACTGACTGGATGACTTGACAGCTGCCATTCCAGCCGGTCTACTGCACCTGTTAGAGTTATCAGAAATCTGTTATGGACCGGACCAGCCGGTTACCATGAAGAAGGCCTATAAATAGGCTTATACTGTCTACAGAAAAAGTTGATCAAGTGATTGTCCAAGTTGTTCAAGTGATCAATATAAAAAGAAGATCTAGCTATTCCTTGAAGAATCTAGTGAAGATCTAAGTAGTTGGAGAAAGAGAGCTCCATCCAAGAAGTCAGCCGTTGGAACCAGGCTGAGAAGAGGGGTTCAGATTATTGATCAAGTAATTAACAAAGAAGAAGATCTAGCTATTCCTTGAAGAATCTAGTGAAGATTTAAGAAGTTGGAGAGAGAGAGCTCCATCCAAGAAGTCAGCTATTGGAACCAGGCTGAGAAGAAGGGTTAAGATTTATTCTGAATCTTAAGTAGCAGAGATCAAGGATCAACTGCAGAAGAGGTCAATCTAATTGAGTTCTACATTCAATAAGCTTTGAAGAAAGCCAAGTCAGATTGATTTCAGCTGAGTTCTTCCAAGAACTCATCAAGAATCTCACAACTCTTCTCTCTTGTCTCTGAGTTGTTGAGTTATAATTTTTGTATTCATTTTATCTTGTAGGATCCTTAGGGATCTGAGTCTTGTAAGCCTGTAATTATAAAGGCTGAGTGTAGGGCTTGAGTGCCTGAGTGTAGGAGATTGAAATCTCTGAGTGTAGGCCTGTTGTGGCTGAGTGTAGGCCTTGGTGGCTGAGTGTAGGCCTTGGTGGCTGAGTGTAGACTTTTTAAAGAAGCTGAGTTGTAGGGCCTTGGGCCTGAGCTGTAGGAACCTATTTTGGGGTTCTGAGATAGTGGAGAAGTTGGGCCGAATCTAGTACACTGCTAGATAGGCGAAGGGGGAAAGTGGATGTACCCAAACCTTGTGGAACCACTATAAAACTGTGTGTCTACTGTGTGCTGTGGAATTCTGTGATTGCTGAATGCGTGCTGTGATAAAGTAGCTAGAATTCCGTGATATTATCTGATTGCTGCTTAAAAAGTTAAAAAGATTCAAGTCACCTATTCACCCCCCCCTCTAGGTGTTTAGGTACAATATCTTTCAAGTGGTATCAGAGCCAGGTTCCTCAAAAATGGGACATAACCGTCTGAGTAGATCCTGTTGGCAGATTTAGTCAAAGTCACATTACAGAATCAAGAAAATCAAGAACCATGGGTTCCACTGAGAATCACAAGGAATTGGGATCCATGAAGATACCCATATGTAGGAAATAGATCTTTGGTATCTGGAAGGAAAGGGTGAGGCTGTTTATGGAAGCCTCAGACCCTAGGATTTATATCACAGTAAAAGAAGGGCCATATGTGCCCATGAAGGTGTCATTCTTAGATGCAAATCAGAGAACACCTAAGGATTTCTCTGAAATGACAAAGGATGAAATTGTTCTAGCCACTATGGATAAGAGGGCTCAAAACATTATTGTGAGTGCCATAGATGATGCTACTTTTCAGAATTTGATACACTGTAAGACAGCTAAAGAGATGTGGGATACCCTTATTGTGTACATGGAGGGTTCTGAAGAAATAAGGCAAGACAGAAAATCCTTGCTAAACCAAGAATATGAAAGTTTTAGACAAGGTAAAGCTGATAGCATAACTGAATGCTATAAGAAGTTCTACAGGATTGTGAATGAGCTCATGTCCTATGGCAGAGAGTTCAGTAATTATGAACTCAATGATAAGTTTCTAAGGTCCCTAACAAAAGATTGGGACACCAAGATCTGTGCCATTAGGGAAATGGCAAAGTTGGCAGAAATTCCTCCACTAACACTGTTTGGCAAACTGCTGTCCTATGAAATACAGCTAATGGTGAGGAAAGAAGAGGAGAAATTAACAAGAAGTGAACACAAGGAAAGGACAGTGGCCTTCAAAACAGAAGCTCCCAGAAAGTACAGAAGTAAGTCACCAACTCCACCTCCAAAAGCAGCTGAATCTGAGTCAGATGAGTCAGTCAGCAGAAAATCTGAAAGCAGTGAAAGTGATGAGGACTTTGCTGCCTTCACAAGACATTTCCAGAAGTTCTTAAAGAAGAAACAGTGGAGGACAAGGCCATCTACTTCACAGGGAAAAGAAGACTATTATCAGAATAAAAAGTCTTCAAAGAAATATAGGAAAAAGTAAAAGTCTAGCAAAGCAACACTATCAAAAATTGTGTGTTATTGCTGTAATAGACAAGGACATGTCATTGCAGACTGTCTAGAGAAGAGGAAGGAGTCTAGTGACAAGAAAAGGACTCAGTACAAGGGCAAGAAAGAAAAGTCTTTTGTTGCCAAAAAGGACAAGAGCCTGTCAGATATTTCTTCATCAGAAACTGAGTCAGATGCTGAGGTATATATAGGACTGTTTGCTGAGGAAGAAGAAGAAGAGTTCATTCAGATTATGAACTCTATATACGAATAAGAAGATAGTCAATGCCAAGGGCTAATGGCATTGACAGAAAGTGACAAAATCCTGGAGCAGCCAGGACCTAGTAAGGTACAACATTGTTCTTTTAGTTCAATTTCTTGTGCCAGTACAGAATCAGATTCATCAACATCAAGTGATGAGAGTGCATCTGAGTCTGAAGAGGATATGCATCAGTTGATAGATGAATATAAAGTTCTGTTGCAAGCTTATAAGAAGAGCAAGTCCCTAGCCAAAAGTCAGACAAAGGAAATTGCTAATCTCAAAGCTGTTGCAACTAATTTTGAGAAGTTGTTTGATCAAAAACTTAATGAGATAGCCAGACTGAAGCACATAACTGTGATTCAGATGGGGACTATATCATTTAAGAATGATCAAATCAAGAGTCTGGAGATTAATCTTCAGAATGAGAAAGACTTAGTTGCTAGGTTTTCTAAACCTAAGTCAGTTCTACCCTTAATTGATGAATTTGTTCATCACAAAGGTAGAGCTGGACTGGGATTTACTAAACCAGCTAGGACTGTTCAGTCGAAGTCCAAGTCCAAGGGAAAAGCCCCAACTCTCAACAAGTCAGCTGTAGATAAAACATCTAAGACTGTACCTAAGCAAAGGTACAATAAGTTTGAGTGTTGGTGCTGTGGCAAGGTAGGTCACTTTGCAATGGACTGTTGGCACAATGCTAGTGCCAAAGTGAGTAGCAAACTGCCTGTTGGAAAACCTGCAGGTAGCTTTGTTAGGAAGCAAACTAACCAGTACCAAGGACTCAAGAATTCTTTGGGTTCTAAGGTTCACTAATCTGTTTTGTAGGTGAGTACAAGTGGCCATGCCCCAATATGGTACTTGGACAGTGGATGTTCCAGACATATGACTGGAACAAGGGGTTTACTAAAGGACTACACACCTATAAAGGATGGTCCAAAAGTCACCTTTGGTGGTTCTGAAAAAGGGATCATCAAGGGTTTTGGTAACATATCTAACTCCTTTATTACAATTACTCAAGTGGCCTATGTTAAAGGTTTGAAACATAACCTTATTAGTATAAGTCAATTGAGTGATGTAGGATATGACATCTCATTTGTAAAAGATGGTTGTCATATCAGGAGGTCAAATGATCAAGAGATCATTTTGACTGGTTATAGAAAAAGGAATGTCTACTGCCTAGACATTATGATTGAGAACAATGGTTCTCCAGTATGTCTTGTAGCTGATGAGATAGTCCCTCATTGTGTCAAATGGCACAAGAGGCTAGCTCATCTAAACTACAAGACAATTGGCAAACTCTTTAGCAAAGAGTTAGTGAGGAATGGTTCTCAAGTTAAGTGTATTAAAGATGATATTTGCTCAGCTTGTCAAAAGGGCAAGCAGACTAGATCCACCTTTAGAAGCATTGAAAACAAAGATGCTGTGAGGTGTTTATACCTCTTGCATATGGATCTCTTTGGTCCAATGCCAGTTCACAGCCTAGGTAGGAAGGTCTATACCTTTGTAGTTGTAGATGACTACTCAAGATTTTCCTGGGTGTTCTTCCTTAGACAGAAATCTGAAACACCCAGTATCTTCTATAGCTTTGTTAGACAAATTCAGAATGAACTAAATAGTACAGTGGTCAAAATAAGAAGTGACCATGGTACTGAATTTCAGTCTGATAGCATGACAAAACTATATGAAGACTTTGAGATATTTCAAGAGTTTTCTTCACCAAGAACACCTCAGCAAAATGACATTGCTGAAAGGAAGAATAGAACCTTGATTGAGGCTGGTAGAACCCTATTAAGTGATACATCACTACCAGAATATTTCTGGGCTGAAGCAGTCAATACTGCATGCCATGTTATTAATAGGGCTTACCATTACTAAAAGCCTCAACAAGACCCCCTATGAGGTTGTGAAAGGCAGGAAAACCAAACCTATCCTACTTCAGGATCTTTGGTTGTAAGTGCTTTATTACATAACAATAGAAAGTCTTACTTGACTAAGTTTGCTGCCAAGTCTCAAGAGGGAATTTTTGTTGGGTACAACAACAACAGTAAGGCTTATAGAGTCTACAACTTGTCAACTCAAGTTGTAGAAGAGTCTGTACATGTAGTATTTGATGAAACTAGACTTATTAACAATGAGTTGTCTAGTAGTGTATGCAGCCCCACAGGTTTAAACAAAGAAGATGGACAAGCTCACTATAGAAGAAGAACCTACTGCAAGACAGCAAGTAGAAGACAGTGGCTGTTGTCCAGGGGGAGTACTACATGTACCTAATGCAGAAGAAGTACAAGGAGTACAGCAAGATGAAGAAGTTGAAGAAGTTCAACCTGAAGTCAGGATGCCTCCAGCCAATAGGCATCTTAGAGATCATCCAGCAGAACAAATCATTGGTGATCCAAGACAAGGGGTACAAACAAGGAGCAGAAATCTAAATGCATCAATCTACTCCAGTTTTCTATCCCAAGTTGAACCAAAGAAGTTTGAAGAAGCCATCCTAGACCCTCATTGGATTGAGGCAATTCAAGAAGAGCTGAATCAGTTCAAGAGGTGCAAGGTCTGGGAGCTTGTTCCTAAACCTAAAGACCACAACATAATTGGGACCAAGTGGATCTATAGGAACAAGATGGATGAACATGGAGTCATCATTAAGAACAAAGCAAGATTGGTTGCTAAAGGATATAGGCAGGAAGAAGGTATTGACTTTGATCAAACCTTTGCTCCAATAGCCAGACTGGAAGCCATAAGGATGTTCCTGGCCTATGCAACCTTTCAAGGATTTAAAGTTTACTAAATGGATGTCAAGTCAGCATTTCTGAATGGTAATCTTAAAGAGGAAGTTTATGTGGAACAACCATCAGGTTTTGTTGATTCAACTCTACCTAATCATGTCTATAGACTTAGGAAAGCTTTATATGGTTAAAGCAAGCCCCTAGGGCTTGGTATGAAACCCTGTCTAGTTTCCTCATTGAGAATAAGTTCACAAGGGGGAAAATAAACAAGACTATATTCCTTAGGGAATCCAGAGGCAAAGTAATACTAGTCCAAATATATGTAGATGACATTATATTTGGGTCTACTGAAAGTAGCCTTTGCAAAAAGTTTGCAAAACTAATGCAAGGTCAATTTGAGATGAGTAGTATGTGAGAGCTTAAGTTCTTCTTGGGTCTCCAAGTAAGACAGATTGAGAATGATTTATCCATATGCCAGTCTAAGTTCACCCTAGAACTCATAAGGAAGTATGGTATGGATTCATCCAGTACCATGAAGACTCCTATGGGGTCAAGTATGTCTCTTAGCAAGGATGATGCAGGGAAACCTGTAGATGAGTCTTTGTATAGAGGGATAGTTGGCTCCCTATTATATTTGACTGCAAGTAGACCAGATATCATGTATGCTACATGTGTCTGTACAAGGTATCAAGCCTGCCCTAAGGAGTCTCATTTGACAGCAGTCAAAAGAATATTGAGATATCTAAAGGGCACTCCTTATCTAGGCCTCTGGTACCCTAGGAATGGGGATTTTGAACTAACATGTTATTCAGATGCAGACTTTGCAGGATGCAAAGAAGACAGAAAAAACACAACTAGAACCTGTCAATTCCTAGGTGGAAGACTGATTTCATGGAGTAGCAAAAAGCAAACAAGTGTGGCTATCTCCACTGTAGAATCAGAATATGTGGCTGTAGGAAGTTGCTGTGCTCAACTTCTATGGATACAACATCAGCTTGAGGATTATGGATTTCAGGTAAGTAGAACTCCACTCTTCTGTGATTCTACTAGTGCTATATCAATTGCACATAATCCTGTTTCCCATAGTAGAACTAAACATATTGAGATAAAATATCATTTTCTTAGGGAGCATGTAGAGAAAGAAGATATTTTACTAGAATATGTTAAAACAGATAATCAACTAGCTGATATGTATACTAAGCCCTTAGATGAAACTAAGTTTAATAGGTTTAAAATTGAACTAGGAATGATAAACTTAAAATAAGTTTATAGAAATGGCTAAGTAAAAAGGTGTCGACACACAGAGCTATCTGTGTCGACACAGAAAAGTAGTGTCGACACTTCAGGAAAAAGGTGTCGACACATCTAGGAAGTTGGTGTCGACACTTCAGAATATTAGTGTCGACACATGACAAGTAGGTGTCGACACATCCAAGGTGGTGTCGACACTTAGTGTTTACTCAGAATTATCTAAGTAAGGTCTCGACTAAATGTCGAGATGAGTGGTGTCGACACATAATCAAGTGTCGACACATATTATCTGTCGACTAAACTTGTGTCGACACAGTGTGTCGAGACATTATAAGTCAGTGTCGATACTTATCGACAGTGTCGACACAATTTAAGTTAGCTGCCCGCCTTTTCATCTTCAAACCTAGAAAGGTATAAATAGGATTTTGCATTAATTTGTCGACACGCTTTCAAAAGTTTCGAGACCAAACTTGTGTGTCGACACCTCTCTTCTCTCAGTTCAAATTCTTCAAACCCTAATGACGCCAAAGCTTGAGGAGAACGTCAACGAAGGCTACGAACTGGTGCGACAAGCATTTGAGGATGCAGACCTAGAGATCAAGAACATGATAACCCTAGTTGCAGACTCAGGGTTAGAATTCCTTGTTTCTGAGCCAACTAAAATCTGGAAGAAGGAAGTTCTAGAATTTCTAAATGGAGCTGAAGTGGACGAATCTGGATACAAGATCAAATCCAGAGTTCATGGTGCAAAGGTTAAGGTTTCACCAAAAAGTTTAAGGAAAGTCCTTCAGTTACCAAGAACTAAGGAAGAAGAAGTTACTACTTCTAGGACCAGAGATGCATTGGCATGGTGTGGTCTGGATTCTAAGATGAAAATTGGATCAGTGTTTAATAGGAAGGGCATGAACAGTCAGGGGAAATTCCTCTCTAAAATTGTAGGCAAAGTGATCCTAAGTAAGCCAGGAGGGCATGATAGGGTATCAGCCCATATGTTCAGCATTATGACCAGGATAATCTTCAGCCTGAAAACTGACTGGTCTGTAGTAATCTTGGGAAGATTAAGGAAAGCCTAAAGAAGCCCAACTTGGGCAGGATCTTAAGTCTATACCTTGCTGGTATCATACCAGAAGTTATGAGTCAAGCTGCTAGCAGTAAAATCAACCACATGAGAAGAATGGACATGAGAATCTTCTCAAGATGGGACAGAGTTTTGACAAAGGAGATGCCTACTCCTGAGAAAGAAACCCCACAAAAGAAGAAGAAGAAAACTGCCCCAGTGGCTCAGGTTTCCACTAGCAGCTCTAGTAGTGAAGAGCAAGTTGTCTTCTCACCTGATGAGAATGAAGAAGAGACTGTTGAGAAGTCTACAGCTCAACAAGATGCTGCAGAAAGGTAGGGGGAGCTACCACCAGCTAGCCCCTTACACCAGGATCAAGTCCAGGGGGAGCCACTAGTAGTGGAAGAGCCAACTCCTCTTGAGAGTGAGCAAGCTACAAACATCATCCTTGAGGTAATCACTGAGCTTAATGCTTTAGATTTCCTTAAAGTGGATACTGTTTTATCTGATCCATTAGTTCATGTTAATCAGCAAACTCAGCTGGATAGCCAACTCCCAGATGTTGTCATGGAAGACACTTCTGTTACAGCTCAAATTATATCTGATCCAGTGGTAGATGAGCAAGGAATTTCTCCTACCCATTCTCCAAAAGAAATTACAATGGAAGATTTATTTCTTAATCTGGATCAAGAGGATTTTGACAGGGAAACTGCTGCTGCTGAAGGGGAGAATGCTCCAGTTGAGGGGGAGCAACTACAAATTCATGTTGAAGAGCCTGTAAGGCAAGAACCTGAGAAGCCCAAAGAAGTTGAGGAGCTACCTAAAGAGAGGGTAGAGATAGCCAGCACATCTGCTTCTGAAGATGAGGAAGCTTCAAGGGCTAAGAAAAAGAAATTTCAAGTATTCAGAAGAAGGAGTCAGAATTATAAGAAGGCCTTACAAACTATTGCACCACAGCCTATATCACAGCCAGCACCTACTGTTGATTATAGTGCTCTCATGGTTGCAATGCAAATTAAGCTTGATGAGCACAGGCAGGCCATTGAGAAGTATGTGGATGAAGGGAAAAAATCATTGCAATTTGATCTGGCCCAGGATATAAAGTCTATAAGATTTGAAATGAATCTTAATAAGAAGGAGATGACAGACTGCTTCCATAAGGGAGGGAATGCAGTGGTGTACTTAGCTTCTCATCAAGAGAAAATCAAGGCTCAAGTAGATGACATAGCACTGAAGCAGGGGTATGTTCTAGAGAACCAAATCAGAATGAATGACAATTTGACAGAATCTCACAATGCTATTGTCACAGAGATGAAGAACATTGCTCCTGGCCTGACAACTCCAGCTAATGCTACAGCTAAAGCAGATTTTGACAAAGCATTCCAAGAGGAAATAGCTGCTGTTAAGACTGCCATACTAGACTCTCAGAAGATCATAACTGACAAACTCCAAAGGTTGAAACCTTACTTTAAAGATGGAGTCAACTATTTGGATGCCCAAATAAGGTTTCAAAAGGATGATCTGAGGGATCACATGGTTAGAGAAGTCATAAAGGGGGAGAGAGTGTTAGTCAAAGCCAGCTCTGATCATGCTAAATGGATTTCTAATTCTATCAGAGCTACTCTTGGATATCCTCCTCTTTGTGATGATGATAATGTTGCAGAATCTGGGATTAATCCTGCATATCTAGGAGGGGAGCAACCTGAAGTGGCTCAAGTCATCTACCCTCCTCCAGATTTTGATATGGTACATGCTGATATCCAGACCATATATAGTCCATCTGATGGTACTCAGAAGGTTATCCTAGAAAAGGTTGTTTAGCTAGTCTCTGAAGCTATGCAAGAAGCTATGCAGAAAGAAGAAGAAACCAGATTGTCTAAGAAGAGGTTCAGGGAGTAAGCTGAACAAAGACCTGACTTTGAGCAGTGGAGTCCCACTTCTAGGAACATTATCTTAACTGCATGGAAAGCTGCAAAAGATAATATACATGATAGAAACAAGTGGTTTTCTGAACTTGAATGGAGGAAACATGAGACTAGGCAAGAAGCAATAGTCCAATATAGAATAAAGGCCAAGATGGGAAAGCTACCTCCTACTACTTAGGAGCCAAGCAAGTACTTTCCCAAGCCATATCATTATTTTGAGAGGCAAAAGATCAAAGCTGAAGAGCTAAAGAAGAAGGAGCTTAAAGGGAAAAAGCCTGCTGCTGAAGACACTGAAGCCTCAGTACAAGCCAAAGTACAATCTGGGAAGGGCATAGTAATTAAGGAGGCTGAACAGAAATAGAATTGAAATTTTCTTAAGTTTACTATGTAATCTTTTGATGTTAGCACTATGTAAAACTTTTGTATTATGAATATTACAAAGTTGTGAGAACAATATGATGTGTTTTAAATCTATTTCATAATTGTTCTGAAATGTTATCTGTATTTGCATGTTTGTTTAATACATGTGATGTTCTTTCCTGATATATAATCCTGCTTTAAATCATTTTGTAATTTTATTATGAATGGTGTATATCATTGACTAAGGGTTATGACTTCTCCAAATAGGGGGAGATTATTGGGAACATTGGTTTAGATGTACCTGATTTGAAGAAGCCTCACCCAACTCAATGATATACATCAAAATGTATTTGATGTGTTTTGAGTTTACTTGTGCAGGTTAAGTATTTGAAGGAAAGATGGAAAAGTTTCTAAGTCCATGTGTCGACACCCAGAGGGAAAGTGTCGACACTTAAGAAGACTTGTGTCGACAACCAGGCAAGCAGTGTCGACACTTGGAGTCATTGTGTCGACACCAGGGATGCAGAGTCGACACCAGACAGAAAGTGTCGACACAAGGAGCTGTGTCGACACTCAATGAAGAAGAGTGCAGTGAAGCAGTGCGACACTTAGCAGTTGTGTCGACACCCAGTGAAACTGTGTCTACATCAGAAAGTGTCGACACTTGGAGGCTGTGTCAACACTCAGCAAAAGTCAGCAGAGACTAAGTACAAGTGTCGACACCCAGAACAATGTGTCGACACACAGCAGAAGAGTCAACACTTAAAGAAAGTGTCGACAACTAGAACAATGTGTCGACACACAGCAGAAGAGTCAACACTTGAAGAAAGTGTCGACACAAGAAAGAATGTGTCGACACTCAGCTGAAGACTCAACACTTGAAGAAAGTGTCGACACAAGGAGCTGTGTCGACACTTAGCAAAGTTCAAGAATATTCTAAGTACAAGTGTCGACACTAAGGAGATGTGTCGACACTCAGCAAAAGTCTCAACAGCAGAAGAATGTGTCGACACAAGGAGCTGTGTCGACACTTAGCAAGTATCAACACTTGTGTCGATCAGATTCAACACATGAAGATGTGTCGACACAAAGGAGTTGTGTCGACACTTACAAGAATTCAGCAATATAGTGAAGTACAGGTACTTGTGTCGACACTCAATTTCAGTGTCGACACATGAAGAAGAAGTAGTGTCGAGATATAAAATCTACAACACAAGGAGTTGTGTCGACACCTTGTAGGCTAGTGTCGACACTTAGACAACTTGTGTCGACACTTGGTCTATATGTGTCGACACTTAAAGACAGACAGTCTCGACACTTACAGACAGTTACAGAATTTTCAAGAACTGACTGGATGACTTGACAGCTGCCATTCCAGCCGGTCTACTGCACCTGTCAGAGTTGTCAGAAATCTGTTATGGACCGGACCAGCCGGTTACCATGAAGAAGGCCTATAAATAGACTTATACTGTCTACAGAAAAAGTTGATCAAGTGATTGTCCAAGTTGTTCAAGTGATCAATATAAAAAGAAGATCTAGCTATTCCTTGAAGAATCTAGTGAAGATCTAAGTAGTTGGAGAAAGAGAGCTCCATCCAAGAAGTCAGCCGTTGGAACCAGGCTGAGAAGAGGGGTTCAGATTATTGATCAAGTAATTAACAAAGAAGAAGATCTAGCTATTCCTTGAAGAATCTAGTGAAGATCTAAGAAGTTGGAGAGAGAGAGCTCCATCCAAGAAGTCAGCTATTGGAACCAGGCTGAGAAGAAGGGTTCAGATTTATTCTGAATCTTAAGTAGCAGAGATCAAGGATCAACTGCAGAAGAGGTCAATCTAATTGAGTTCTACATTAAAGAAGCTTTGAAGAAAGCCAAGTCAGATTGATTTCAGCTGAGTTCTTCCAAGAACTCATCAAGAATCTCACAACTCTTCTCTCTTGTCTCTGAGTTGTTGAGTTATAATTTTTGTATTCATTTTATCTTGTAGGATCCTTAGGGATCTGAGTCTTGTAAGCCTGTAATTATAAAGGCTGAGTGTAGGGCTTGAGTGCCTGAGTGTAGGAGATTGAAATCTCTGAGTGTAGGCATGTTGTGGCTGAGTGTAGGCCTTGGTGGCTAAGTGTAGGCCTTGGTTGCTGAGTGTAGGCTTTGTAAAGAAGCTGAGTTGTAGGGCCTTGGGCCTGAGCTGTAGGAACCTATTTTGGTGTTCTGAGATAGTGGAGAAGTTGGGTCGAATCTAGTACACTTCTAGATAGGCGAAGGGGGAAAGTGGATGTACCCAAACCTTGGGGAACCACTATAAAACTGTGTGTCTACTGTGTGTTGTGGAATTCTGTGATTGCTGAATGTGTGCTGTGATAAAGTAGCTAGAATTCTGTGATATTATCTGATTGCTGCCTAAAAAGTTAAAAAGATTCAAGTCACCTATTCACCCCCCCCTAGGTGTTTAGGTACAATATCTTTCAAGTGGTATCAGAGGAGGTTCCTCAAAAGGACTAACAGTCTGAGGAGATCCTGATTGGCAGATTCAGTCTAAGTCAAATTACAGATTCAAGAAAATCAAGAACCATGGGTTCCTCTGAGAATCACAAGGAATTGGGATCCATGAAATTACCATATGTAGGAAAGAGATATTTGGGATCTGGAAGGAAAGGGTAAGGCTGTTTATGGAAGCCTCAGACCCTAGGATTTACATCACAGTCAAAGAGGGGCCATATGTGCCCATGAAGATATCAGTTCTAGATGCAAATCAGAGAACACCAAAGGATTTCTCTGAAATGACAAAGGATGAGATTGTCCTAGCCACCATGGACAAAAGGGCTCAAAACATTATAGTGAGTGCCATAGATGATGCAACTTTTCAGAATCTAATACACTGTAAGACAGCCAAAGAGATGTGGGATACCCTTATTGTGTATATGGAAGGATCTGAAGAAGTTAGGCAAGACAGAAAATCCTTGCTAAATCAAGAGTATGAAAGTTTTAGACAAGGAAAGGGTGATAGCATAACTGAGTGCTATAAGAAGTTCTACAGGATAGTGAATGAACTCATGTCTTATGGAAGAGAGTTCAGTAATTATGAACTCAATGACAAGTTTCAAGGTCCTAACTAAAGATTGGGACACCAAGATCTGTGCCATTAGAGAAATGGCTAAGTTGGAGAAATTCCTCCACCTACACTGTTTGGCAAATTGTTGTCATATGAAATGCAGTTGACAGTGAGGAAAGAGGAGGAGAAATCAACAAGAAATGAACATAAGGAAAGAACTGTAGCTTTCAAGACAGAAGCCCAGAAAGTAGAAAGTACAGAGTAAGTCACCAACTCCACCTCCAAAGGTTGCTGAATCAGAGTCAGATGAGTCAGCTAGTACAAAAAGTCTGAAAGCAGTGAAAGTGATGAAGACTTTGCTGCCTTCACTAGACATTTTCAGAAGTTCTTGAAGAAGAAACAGTGGAGGACAAGGCCTTCTACTTCACAGGGAAAAGAAGACTTCTATCAGAACAAAAAGGCTTCAAAGAAGGACAGGAAGAGGACTAAATCTAGCAAGGCAACTGTTTCAAAAATAGTGTGCTATTGCTGCAATAGACAAGGCCATGTTGTTGCAGATTGTCCAGAAAAGAGAAAGGAGTCTAGTGACAGGAAGAAGACTCATTTCAAAGGCAAGAAAGAGAAGTCTTTTGTTGCCAAAAAGGAGAAGACTCTGTCAGATATTTCTTCTTCAGAAACTGAGTCAGATGCTGAGGCATACATAGGGCTGTTTGCTGAAGAAAGAAGAAGAGTTCATGCAGATTATGGAGTCTATATATGAACAAGAAGACAGTCAGTGCCAAGGCTAATGGCATTGACAGAAATGACAAAATCCTGGAGCAGCCAGGACCCAGTAAGGTACAAAGTTCAACTTTAAGTTCAGTTTCTTGTGCCAGTACAGAATCAGATTCATCATCATCAAGTGATGAGAGTGTATCTGAGTCTGAGGAAGATATTCATCAGCTGATAGATGAATATAAAGTTCTGTTGCAAGCTTACAAGAAGAGCAAGTCCCTAGCCAAAAGTCAGGCAAAGGAAATTGCTGATCTCAAAGCTGCTGCAACAGATTTGAGAAGTTATTTGATCAAAAGCTTAATGAGATAGCCAGGCTGAAGCACATAACAGTGATTCAGATGGGACTATATCATTTAAGAATGATCAAATCAAGAGTCTGGAGATTAATCTTCAGAAGGAGAGAGAGCTTGTTGCTAGGTTTTCTAAACCTAAGTCAGTGCTACCTTTAATTGATGAATTTGTTCATCACAAAGGCAAGGCTGGACTGGGTTTTATTAAACCTGCAAGGACTGAGCAGTCCAAGTCCAAGTCCAAGGGCAAAGCCCCAACATTCAACAAGTCAGCTGTAGATAAGACAGCAAAGACAGTACCTAAGCAAAGGTACAATAAGTTTGAATGTTGGTGTTGTGGCAAGGTTGGCCACTTTGCAATGGACTGTTGGCACAATGCTAGTGCCAAAGTGAGTAGCAAACTGCCTATTGGAAAACCAGTAGGTAGCTTTGTCAAGTTGCAAACTAACAAGTACCAAGGACCCAAGAATACTTTGGGTTCTAAGGTTCATTAATCTGTTTTGCAGGTGAGTCCAAGGCCATACCCCAACATGGTACTTGGACAGTGGATGTTCCAGACATATGACTGGAACTAGGGGACTACTAAGGGACTACATTCCAATCAAAGATGGTCCAAAAGTCACCTGGTGGTTCTGAAAAAGGAATCATCAAAGGATTTGGTAACATTTCTAGTAACTTGGTTACCATTACTCAAGTGGCTTATGTTAAAGGGTTGAAACACAACCTAATAAGTATAAGTCAATTAAGTGATGTAGGGTATGACATCTCTTGTTAAAAATGGTTGTCATATCAAGAGGTCAACTGATCAAGAGATCATTTTGACTGGTTATAGAAAGAGGAATGTCTACTGCCTAGACATTATGTGTGAGACCAATGGTTCTCAAGTGTGTCTTGTAGCTGATGAGACAGTCTCTCATTGTGTCAAATGGCACAAGAGGCTGCCCATCTTAACTACAAGACAATTGGCAAACTCTTTAGCAAAGAGTTAGTGAGGAATGGTCCTCAAGTTAAGTGTGTTAAAGATGGTATTTGCTCAGCTTGTCAAAAGGGCAAGCAGACTAGATCCACCTTTAGAAGCATAGAAAACAAAGATGCTGTGAGGTGTTTATACCTCTTGCATATGGATCTCTTTGGTCCAATGCCAGTTCACAGCTAGGTAGGAAGGTCTATACCTTTGTAGTTGTAGATGACTACTCAAGGTTTTCCTGGGTGTTCTTCTTAAGACAGAAATCTGAAACACCTATGTCTTCTATAGCTTTGTCAAGCAAATTCAGAATGAACTAAATAGTACAGTGGTCAAAATAAGAAGTGACCATGGTACTGAAGTTTCAGTCTGATAGCATGACAAAACTATGTGAAGACTTTGGGATATTTCAAGAGTTTTCTTCACCTAGAACACCTCAGCAAAATGGCATTGCTGAAGGAAGAATAGGACCTTGATTGAGGGCTGGTAGAACCCTATTAAGTGATACATCACTGCAGAATATTTCTGGGCTGAAGCAGTTAATACTGCATGCCATGTTATAAATAGGGCTACCATCACTAAAAGCCTAAACAAGACCCCCTATGAAGTTGTGAAAGGCAGGAAACCAAACCTATCCTACTTCAGGATCTTTGGTTGCAAATGCTTCATACTTAACAATGGAAAGTCTTACTTGACTAAGTTTGCTGCCAAGTCCCAAGAGGGAATTTTTGTTGGGTACAGCAATAACAGTAAGGCTTATAGAGTCTACAACTTGTCTACACAAGTTGTAGAAGAAACTGTACATGTAGTATTTGATGAGACTAAACTTATTAATAATGAGTTGTCTAGTAGTGTATGCAGCCCCACAGGTTTAACAAAGAAGATGGACAAGCTCACTTAGAAGAAGAATCTACTGCAAGACAGCAAGTAGAAGACAGTGGCTGTTGTCCAGGGGAGAACTACATGTACCAAATGCAGAAGAAGTACAAGGAGTACAGCAAGATGATGAAACTGAAGAGGTTCAACCAGAAGTCAGGATGCCTCCAGCCAATAGGCATCTTAGAGATCATCCAGTAGAGCAGATTATTGGAGATCCAAGACAAGGGGTACAAACAAGGAGCAGAAACCTGAATGCAGCAATCTACTCCAGCTTTCTATCTCAAGTTGAACCTAAGAAGTTTGAAGAAGTCATACTAGATCCACAATGGACTGAAGCAATGCAAGAAGAGCTTAATCAGTTCAAGAGGTGCAAGGTCTGGGAACTTGTTCCTAAACCTAAAGACCACAATATAATAGGAACCAAGTGGATCTACAGGAATAAGATGGATGAACAAGGGGTCATCATTAAGAATAAAGCAAGATGGTTGCTAAAGGATATAGGCAAGAAGAAGGTATTGACTTTGATCAAACCTTTGCTCCAGTAGCCAGACTGGAAGCCATAAGGATGTTTCTTGCTTATGCAACCTATCAAGGATTCAAAGTTTACCAAATGGATGTCAAGTCAGCATTTCTGAATGGTAATCTTAAAGAAGAAGTCTATGTGGAACAGCCTTCAGGTTTTGTTGATTCAACTCTACCTCATCATGTCTATAGACTTAGGAAAGCTTTATATGGGTTAAAGCAAGCCCCTAGGGCTTGGTATGAAACCCTATCTAGTTTCCTCATTGAGAACAAGTTCTCAAGGGGGAAAATAGATAAGACTCTATTCCTTAGGGAATCTAGAGGCAAAGTTATACTAGTCCAAATATATGTAGATGACTTATATTTTGGGTCTACTGAAAGCAGCCTTTGCAAAAAGTTTGCAAACTTATGCAAGGTCATTTGAGATAGTAGTATGGGAGAGCTGAAGTTTTTCTTGGGTCTCCAAGTAAGACAGACTAGAGTGGTTTATCCATTTGCCATCTAAGTTCACCCTAGAACTCATAAGGAAGTATGGTATGGATTCATCCATACCATGAAGACTCCTATGGGGTCAAGTATGTCTCTTAGCAAGGATGATGCAGGGAAGCCTGTAGATGAAACCTTGTATAGAGGGATAGTTGGCTCCTATTATACTTGACTGCTAGTAGACCAGATATCATGTATGCTACATGTGTCTGTGCAAGGTATCAAGCCTGCCCTAAAGAGTCTCATTGACAGCAGTCAAGAGAATATTGAGATATCTAAAGGGCACTCCTTATCTAGGCCTCTGGTACCCTAGGAATGGGATTTTGACTAACAGGTTATTCAGATGCAGACTTTGCAGGATGCAAAGAAGATAGAAAAAGCACTACTGGAACCTGTCAATTCCTAGGTGGAAGACTAATTTCATGGAGTAGCAAAAAGCAAACAGTGTGGCTATCTCCACTGCAGAGTCAGAGTATGTGGCTGCAGGAAGTTGCTGTGCTCAACTTCTGTGGATACAACATCAGCTTGAGGACTATGGATTTCAGGTAAGTAGAACTCCACTCTTCTGTGATTCTACAAGTGCTATTTCAATAGCCAATAATCTGTATCCATAGTAGAACAAAACATATTGAAATTAAATATCATTTTCTTAGGGAGCATGTAGAAAGAGAAGATATTTTACTTGAATATGTTAAAACAGATAACAACTAGCTGATATGTATACTAAGCCCCTAGAAGAAGCTAAGTTCAATAGGTTTAAGATTGAACTAGGAATGATAAACTTAGAGTAAGTTTACAGAATTGAAATTGGCTAAGTAAAAAGGTGTCGACACATAGAGATATCTGTGTCGACACAGAAAGTAGGTGTCGACACTTCAGGAAAAGGTGTCGACACATCTAGAAAGTTGGTGTCGACACTTCATATTAGTGTCGACACATGACAAGTTGGTGTCGACAAACCAAGTGGTGTCGACACTTAGTGTTTACTCAGAATTTTCTAAGTAAAGTCTCGACTATGTGTCGAGTTGTGTGGTGTCGACACATAAACAAGTGTCGACACATAAAAACTGTTGACTAAACTTGTGTCGACACATATGTGTCGAGACATTATAAGTCAGTGTCGACACTTATTGCCAGTGTCGACACAATTTAAGTTAGCTGTCCCGCCTGTTCATCTTCAAAATTAGAAGGTATAAATAGGTTTTTGCCTTAGTTTGTCGACACGCTTTCAAAGTTTCGAGACCAAACTTCTGTGTCGACACCTCTCTTCTCTCAAGACAAATTCTACAAACCCTAATGGCGCCAAAGCTTGAGGAGAACGTCAACGAAGGATACGAGCTGGTGCGCGGTGCTTTTATGATGCTGATCAAGAAATCCAACTGGTAGTAAACCTAGTAGTCGATTCAGGATTAGAATATCTTGTTTCTGAACCTACTAAAATCTGGAAGAAAGAGGTACTAGAATTTCTCAATGGAGCTAAGATAGACGAACTGGATTCAAATCAAATCCAGGGTTCATGGTGAGAAGGTGAAGGTGTCACCTAAAAGTCTGAGGAAGATTCTACAGCTACCAGGAATTAAAGAGAAGATGAGGTTACAGCTACAAAGACCAGGGAAGCTCTAACCTGGTGTGGACTGGATCCTAAGATGAAGCTTGGATCAGTGTTTCTTAGAAGGCATGAACAATCAAGGGAAATTCCTCTCAGAGATTGTTGGCAAAGTCATACTCAGCAAGCCAGGAGGGCATGACAGAGTGTCTGCCCATATGTTTAGTATAATGACAAGGATAATCTTCACTCTAAAAACTGACTGGTCTATGGTAGTTTATGAGAAGATTAAAGAAAGCTTGAAGAAGCCCAACCTGGGCAGATTTTAAGTCTTTACCTAGCTGGTAATACCAGAAGGTTATGCATCAAGCTGCTGGAAGCAAATAAATCATATGAGAAAGATGGATTTGAGGATATTCTCTAGATGGGACAGGGTGTTGACTAAGGAGATGCCAACCCTGAGAAGATAGTTTCTGAGAAGGAGATTCCATTAAAGAAGAAAAGGAAACTGCTCCAGTGGCTCAGAGTCACTAGCAGCTCTGAAAGTGAAGAACATGTTGTCTTCTCATCTGATGAGAATGAGAAGAGCCTGCAGTAAAATCTCCTGCTCCTCAGATGAGCTGAGATCCAGGGGGAGCTACCTCAAGCTAGCCCCATACACAAGGATCAAAGCCAGGGGAGCTTCCAGTTGTAGATGAACCCACTACACTGAAAGTGAACAAGCACAAACATTATCCTAGAGGTAATCACTGAACTCAATACTTTAGAATTTCCTATGGAAGATACTGATTTGTCTGATGTTCATCAGCAAACTCAGCTGATAACCAAGTCCCAGATGCTGTCTTGGAAGACACATCTGTTGCAGCTCCAATAGTTCCTGATCCAGTGGTTGAAGAGCCAAGAATTTCTCCTGCTCATTCTCCAAGAATATACCATGGAAGATTTATTTCTAAATCTAGATCAAGAAGATTTTGATAAGGAAACTGCTGCTGAAGAGGAGATGCTCCAGTTGAGGGGGAGCAAGTGCACATTCATGAAGACCCTGCAAGACAGGAAACTGAGAAGGCACCAAGATGTGCAGATGAAAGGCCCCCAAGCCCTAAGGAGAGGGTGGATATAGCCAGCTCCTCAGCTTCTGAAGATGAGGAGGCTACCAGGGCTAAGAAGCAGAAACTTATGTATTCAAAAGAAGGAGTCAAAGTTATAAGAAGGCTCTACAAACTATTGCACCACAGCCTATAGTTCAGCAACCCATCAGTTGATTATAGTGCATTGATGGTTGCAATGCAAATCAAACTGGATGAGCACAGAAAGGCAATAGAGAAGTATGTGGATGAAGGGCAGAAATCATTGCAATTTGATCTGGCCCAGGATATTAAATCCATAAGATTTGAGATGAATCTTAACAAGAAGGAGATGACAGACTGCTTCCACAAAGGGGAATGCAGTGGTGTACTTAGCTACACACCAGGAAAAGATAAAGGCTCAAGTTGATGACATAGCCCTGAAGCAAGGATATGTACTTGAAAATCACTTAGAATGAATGACAATTTGACAGAATCTCATAATGCAATTGTCACAGAATAAAGAACATAGCTGCTGGACCTTCTACCTCTACTGCTACTGTTAAAGCTGAATTTGACAAAGTATTTCAAGAAGAAATCAATGCTGTTAAGACTGCTATTCAACTCCCAGAAGGCCATATCTGAACAACTTAAAAAGCTCAAACCTTTCTTTAAAGATGGAGTCAGATACTTGGATAATCAAATCAGATTTCAGAAGATGATGTCAGAGATCACATGGCTAGAGAAGTCATAAAGGGGGAGAGAGTTTTAGTCAAAGCTAGCTCTGATCATGCAATGGATATCTAATTCCATCAGAGCTACACTTGGCTATCCTCCTCTTTGTGATGATGACAATGTTGCAGAATCTGGAATTCACCTGCCTATTTAGGAGGGAGCAACCAGAAGTGGCTCAAGTGATCTATCCTCCTCCAGATTTTGAATTGTGCAAGCTGATATTCATCACATGTATAGCCCACTGAAGGGAAGTTAATGTCATTCTGGAGAAAGTGTTCAGCCTATATCTGAAGCTATGCAAGAGGCCTGCAGAAAGAAGAAGAGACCAGATTGTCAAAGAAGAGGTTTAGGGAACAAGCTGAACAAAGGCCAGACTTTGAGCAGTGGAGCCCTACCTCTAGAAACATTATATTGACTGCCTGGAAAGCTGCCAAGATAATTCAAGACAGAACAAATGGTTCTCTGAAGCTGAATGGAGGAAACATGAGACAAGGCAGGAGGCCATAGTTCAATATAGAAGAAGGCCAAGATGGGAAAGCTACCTCCTACTGCTCAGGAGCCTAGCAAGTACTTTCCAAGCCATACCATTACTTTGAAAGGCAAAAGATTAAAGCTGAAAGCTTAAGAAGAAAGACTTGAAAGGCAAGAAGCCTGCTGATGCTGAAGTTGCTGATGCTCCTGTTCAAGCTAAAGTTCAAGTTGGCAAAGGAATAGTGATCAAGGAGCCAGAACTGAAATAGAATTAGAATTTTCTTGAAGTTTACTTTGTAATCTTTTTGATGTAAAACATTTTGTGAACTTCTGAAATGTATTATGACAGATATTAGAACAATGTTATATGTTAAAACTATTTCATATTTGTTCTGTGATGATCTATGTCTTTCATATTTGTTCTGTGATGATATATTTGTATACATTGTGATTAATACATGTTTATGTTTACCCTGCTGTATATAATCCTGCTTTACATCATTTTGTAATTTTATTTATGATGGTGTATATCATTGACTAAGGGTTATGACTTCTCCAAATAGGGGGAGATTGTTGGGTACATTGGTTTAAATGTACCTGATTTGAAGAAGCCTCACCCAACTCAATGATATACATCAAAATGTATTTGATGTATTTTGAGTTACTTGTGCAGGTTAAGTATTTGCAGGAATAAAGCAAAAAGTTTCTAAGTCCATGTGTCGACACCCAGAGGGAAAGTGTCGACACTTAAGAAGACTTGTGTCGACACCCAGAGAAGCAGTGTCGACACTTGGAGTCATTGTGTCGACACCAGGGATGCTGAGTCGACACCAGACAGAAAGTGTCGACACAAGGAGCTGTGTCGACACTCAATGAAGAAAAGCCAGTAAAACTGTGTCGACACTTAACAGTTGTGTCGACACCCAGTGAAGCTGTGTCTACATCAGAAAGTGTCGACACTTGGAGCTGTGTCGACACTCAGCAAAAGTCAGCAGAGACTAAGTACAAGTGTCGACACTCAGAACAATGTGTCGACACTTAGCAGAAGAGTCAACACTGGAAGTAAGTGTCGACACCAGAACAATGTGTCGACACTTAGCTGAAGACTCAACACTTGAAGAAAGTGTCGACACAAGGAGCTGTGTCGACACTTAGCAAAGAACAGCAAAGCTCAAGAATATTCTAAGTACAAGTGTCGACACTAAGGGAATGTGTCGACACTCAGCCAGAGTCTCGACTGAAGATGTAAGTGTCGACACCCAAAGCAATGTGTCGACACTCAACAAGTATCAACAATAAAGACATGTGTCGACACCAAGAAGCAGTGTCGACACTTGACATATACAACACATAAAGATGTGTCGACACAAAGGTGTTGTGTCGACACTTAGAAGAATTCAGCAAAATTCTGAAGAACAAGTACTTGTGTCGACACTCAATTTCAGTGTCGACACATGAAGAAGAAGCAGTGTCGAGATAAAGAATCAACAACACAAGGAGTTGTGTCGACACCTTGTAGACTAGTGTCGACACTTAGACAACATGTGTCGACACTTGGTCTATAAGTGTCGACACTTAAAGACAGTTACAACATTTTCAAGAACTGACTGGATGACTTGACAGCTGCCATTCCAGCCGGTCTACAGCACCTGTCAGAGTTGTCAGAATTCAGTTATGGACCGGACCAGCCGGTTACCATGAAGAAGGCCTATAAATAGGCTTATACTGTCTACAGGAGAAAAAGAATCAACAAGTTGTTGAAGAGATTGAACACAAGTCCAAGTTCAGATTTAAAGAAGATCTAGCTATCAAGTGAAGATCTAAGAAGTTGGAGAGAGAGAGCTCCATCCAAGAGATCAGCCATTGGAACTAGGCTGAGAAGAAGGGTTCAGATTTATTCTGGATCTTAAGAAGCAGAGATCAAGGATCAACTGCATAAGGAGTCAGTCTTTTTGAGTTCTACTTTCAAGAAGCTTTGAAGAAAGCTAAGTCAGATTGATTCCAGCTGAGTTCTTCCAAGAACTCATCAAGAAACTCACAACTCCCCTCTCTTGTCTTTGGGTTGCTGAGTTAACAATTGTTTAATCATTTTTATCTTGTAGGATCCTTTGGATCTGAGTTTTGTAAGCCTATAATTATAAAGGCTGAGTGTAGGGCTTGAGAGCCTGAGTGTAGGAGATTGAAATCTCTGAGTGTAGGCCTTGGTGGCTGAGTGTAGGCCTTTGTGGCTGAGTGTAGGCTTTGTGGAAAAGCTGAGTTGTAGGGCCTTGGGACTGAGGTGTAGGAACCAGTTTGGGTTTTGAGATAGTGGAGGAGTCTGGCCGAATCTAGTACACTACTAGATAGGCAAATGGGGAAAGTGGATGTACCCAAAGCTTGGGGAACCACCATAAAACTCTGTGTCTACTGTGTGATTATTGTTGGCTGTGATT
This sequence comes from Platanthera guangdongensis, assembly GCA_039583875.1. NCBI lineage: Eukaryota > Viridiplantae > Streptophyta > Magnoliopsida > Asparagales > Orchidaceae > Platanthera > Platanthera guangdongensis. Next base: position 128,400,323 of record CM077148.1, on the reverse strand, counting down.
GTTGCATATGTGCTGTGTTATAGTAGATAGAATTCTGTGAAATTAACTGATTGCTTCCATAAAAAGTTAAAAAGAATTAGGTCACCTATTCACCCCCCCCCCCTCTAGGTGTTTAGGTACTATATCTTTCAAGTGGTATCAGAGGGAGGTTCCTCAAAAAGGACTAACAGTCTGAGGAGATCCTGATTGGCAGATTCAGTCTAAGTCAAATTACAGATTCAAGAAAATCAAGAACCATGGGTTCCTCTGAGAATCACAAGGAATTGGGATCCATGAAATTACCTATATGTAGGAAAGAGATATTTGGGATCTGGAAGGAAAGGGTAAGGCTGTTTATGGAAGCCTCAGACCCTAGGATTTACATCACAGTCAAAGAGGGGCCATATGTGCCCATGAAGATATCAGTTCTAGATGCAAATCAGAGAACAACCAAAGGATTTCTCTGAAATGACAAAGGATGAGATTGTCCTAGCCACCATGGACAAAAGGGCTCAAAACATTATAGTGAGTGCCATAGATGATGCAACTTTTCAGAATCTAATACACTGTAAGACAGCCAAAGAGATGTGGGATACCCTTATTGTGTATATGGAAGGATCTGAAGAAGTTAGGCAAGACAGAAAATCCTTGCTAAATCAAGAGTATGAAAGTTTTAGACAAGGAAAGGGTGATAGCATAACTGAGTGTTATAAGAAGTTTTATAGGATAGTGAATGAACTCATGTCTTATGGAAGAGAGTTCAGTAATTATGAACTAAATGACAAGTTCCTAAGGTCCCTAACTAAAGATTGGGACACCAAGATCTGTGCCATTAGAGAAATGGCTAAGTTAGGAGAAATTCCTCCACCTACACTGTTTGGCAAATTGATGTCATATGAAATGCAGTTGACAGTGAGGAAAGAGGAGGAGAAATCAACAAGAAATGAACATAAGGAAAGAACTGTAGCTTTCAAGACAGAAGCCCCCAGAAAGTACAGATTTAAGTCACCTACTCCACCTCCAAAGATTGCTGAATCTGAGTCAGATGAGTCAGCTAGTACAAAGTCTGTGTCACAACCCGCATTTTCTCAACGATAAAATCGTATCAGAGCAAGAGAAAACACGTGCCGTGATGCCACGCCGTGCAGGGGATAACTGCACGCGCTCAGGCAAAACTCCAGACCTTAGATTTAAGGAAAATCGTTGATTAATTATGAAAGAAAAGCAGTTATGTTGATTGGCCGTATCCCTCGGCACGGTGGATCAGCTAGTCCACAATTAAAAGTATAAGTATACGCAGCAAAAAATAGTTTGGTTCAATTAAGTTGACACCCTAGTGAGCATAAGTGTCCCCGAGGGACAACTCATGTTATGCACGACTCTAAGGTGGATATAATAGATATAAAAAGGTAATCTTTTTACGCTAAGGAAATGTAGTGTCTTTGTTTTATAATTATGCTATGCATGATATACATATAATAATGCTTTTAGGGTTTAAAATATCTATCATGCAACCTAGCAAAAATCCATCCCAGAAGCAAGTAAACAACCACTAATAGGCAAAAACAGCAGTTTAAGTTCATATCCAGCATCGCAAGAAGCCACCAGTGGGCGCCAACAACCTGACACGAACCCACTGGTGAGTATGTATGTCTATACAGAAAAGTAAAGAACTACCTCACAAAGTCGGGATCAGCTGTCTCAACTACCCAAGAGGCCACAAACCAGCCCTCCAAAAGAACTAGCCGCTGAACCGGCTACAACCTGGACCTGAGGCATTCAAGAAAAGAACACCTCAGCAAGGAAATAATCAAAAGAGCAAATAAAACATTAGAGTTAAGAGCAAAAAGAAGGGTTTACCAACCCGACAACAAGCTGCTATAAGCAAAAGAAAGAGCATGACAGTAAGAAAAGAGCACTGTCTAAAGCACAGCAAAGCACACCAGGTGCGAGCAATAAAAGCAATAAGCTCAACAAAAGAGTCTAACATTCCTAATACGTGGGTAAGTGGCAGTGGTCAAAAACATGGATCTGAATACATAATCAAAATCAGATCCAACAAAAAGGGCTAAGGGGTCGCCAGTGGCAGCTTTAGGGTCCCACACCAACCCAAACCAGGGCAAACAGGTCGTGGCCACAGCTCTCCACATCAAAATCCACCCCTCGAGAGGCCACTAAAACTCCACCACCTGCCACAACCCAAGAGTCGGCAAGCAAAATTTGCCGAACACCCAATACCACCCCTAAAGGAAGGGAAAAGTCACACTAACAATCCTAAGGTACACATGAACTCAGGACAAAAATGTCGAGCCCACTCGACGCAGCGTTGAGTAAACTCCACTCACCTGATGCCTAAAAATACTTAGCCGCAAGTCCTAAGCTAGGTGACGGCGTTGAGTGAGCTCGGCTCACTCGACGCTGTCAGCGCTTTCCACTTAGGGTAAACGTAAGTCTCGTTAAAAATCGCAGCCTAAGCTCTCTCATTGCGAGCAAGCAGAGAGTTGGCAATCTAATCCCAACCCTCCGTTCCGTCCTAACTACTCGGGACTATCGCAACCAAACCTGAACCACCTCTACCGCAGCCTCACCCTAACTCTAGCTACCCACTGAACACCAAACCTCCGACAAAAGAGAACATGATTAAAATTCCAGAAAGAAAAAAAAAAGGATCAGCATTTGATTAAAAGCTTGATGAAAATAATTCAACCTGCTGCCCTAGGGAGGAAAAACAAGGTGAACAGAGCTTATGCACAAGAAATAAAAACAGATCATAGGTTGGAAATAAATTTGGCAAGGGCAAGGGGCCACTTGCCTCTACCTCTTCGGAAAAAAAAACAAACAACAGCCGCACCACGGCTCGGCTCTGGCGGCAAGATCGGCCACCAAGAAGACCAAAGCTGAAACTTGAGGGAAGAAAGACATCAGATATATAGAAATTCCTGGAATCGAACCCTAAATCAAGAAAAACTTACATGGAAGGGAAGATCTAGCCGAGAGCAAGCCGAATCTGCTATCACACGAGAAAAATGGGCTCTAACCTTCCCGAAATCGCCGGCCAAAACAACCACCGCCTCCTCTCAAAACCCTTCCGCTGGAAGCTCTCCAGACTCGGGAATGATGAAAAATGAGGAGGAAAACCAGTTCACGGCAACAAAAGACGATTTCAGGAAAAAAAGTACGGAACACGCCCAAGACACGCCCGTGACACGGCCCGACACGCCCGTGTCACGGGGCGTGTACTCACACGCTCGACGAACGTCGATCTCTACTCGACGAAAACACGGGACACGCCCCCAGACACGCCCGTGACACGGCCCGACACGCCCGTGTCACGGGGCGTGTACTCACACACCTACCCCACTCGACGACCGTCGATCGCAGCTCGACGAAACAGGTGACACGCCCTATGACACGCCCGTGTCACAGGCCGTGTACCAACTCGAACACCGCCCGACGATCGTGGAGCGCCGATCGTCGAACAGAGAGACACGCCCCCAGGTCACGCCCGTGTTCGACACGACACGCCCGTGACAGGGCCGTGTTCTTACTAAACACCGCCTGACGACCATCGAGCGTAGCTCGACGAACCGAAGGGGGACACGCCCGTGACACGCCCGTGTCACGGCCGTGTACCTACAAAAAAACCCCGTCGACCAAAAATTCGTCGACCGGAGAAACGGGAGCTCTGCCCGAGCACGACACGCCCTGGGTCACGGGCGTGACCAAGGCCGTGTCACCTAAACTTACACAGAAAAAGAAACCTGCAAATACCTAGCCAACAAGAAACAAGGCACCTGCCTACAAGCTCAGCCACAACGGCCACACACTGCACAGCAAACATTACAAACATGCAGCTAACAAAACAACGCCGAAACGACGCGAAGGCAAACGATCTCGGATTTCGACCAAAACTCGCACCGTAGCTAAACAACCAAGCCACGAAAACAACGGCGAGGTCGAAAACAACATCCGACGATCGAAAACTCGGGCTAACACCTCCCGAAGCCAAAACGCAAGCATTTCCCTAAGAGGCCCAACCGAGTCACCAAAACAGACTCCGGCTAGCTGGGGAAACTTGCCAACTGGCTACAACCAGGCTACACAAGGAACCTACAGAGCTAGGACCGCGCTCTACAACGGCGAAGGGCCGGAAATGCGTCATCGTAACGCCAATCCAAAATCAAACAAAACACAGAAAAACCGGGGGCGTTACAGCCACTCCCCCTAAAAGAAAGTTTCGCCTCGAAACTTTACTCACAACACTCCTATGACGAAGGAGAGAGAAAGAGCCAGGAAAGGACTATATAATCATAAATAAAACAAAACATACCAGGCACAAGCTCAGGAAAACAGATGAGGGTGAGCCTCCCTCATAGCCGACTCCAACTCCCAAGTCGCGCTTTCTACATCCTGATTCCTCCATAAAACTTTAACCATCGGAATAGACTTCTTCCGCAGTGCACGAACCTGAGAATCCAGAATGCGGACAGGCACCTCCACATAAGAAAGATTCGGCTCCAACTGAGGTATAGAATCCAAAACCTGCCTGTCATTCATCACACATTTCCGCAGCTGACTGACGTGGAAGACGTTATGCACGCCAGGGAAATTTACGGGCAACGCCAGTCTATAAGCTGATATCCCAATCCGCTCAACAATCGGAAACGGCCCCACGAACCTCGGGTCCAACTTCCTGTTCTTGCCAAAACGCTTGACTCCGATCAACGGGGAGACCTTTAAGAACACTGTGTCCCCCACCAAAAATTCCAAATCCGATCTACGCCGATTGGCATTTTTCTCATATCTCCCTTGGGCTATCCGAAGCTTTTCCCGAATAAGCTTCACAGCAGTTTCCATCTCCTCGAGTGCTTCTGGACCCAACAAAGGTCTCTCGCCAACCTCAGCCCAAAACAAGGGAGTCCTGCAGCGCCTCCCATACAAAGCTTCAAAAGGAGCCATTTGCAAGCTTTCTTGATAACTGTTGTTATACGCAAATTCCATAAGCCGTAAGCGCTCATCCCATGCTCCTCTGTGCTCCAGAACATAGCATCGGATCATATCTTCCACAATCTGATTTACTCGCTCCGTCTGACCATTGGTCTGGGGATGATAGGCTGTGGAATATCTCAAATCTGTGCCCAACCCTTCTTGAAGGCTCTTCCAAAAACGAGACGTAAACCTGGAGTCTCGATCTGATATGATACTCACGGGTACACCATGCAATCTAATAACCTCATCCAAATATAGCTCGGCTATCTTCCTCATCGGATAATCGATCTTAAATGGTACGAAGTGAGCACTCTTCGTCAATCTGTCTACGATCACCCAAACTGAATCATGCCCTTTAGGAGATCTCAGTAAGCCTGTAATGAAATCCATCGAGATACTCTCCCACTTCCACATCGGAATCTCTAAGGGAGTTAGCTTGCCACCAGGCCGTCCATGGTCGGCCTTCACATGCCTGCAAGTGAAGCACTCAGAAACAAATCTGGCTATGTCCTTCTTCATCCCATACCACCACGCAATCTGCTTTAAATCATGGTACATTTTGGTAGACCCTGGATGGTAGGTAACACTAGATCCGTGGGCTTCTCTGCACACCATATTCCGGATATCCCCAACCGCGGGAATACAAAACCTGCCACGAAAATTCAAGGTACCCGCATCATCTATAGAGAAATCTGGTAATTCACCTTTTTCAGCTCGAAGGTACAAATGCAAAAGATCGGGATCATCTTTCTGATGCAGTCGCGTAAGCGCAATCCACGAAGGTTCTGCCACTGCCAAGCTACTCTGCGAATCGCAGCTTCCAACAGAAATGTCCATCAAAAGAAACTCTTCCACAAGACGCTCGGCGGAGAGATTGAAAATCTTTCCTGACTTCCGACTTAGGGCATCGGCCACCACATTCGCCTTACCCGGATGGTACTGGATTTCAACATCATAGTCGGCCACGTACTCCAACCACCGCCGTTGGCGCAGATTCAACTCTTTTTGAGTGAAGACATACTTCAAACTCTTATGATCCGTGAAAATCTTGCACTGCGCGCCATACAACAAATGCCTCCACAATTTCAATGCATAGATCACAGCTGCAAACTCCACGTCATGCGTAGGGTAATTCCTCTCATGAGTCTTTAGCTGCCTCGACCCGTACGCAATCACCTTCCCGCCCTGCATCAAAACGCAGCCCAGTCCGACGTGCGACGCGTCCACATATATATCATACTCACTATCTTCAGTAGGCAAAGACAAAACTGGAGCTGAACATAACCTTCTTTTTAATTCCTCAAAAGCCTCCTCACACTTACTATCCCATATGAAGGCTGCATTCTTCTGCGTCAACCTGGTCAACGGCGAAGACAAAGTAGAGAATCCCTCTACGAATCTCCTATAATATCCAGCCAAGCCCAAGAAACTTCTGATCTCTTTGGGAGTGATAGGCCTCGCCCATTCCATAACAGCAGCGATCTTTTCTGGGTCCACTGATATTCCCTCCTTATTCACCACGTGGCCGAGAAAAGAAACTTGAGGCAACCAAAATTCGCATTTGCTCAGCTTGGCGTATAGCTTATGGTCTCTCAGAGTCGTCAAGACCAGACGCAAATGCCGATCATGCTCCTCCGCATTCTTAGAATATACCAAAACGTCATCTATAAAGACAATCACAAACTTATCCAGAAAATCCTTGAAAACTCTATTCATCAGATCCATAAAAGCTGAGGGCGCATTAGTCAAACCAAATGACATAACTAAAAACTCAAAATGCCCATGACGAGAGCGGAACGCCGTCCGCGGAACATCTGACTCCCGAATCCTCAACTGGTGATAGCCCGATCGAAGATCTATCTTGGAAAACACGGCACTACCACGCAGTTGGTCAAACAGATCGTCAATCCGAGGCAAAGGGTACCTGTTCTTAATAGTAACCTTGTTCAGTTCTCTATAGTCGATGCATAGCCTCATCGACCCATCCTTCTTTTTAACGAACAGCACTGGAGCACCCCATGGTGAAGAACTCGGCCTAATGAACCCTTTTGCCAACATCTCATCCAGCTGAATTCGCAACTCTTCCAGCTCTCGCGGGGCCATCCGGTACGGCGCCTTAGGCGATAGGACGCGTGCCTGGCTCCAAATCTATAGCAAACTCGACATCTCGATCGGGTGGAAGACCGGGAAGATCATCAGGAAACACATCAGAGAAGTCACACACCACAGGGATCTCTTGCAAGCACGGCACTCTAACAACAGCCCCTATCAGAGAGACCACACAGGCAGAACAACCAGAATCAAGCAACTTCCGAGCACGCACCGCAGAAATGACTGGAGACTCCTGGAGAGAATACCCAAAAACTCTCCCTGGCTGACCGTTGTCCTTGACGAAGTCCAAGCGCTTACCCTTGCACTGGATCACAGCATCGTACCTTGACAACCAGTCCATGCCCAAGATAACATCGAAGTCCTCCAGGTCAATCACCTTCAGATCTGCCTTGGCTAGAAAATCCCCCAACAAGATCGGACAATCAAGGACACCCAGGTCCGTAACCACAGAGTCACCGGAGGGGAACTTAACGCAAAAGGCACCACCAACATGATCTAGGCCCAAACTGAACCGCTCCACGAAGGCTCTAGCCACAAACGAGTGGGTAGCGCCTGAATCGAAGAGAACGCGCGCCCAGCGGTTCTTTACCTTAAATCGTCCTACAAATAGCGCACGCATCTAAGGAAACAAATGCTAAAACGAAAACTACAACCATAAAGGGAGCATAACGAAACGACTGAGGAGAAATCAAACCTGAGATAACCTGGGTCGAAGTCTGTGCTTCGTCTGCCGAAAGCACATTCAGCTTCCCCTTTCCTCTATCCAATTGCTGAGGCGGTGGCAAAGCCTGGAGGGGTACTGGCTGCAGAATAGGCTGGGACTGTGGGCACTTTGTCTTGAGATGACCCTTCTGCCCACACTGAAAACAGACTTTATCTTTCAACCAACAACGGGCAGCCTCATGCCCCTTCCTTCCACACCAGGCACACACCAAGTCTCCTCTGGGAGAACCCTGAATTGCGTGTACCTGATCCTTCTTCTGCGCTCCAAACCTTTTGAAACACTTCTCAAAGGGGTGGCCTGGTCGGCCACAGAAACTACAAACCTCCTTGCTCTTCTTCCTCGAAACCGCATCGGGTTCCTGAGGGCTCTTCCCTCCACCGGACTTTCGCTTATCCTTCCACAACTGCTGACCTCTAATCTTGGCATTCTTAATGGCCTCAACCCTCAAGGCAGCTTCGACCACGCTGGCATAACTGACTGCGCCGTAGGCATTCGCTAACTGCTGAATGTCGCTCCTTAGTCCACCCAGAAATCGCTTAACTCGGTCTGCTTCAACGCTCACCAGACCAGGAGCAAACCGGCTCAACTTACTAAACTCAATCTCATACTCACTGACCGTGAGTTTCCTCTGCTTCAAATGGAGAAAGTCATTCATCAGCCGGTCCCTCTCAACTGAAGGCAAAAACTTACTCAACAGCATCCCTTTAAATGACTCCCAAGAGCATCCTGCCACCAAGCTCTCCTTCTCCCTCAACCACCAATTCTTTGCTAAGCCCTTGAGCTGGTAGGCAGCGAGCATCACTCTTCTGATCATCCGTAATCCCCGAATAAGAGAACATCTCCTCAATAGTAATCAGCCACTCATCCAAAATCATGAAATCTGCTTGCCCATCATAAGTAGGGGGTCTCAGTCGCTGAAACTGGGATATAAACGCCATCTCCGGAGGCACCACAACCAAAGGCACGGGAGGAGCAGGAGGGGCAGGAACAGCTACCCCCTCAGCGGGGTCCGGAACTCTCGGGGCCTGTCCCGCCACTACTGCTACTAGGGACTGAATCTGAGCCTGCATAGCCACCACCTGCCTCAATAGGGTCTCATTACTCTGCCGCAGGTTTTCTACCAATGCCTCGCTCTGCGCTCCTGACGTCTCACCCTCGGATTTGGGGGTCGACCTCGTTGCAGGACGTCTCGCCATCCTAAAATCGCACAAGCTTTAGACGAAACTTAGCCCAACAGCTAGAACAAAACTACCCGGTACAGACAAACACACTTAAATATGAACTTCAACTGCAAAACTTGCTCTGGGAGTTGTTTTATCATGATGATGTTATGCTTAACCTAAGATGGTTCACCACCATCATACTAACTCATGTGACCTAAACCATGAATGCATGTATTTGTATTCTCTTTTGACTCAAAACCATGTGTGTACATATGTCATCCTGCAAATCTTTAGCTTAACACGTTGTGCTTATGAAATATTATGCTATGCATGATGTGCTATGCATTCTAAAAAAAAGGCCTTAATGCATGCCATGGGCGGCGTACACATGAAAATGTTATGCATCCCATACTACATAACATTCCCATGCAACGAAAAAAAGAAAACGTGCTAGCCGCATTCATGTGGTGAGGTTATGCATCCCATACTACATAACCCTCACATGTTGCCTCCTATGGTGGATCCATATACAAACACATATTATGCATCCCATACTACATAATATGCCTCGTATACTTCTTTATGCATATGAGTGTAGTGTTCGTGCTTTAGCCAAGACGTGCTGATGACATATCGGTGTGTGTATGGTATGACGCTAACCACTAATGCAAACAAGGGGAAAGGTTGCCCGACCATTTGTCAAGCAACCTCCCTCTGATACCAACTGTCACAACCCGCATTTTCTCAACGATAAAATCGTATCAGAGCAAGAGAAAACACGTGCCGTGATGCCACGCCGTGCAGGGGATAACTGCACGCGCTCAGGCAAAACTCCAGACCTTAGATTTAAGGAAAATCGTTGATTAATTATGAAAGAAAAGCAGTTATGTTGATTGGCCGTATCCCTCGGCACGGTGGATCAGCTAGTCCACAATTAAAAGTATAAGTATACGCAGCAGAAAATAGTTTGGTTCAATTAAGTTGACACCCTAGTGAGCATAAGTGTCCCCGAGGGACAACTCATGTTATGCACGACTCTAAGGTGGATATAATAGATATAAAAAGGTAATCTTTTTACGCTAAGGAAATGTAGTGTCTTTGTTTTATAATTATGCTATGCATGATATACATATAATAATGCTTTTAGGGTTTAAAATATCTATCATGCAACCTAGCAAAAATCCATCCCAGAAGCAAGTAAACAACCACTAATAGGCAAAAACAGCAGTTTAAGTTCATATCCAGCATCGCAAGAAGCCACCAGTGGGCGCCAATAACCTGACACGAACCCACTGGTGAGTATGTATGTCGATACAGAAAAGTAAAGAACTACCTCACAAAGTCGGGATCAGCTGTCTCAACTACCCAAGAGGCCACAAACCAGCCCCTCCAAAAGAACTAGCCGCTGAACCGGCTACAACCTGGACCTGAGGCATTCAAGAAAAGAACACCTCAGCAAGGAAATAATCAAAAGAGCAAATAAAACATTAGAGTTAAGAGCAAAAAGAAGGGTTTACCAACCCGACAACAAGCTGCTATAAGCAAAAGAAAGAGCATGACAGTAAGAAAAGAGCACTGTCTAAAGCACAGCAAAGCACACCAGGTGCGAGCAATAAAAGCAACAAGCTCAACAAAAGAGTCTAACATTCCTAATACGTGGGTAAGTGGCAGTGGTCAAAAACATGGATCTGAATACATAATCAAAATCAGATCCAACAAAAAGGGCTAAGGGGTCGCCAGTGGCAGCTTTAGGGTCCCACACCAACCCAAACCAGGGCAAACAGGTCGTGGCCACAGCTCTCCACATCAAAATCCACCCCTCGAGAGGCCACTAAAACTCCACCACCTGCCACAACCCAAGAGTCGGCAAGCAAAATTTGCCGAACACCCAATACCACCCCCTAAAGGAAGGGAAAAGTCACACTAACAATCCTAAGGTACACATGAACTCAGGACAGAAATGTCGAGCCCACTCGACGCAGCGTTGAGTAAACTCCACTCACCTGACGCCTAAAAATACTTAGCCGCAAGTCCTAAGCTAGGTGACGGCGTTGAGTGAGCTCGGCTCACTCGACGCTGTCAGCGCTTTCCACTTAGGGTAAACGTAAGTCTCGTTAAAAATCGCAGCCTAAGCTCTCTCATTGCGAGCAAGCAGAGAGTTGGCAATCTAATCCCAACCCTCCGTTCCGTCCTAACTACTCGGGACTATCGCAACCAAACCTGAACCACCTCTACCGCAGCCTCACCCTAACTCTAGCTACCCACTGAACACCAAACCTCCGACAAAAGAGAACATGATTAAAATTCCAGAAAGAAAAAAAAGGATCAGCATTTGATTAAAAGCTTGATGAAAATAATTCAACCTGCTGCCGTAGGGAGGAAAAACAAGGTGAACAGAGCTTATGCACAAGAAATAAAAACAGATCATAGGTTGGAAATAAATTTGGCAAGGGCAAGGGGCCACTTGCCTCTACCTCTTCGGAAAAAAAAACAAACAACAGCCGCACCACGGCTCGGCTCCGGCGGCAAGATCGGCCACCAAGAAGACCAAAGCTGAAACTTGAGGGAAGAAAGACATCAGATATATAGAAATTCCTGGAATCGAACCCTAAATCAAGAAAAACTTACATGGAAGGGAAGATCTAGCCGAGAGCAAGCCGAATCTGCTATCACACGAGAAAAACGGGCTCTAACCTTCCCGAAATCGCCGGCCAAAACAACCACCGCCTCCTCTCAAAACCCTTCCGCTGGAAGCTCTCCAGACTCGGGAATGATGAAAAATGAGGAGGAAAACCAGTTCACGGCAACAAAAGACGATTTCAGGAAAAAAAGTACGGAACACGCCCAAGACACGCCCGTGACACGGCCCGACACGCCCGTGTCACGGGGCGTGTACTCACACGCTCGACGAACGTCGATCTCTACTCGACGAAAACACGGGACACGCCCCCCAGACACGCCCGTGACACGGCCCGACACGCCCGTGTCACGGGGCGTGTACTCACACACCTACCCCACTCGACGACCGTCGATCGCAGCTCGACGAAACAGGTGACACGCCCTATGACACGCCCCGTGTCACAGGCCGTGTACCAACTCGAACACCGCCCGACGATCGTGGAGCGCCGATCGTCGAACAGAGAGACACGCCCCCAGGTCACGCCCGTGTTCGACACGACACGCCCGTGACAGGGCCGTGTTCTCACTAAACACCGCCTGACGACCATCGAGCGCAGCTCGACGAACCGAAGGGGGACACGCCCGTGACACGCCCGTCACGGCCGTGTACCTACAAAAAAAACCCCATCGACCAAAAATTCGTCGACCGGAGAAATGGGAGCTCTGCCCGAGCACGACACGCCCTGGGTCACGGGCGTGACCAAGGCCGTGTCACCTAAACTTACACAGAAAAAGAAACCTGCAAATACCTAGCAACAAGAAACAAGGCACCTGCCTACAAGCTCAGCCACAACGGCCACACACTGCACAGCAAACATTACAAACATGCAGCTAACAAAACAACGCCGAAACGACGCGAAGGCAAACGATCTCGGATTTCGACCAAAACTCGCACCGTAGCTAAACAACCAAGCCACGAAAACAACGCGAGGTCGAAAACAACATCCGACGATCGAAAACTCGGGCTAACACCTCCCGAAGCCAAAACGCAAGCATTTCCCTAAGAGGCCCAACCGAGTCACCAAAACAGACTCCGGCTAGCTGGGGAAACTTGCCAACTGGCTACAACCAGGCTACACAAGGAACCTACAGAGCTAGGACCGCGCTCTACAACGGCGAAGGGCCGGAAATGCGTCATCGTAACGCCAATCCAAAATCAAACAAAACACAGAAAAACCGGGGGCGTTACAGTCTGAAAGCAGTGAAAGTGATGAGGACTTTGCTGCCTTCACTAGACATTTTCAGAAGTTCTTGAAGAAGAAACAGTGGAGGACAAGGCCTTCTACTTCACAGGGAAAAGAAGACTTCTATCAGAACAAAAAGGCTTCAAAGAAGTACAGGAAGAGGACTAAATCTAGCAAGGCAACTGTTTCAAAAATAGTGTGCTATTACTGCAACAGACAAGGCCATGTTGTTGCAGATTGTCCAGAAAAGAGAAAGGAGTCTAGTGACAGGAAGAAGACTCATTTCAAAGGCAAGAAAGAGAAGTCTTTTGTTGCCAAGAAGGAGAAAACTCTGTCAGATATTTCTTCTTCAGAAACTGAGTCAGATGCTGAGGCATACATAGGGCTGTTTGCTGAAGAAGAAGAAGAAGAATTCATGCAGATTATGGATTCTATATTTGAGCAAGAAGATTGTCAGTGCCAAGGACTGATGGCATTGACTGACAATGACAAAATCCTGGAGCAGCCAGGACCCAGTAAGGTACAAAGTTCATCTTTAAGTTCAGTTTCTTGTGACAGTACAAAATCAGATTCATCATCATCTAGTGATGAGAGTGTATCTGAGTCTGAGGAAGATATTCATCAGCTGATAGATGAATATAAAATACTGTTGCAAGCTTATAAGAAGAGCAAATCCCTAGCCAAAAGTCAGGCAAAGGAAATTGCTGATCTCAAAGCTGCTGCAACAGATTCTGAGAAGTTATTTGATCAAAAGCTTAATGAGATAGCCAGCCTGAAGCACATAACAGTGATTCAGATGGGTACTATATCATTTAAAAATGATCAAATTAAGAGTCTGGAGATTAATCTTCAGAAGGAGAGAGAGCTTGTTGCTAGGTTTTCTAAACCTAAGTCATTGCTACCTTTAATTGATGAATTTGTTCATCACAAAGGCAAGGCTGGACTGGGTTTTATTAAACCTGCAAGGACTGAGTAGTCCAAGTCCAAGGGCAAAGCCCCAACATTCAACAAGTCAGCTGTAGATAAGACAGCAAAGACAGTACCTAAGCAAAGGTACAATAAGTTTGAATGTTGGTGCTGTGGCAAGGTTGGCCACTTTGCAATGGACTGTTGGCACAATGCTAGTGCCAAAGTGTGTAGCAAACTGCCTATTGGAAAACCAGTAGGTAGCTTTGTCAAGTTGCAAACTAACAAGTACCAAGGACCCAAGAATACTTTGGGTTCTAAGGTTCATTAATCTGTTTTGCAGGTGAGTCCAAGTGGCCATACCCCAACATGGTACTTGGACAATGGATGTTCCAGACATATGACTGGAACTAGGGGACTACTAAGGGACTACATTCCAATCAAAGATGGTCCAAAAGTAACCTTTGGTGGTTCTGAAAAAGGAATCATCAATGGATTTGGTAACATTTCTAGTAAACTTGGTTACCATTACTCAAGTGGCTTATGTTAAAGGGTTGAAACACAACCTAATAAGTATAAGTCAATTAAGTGATGTAGGGTATGACATCTCATTTGTTAAAAATGGTTGTCATATCAAGAGGTCAACTGATCAAGATATCATTTTGACAGGTTATAGAAAGAGGAATGTCTACTGCCTAGACATTATGTGTGAGACCAATGGTTCTCAAGTGTGTCTTGTAGCTGATGAGACAGTCTCTCATTGTGTCAAATGGCACAAGAGGCTTGCCCATCTTAACTACAAGACAATTGGCAAACTCTTTAGCAAAGAGTTAGTGAGGAATGGTCCTCAAGTTAAGTGTGTTAAAGATGGTATTTGCTAGCTTGTCAAAAGGGCAAGCAGACTATATCCATCTTTAGAAGCATAGAAAACAAAGATGCTGTGAGGTGTTTATACCTCTTGCATATGGATCTCTTTGGTCCAATGCCAGTTCACAGCCTAGGTAGGAAGGTCTATACCTTTGTAGTTGTAGATGACTACTCAAGGTTTTCCTGGGTGTTCTTCTTAAGACAGAAATCTGAAACACCCAATGTCTTCTATAGGTTTGTTAGACAAATTCAGAATGAACTAAATAGTACAGTGGTCAAAATAAGAAGTGACCATGGTACTGAGTTTCAGTCTGATAGCATGATAAAAATATGTGAAGACTTTGGGATATTTCAAGAGTTTTCTTCACCTAGAACACCTTAGCAAAATGGCATTGCTGAAAGTAAGAATAGGACCTTGATTGAGGCAGGCAGAACCCTATTAAGTGATACATCACTGCCAGAATATTTCTGGGCTGAAGAAGTTAACACTGCATGCCATGTTATAAATAGGGCTACCATCACTAAAAGCCTAAACAAGACCCCCTATGAAGTTGTGAAAGGCAGGAAACCAAACCTATCCTACTTCAGGATCTTTGGTTGCAAATGCTTCATACTTAACAATGGAAAGTCTTACTTAACTAAGTTTACTGCCAAGTCCCAAGAGGGAATTTTTGTTGGGTACATCAATAACAGTGTTAGAAAGTAGAGAAAAGAAGCGAAAAGTAGAGAACAAGCCGAATAAACTTTTGAATAACTGAAATTTTATTATCCAAAAAAGATAAGATTTACAAAGGTATGGCCTCCCTTATATAGAATGGAGGAGATAAGAAAGAGAGTATACAAACAATGTGGGACTAAACATTTACAGTGCTGAGCGGCTAGAACAATGGAGACCGAATAGGCCGCGCGGTTAGACAGATGGGCTAACCGCTCGGCAACTCCAGAAGGATAGAACAGGCCGCAGAGGTAGACCGATAGACCGCTCGGTCTCCAGGCACCAAGAGACCGCCAGACCGCTCGGTCAACAAACCGCTGGAACAGACCGTGAAGCCGCCCGGTCTAATACTTCAACACTCCCCCTCAAGCTGGAGCATAGATATCAATCATGCCCAGCTTGTCACAAATGCGGAAGAAGGAAGTAGAAACCGGCTTGGTGAAGATATCTGCCAACTCCTTGTCAGAGGTGACAAAAGGAGTACAAATCTGTTTCTTCAAAATCTCCTCCCGAATGAAGTGACAGTCAACCTCTATATGCTTCGTTCTCTCATGAAAACCGGATTCCTGGATATGTGTATAGCGGCCTTGTTGTCACAGAACATAGGGAGAGGACAATCATATACCTCGCCCAGGTCAAGCATGAGAGCCCGCAACCACTTTAACTCACACGTAGTTGACGCCATACTCCGGTATTCTGCTTCGGCACTGGATCTGGAAACAACAGACTGTTTCTTGCTCTTCCAACTTACGAGATTACCTCCAACAAAGGTACAAAAACCTGACGTGGATTTACGATCGCCTTTGTCATCTGCGTAACTGGAATCTGAGTAGGCCTCAACCCTCAGATGGCCATTCTTCTGGAAGAGTAACCCTCTGCCCGGTGCTGCTTTGATATACTCTAAAATCTTCAGGGCGGACTGAAGATGACACTCCCTGGGAGCTTGCATAAACTGACTGACCTTTCCTACAGCGTAGGCGATGTCGGGTCTAGTCACCGTGAGATAGATGAGTTTTCCTACCAAACGTCTGTACCGTGTGACATCAGATAGAGGAGGCGATTCATCCGTCCACGTTTTGTCCTCTCCAACAGCCATGGGAAGATGAGCTGGTTTGGCACCTGTCAAGCCTGCTTCTTGAAGAAGATCAAGGGCATACTTCCGTTGAGAGAGAACCAAGGAGTCAGGCTTCCGAGAGATTTCTATCCCCAAAAAGTATTTTGGAGAGCCCATATCCTTCGTGACCAAGTGCTGACGGAGGTGCTTCTTCGTCAAGTCCACCCCATCTTGGTCATCACCAGTAAGGAGAATATCATCCACATATACGGCTAAAACCACCAGTCCCGAGGCCGTTTTGCGAATGAACAAGGAGTGATCGGCCGAACTCCATTGAAAGCCGATGGTTGCCACAATACCACTGAATTTTTCGAACCATGCCCGAGGGCTCTGCTTTAGGCCATAAATGGCCTTCTTCAATGACAAACACGTGTCTCCCCCTGAGCAACATACCCAGGAGGTTGCTCCATATAGACGTCCTCCTGAAGATCGCCATAGAGAAAGGCATTCTTCACATCAAGCTGGGAAATAGCCCAAGCCCGGTTAACAGCCACAGAAAAGAGAACCCTGATGGTGCTGAGGCGAGCAACCGGAGAGAAGGTATCAAAGTAATCAACGCCATAAGTCTGAGTAAAGCCCTTGGCCACCAGCCGGGCTTTGTAGCGATCCACAGTGCCGTCGGGGAGAAACTTCACAACAAAGACCCAGCGACAGCCAACCACATCAGTGCCCACGTGAGGAGGAACCAGAGTTCAGGTACCCCGTTCAGTAAGAGTAGCCATCTCCTCATCCATGGCAGACTTCCAATGAGGGAGAGCGAGAGCCTCCTGATAGGTACGGGGAGTAGAAGTAGCAGAGATAGCCAAGGCAAAAGACCTGCGAGAAGGAGTCAGCTGATCATAAGAAACAACAGCCGTGAGCGGGTGTTGAGTACACGCCCGCACCCCTTTGCGAAGGGCAATGGGAATATCCAAATCATCGGGAGCGTCGGCGACAGGAGCGTCAGCGACCGGAGCGTCCGTGGCGGAGAAGGCTGGCCCGGGACTAAGAGAGAGATGGCAGCGGAGAGGAGGGTGGAGGGGTGGGTTGGGAGACGGACTGGGAAGGAGTGGGTGGAGGAGTAGACGAAGGTGGGAAAACGTGGAGAGGTGTGGAAGGAACGGAGATATCAGAAGGAAGAGAAGGAAGAGAAGAGGAAGGAGAGAAATAGGAAGCATTTTCGAAAAAAGTCACATCGGCGGAGACAAACTGCTTGCGGAGAAGGGGGTCAAAGCAGCAATAGCCTTTTTGAGTGGTAGAGTACCCCAAAAAGACACACTTGGTGGAACGGGGGGAAAGCTTGTCGCGGGTAGCGGAGGGAGCGTGAACAAAGGCCGTACAGCCAAAGACACGGAGAGGAAGAGGAAAAGGTTCCTGGTGGGGGTAGAGAAGGGAGAAGGGAGTCCGGCCGTGGAGGACCGTGGAGGGAATGCGATTGATGAGATAGCAAGCGAGGAGCACAGCGTAGCCCCAGTAGGAGCGAGGGACGTGCATCTGCGTCATGAGAGTACGCGCAACATCAAGCAGGTGACGGTTTTTACGCTCCGCCACCCCATTCTGTTGGGAGGTGTAAACACAAGTCGTTTGATGAATGAGGCCGTGTTGGTGAAAGAACGCGGAGAACTCATGAGACAGATATTCCTTGGCATTATCAGAACGTAAGATTTTAATAGAAATAGCAAATTGAGTCTTAATCATAAAGTAAAAAGATTGCCAAACAGAAAATAGTTCAGAGCGATCCTTTAATAGATACACCCAGGTACATCGAGTAAAATCATCGATAAAAGTGACAAAATAGGAACTGCCCCGACCAACTGTGAGGGTAGGAGCAGGACCCCATACATCAGAATGAACTAGATCAAAAATGCGAGAGGAGCCACGGCCGTGCTTCGGTGGGAAGGAGGAGCGATGATGTTTGCCAAGCTGACACGCATCACAGTTGAGCGGAGAACTGGAGGGAGGTAAGTGGGGCAGAAGCTGACGAATAAGCCGAGGAGGAGGATGTCCAAGACGAAGATGCCACTGAAGGAGATCGGTGGAGGAGGAGTAGGCAGAAAGAGCGGAAACATCATCGAGGAAGTAGAGGCCGCCGCTCTCAGTCCCAGTAGCAATCGTCCGCTGGGTACTCGGGTCCTGAAAAGAACAAGTAGTGGGAGTGAATAAAACGGAGCACTGAAGTTGCCGGCATAAAGTAGTAACTGATAACAAATTGCACGGGAACTTCGGGACATAGAGGGTATCCTCCAAGCAAAGCGAAGGAGTGAGTTGAACCATGCCCGTCCCATGAACCGGAGACGGGGAACCATCCGCCACACGAACTGGGGGTAAGCGGTCATGGGTCTCAAGACGGGAGAAGCAATGAGGGTTGCCCGTCATATGATTGGTGGCACCGGAGTCAATCAGCCATTTACCTTGGGTAACGACGTGGGCACTACCTGACGTCGTGGCCACAGAGGCAGACGGCCTAGAAGAGGCGGAGGCCGAAGGAGCATCACCGGAAGGGCGAAGATGAGGATGTTTCTGCCAGCAGCGGTCAACAGTATGGCCAGTACGACTACAGTGAGAGCAGAAGAACCGGGAGGAACCCCGTCCGCCAGAGGAGCCACGGCCACTCGGGCCCCCCCCGCTGAGCATGGTGAGCAAGGGAGTCTTGGGAAGGGGGGGAGGCCAACAGAGGCCGCTGGAGGAGCGAAGTAACGGCGGCAATGCGAGCCACAGTGGCATCCAAAGTAGGAGATTCCGCCTCACCCAAGATCTGCTGGCGGATCATATCATAAGAGTCGGGGAGACGAAGAAGATAACAAACAACCAGGAGTTCCTGGAAGTGTTTGTGCTGCTCGGCCAAGTCCGCGGAGAAGGGGCGATTCTGGAGGATTTCAGCCCCAAGAGCCTGAACCTGCTGATAAGCCGCAGCTGGGGACATGGAAGGGCGGGCGAAGAGGTCCGCATAGAGAGTATAAATGCGGGACGTCTGGCCCCCCTTAGAATAGAGAGCAGCGAGGTGAAGCCAGGCGGCCTTGACCGTCTCATCATGGAGAATGACGGGAAGGCACTCATCAGAAAGGCTGTTGGCCAGCCAGGTGCGAACAAGAGCATCACTCGCATCCCAGTCATCAAACTCAGGAGAGGTGCGAGGAGGAGGGTCATCGGTGAGGTGATGACGCTTGCGTTGAGAACGAAGGAGAAAGGTGAAAGAAACGCTCCAATCGGGATAGTTGGAGCCCACAAGCTTGGAAACGGTGCCAAGGTTGCCCGAAGGAGGAGGAGGAGGAGGAGCAGCAGGAGTAGTGGTGAGACCGGAGGTAGTCATAGAACCCGGCAAGCAGAAGAAGCCGCGCGAACAGAAGCGGTTAGAAAACAGACGAAGCCGCGCGAACAGAAGCGGCTTGAAAGAGGCAAAGGCTCAGGGGGGAAGAGGTCGCGCGGACTGAAAAGGCCGAGCGAACAGTAGAGAGGAGAAGAGCAGGTGACCGCGACCAAGATGCGGGTAAGACAGGAATAACCCGCACGGTCAGGCAGATCACAGCAGCTGCGAGAAGGCGGTCAAAGGTACAGCGGGGAAGAGGTCGCGCGGACTAAAAAGGCCGAGCGAACAGAAGGGAGGAAAAGAGCTGGTGACCGCGACCAAGATGCGGGTGAGAAAGGAACAACCCGCACGGTCAGGCAGATCACAGCAGCAAGCCGCGAGTAGAGAGACAACACACGTGGATAGGGACAGACCGCAACGACTAGGAAGTCGGAGCGGGAGGAAAGAACAAAGAGCGCGGCGACAAGGAAACAGGTCGCTGCGACAAAGAGCAGTAGGAGAAGAGAAGAAGAAGAAGCAAGCCGCGCGAACAGGGCAGCGGACAGGAACAAGCCGCGCGGATAGAAACAAGCCGCGCGGACAGAGAGAAGCCAAGTCGCGAAGCAAGTCGCAGAATGCGAAAAACAAGCCGCGAACAACAGAGAGCGCACAGAATCAGAAGGAAATGACCGTGGCCTCTGATACCATGTTAGAAAGTAGAGAAAAGAAGCGAAAAGTAGAGAACAAGCCGAATAAACTTTTGAATAACTGAAATTTTATTATCCAAAAAAGATAAGATTTACAAAGGTATGGCCTCCCTTATATAGAATGGAGGAGATAAGAAAGAGAGTATACAAACAATGTGGGACTAAACATTTACAGTGCTGAGCGGCTAGAACAATGGAGACCGAATAGGCCGCGCGGTTAGACAGATGGGCTAACCGCTCGGCAACTCCAGAAGGATAGAACAGGCCGCAGAGGTAGACCGATAGACCGCCCGGTCTCCAGGCACCAGAGAGACCGCCAGACCGCTCGGTCAACAAACCGCTGGAACAGACCGTGAAGCCGCCCGGTCTAATACTTCAACAAACAGTAAGGCTTATAGAGTCTACAACTTGTCTACATAAGTTGTAGAAGAAACTGTACATGTAGTATTTGATGAGACTAAACTTATTAATAATGAGTTGTCTAGTAGTGTATTCAGCCCCACAGGTTTAACAAAGAAGATGGACAAGCTCACTTTAGAAGAAGAATCTACTACAAGACAGCAAGTAGAAGACAGTGGCTGTTGTCCAGGGGGAGAACTACATGTACCAAATGCAGAAGAAGTACAGCAAGATGATGAAACTGAAGAGGTTCAACCAGAAGTCAGGATGCCTCCAGCCAATAGGCATCTTAGAGATCATCCAGTTGAGCAGATTATTGGAGATCCAAGACAAGGGTACAAATAAGGAGCAGATACCTGAATGCAGCAGTCTACTCCAGCTTTCTATCCCAAGTTGAACCTAAGAAGTTTGAAGAATCCATACTAGATCCACAATGGACTGAAGCAATGCAAGAAGAGCTTAATCAGTTCAAAAGGTGCAAGGTCTGGGAACTTGTTCCTAAACCTAAAGACCACAATATAATAGGAACCAAGTGGATCTACAGGAATAAGATGGATGAACAAGGGGTCATCATTAAGAATAAAGCAAGACTGGTTGCTAAAGGATATAGGCAAGAAGAAGGTATTGACTTTGATCAAACCTTTACTCCAGTAGCCAGACTGGAAACCATAAGGATGTTTCTTGCCTATGCAACCTATCAAGGATTCAAAGTTTACTAAATGGATGTCAAGTCAGCATTTCTGAATGGTAATCTTAAAGAAGAAGTCTATGTGGAATAGCCTTCAGGTTTTGTTGATTCAACTCTACATCATCATGTCTATAGACTTAGGAAAGCTTTATATGGGTTAAAGCAAGCCCCTAGGGCTTGGTATGAAACCCTATCTAGTTTCCTCATTGAGAACAAGTTCTCAAGGGGAAAATAGATAAGACTCTATTCCTTAGGGAATCTAGAGGCAAAGTTATACTAGTCCAAATATATGTAGATGACATCATATTTGGGTCTACTGAAAGCAGCCTTTGCAAAAAGTTTGCAAAACTTATGCAAGGTCAATTTGAGATGAGTAGTATGGGAGAGCTGAAGTTTTTCTTGGGTATCCAAGTTAAACAGACTGAGAGTGGTTTATCCACTTGTCAGTCTAAGTTCACCCTAGAACTCATAAGGAAGTATGGTATGGATTCATCCAGTACCATGAAGACTCTTATGGGGTCAAGTATGTCTCTTAGCAAGGATGATGCAGGGAAGCCTGTAGATGAAACCTTGTATAGAGGGATAGTTGGCTCCCTATTATACTTGACTGCTAGTAGACCAGATATCATGTATGCTACATGTGTCTGTGCAAGGTATCAAGCCTGCCCTAAAGAGTCTCATTTGACTGCAGTCAAGAGAATATTGAGATATCTAAAGGGCACTCCCTATCTAGGCCTCTGGTACCCTAGGAATAGGGATTTTGAACTAACAGGTTATTCAGATGCAGACTTTGCAGGATGCAAAGAAGATAGAAAAAGCACTACTGGAACCTGTCAATTCCTAGGTGGGAGACTAATTTCATGGAGTAGCAAAAAGCAAACAAGTGTGGCTATCTCCACTGCAGAGTCAGAGTATGTGGCTGCAGGAAGTTGCTGTGCTCAACTTCTATGGATACAACATCAGCTTGAGGACTATGGATTTCAGGTAAGTAGAACTCCACTCTTCTGTGATTCTACTAGTGCTATTTCAATAGCCAATAATCCTGTATCCCATAGTAGAACAAAACATATTGAAATTAACTATCATTTTCTTAGGGAGCATGTAGAAAGAGAAGATATTTTACTTGAATATGTTAAGACAGATGAACAACTAGCTGATATGTATACTAAGCCCCTAGAAGAAGCTAAGTTCAATAGGTTTAAGATTGAACTAGGAATGATAAACTTAGAGTAAGTTTACAGAATTGAAATTGGCTAAGTAAAAAGGTGTCGACACATAGAGATATCTGTGTCGACACAGAAAGTAGGTGTCAACACTTCAGGAAAAAGGTGTCGACACATCTAGAAAGTTAGTGTCGACACTTCAGAATATTAGTGTCGACGCATGACAAGTTGGTGTCGACACAACCAAAGTGGTGTCGACACTTAAGTTTTACTCAGAATTTTCTAAGTAAGGTCTCGACTATGTGTCGAGTTGTGTGGTGTCGACACATAAACAAGTGTCGACACATAAAAACTATTGACTAAAATTATGTCGACACATATGTGTCGAGACATTATAAGTCAGTGTCGACATTTATTGCCAGTATCGACACAATTTAAGTTAGCTGTCCCGCCTGTTCATCTTCAAAATTAGAAAGGTATAAATAGGGTTTTGCCTTAGTTTGTCGACACGCTTTCAAAGTTTCGAGACCAAACTTCTGTGTCGACACCTCTCTTCTCTCAAGACAAATTCTACAAACCCTAATGGCACCTAAGCTGGAAGAGAACGTCAACGAAGGATACGAGCTGGTACGCGGTGCTTTCAATGATGCTGATCAAGAAATCCAGACTGTCGTAACCCTAGTAGTCGATTCAGGATTAGAATATCTTGTTTCTGAACCTACTAAAATCTGGAAGAAAGATGTACTAGAATTTCTCAGTGGAGCAAAGATAGACGAAACTGGATTCAAAATCAAATCCAGGGTTCATGGTGAGATGGTGAAGGTGTCACCTAAAAGTCTGAGGAAGATTCTACAGCTACCAAGAATTAAAGAGGAAGATGAGGTTACAGCTACAAAGACCAGGGAAGCTCTAACCTGGTGTGGACTGGATCCTAAGATGAAGCTTGGATCAGTGTTTCTTAGAAAAGGCATGAACAATCAAGGGAAATTCCTCTCAGAGATTGTTGGCAAAGTCATACTCAGCAAGCCAGGAGGGCATGACAGAGTGTCTGCCCATATGTTTAGCATAATGACAAGGATAATCTTCACTCTAAAAACTGACTGGTCTATGGTAGTTTATGAGAAGATTAAAGAAAGCTTGAAGAAGCCCAACCTGGGCAGGATTTTAAGTCTTTACCTTGCTGGTGTAATACCTGAAGTTATGAGTACAGCTGCTGGAAGCAAAATAAATCATATGAGAAAAATGGACATGAGGTTGTTCTCTAGATGGGACAGGGTGTTGACTAAGGAGATGCCAACCCCTGAGAAGATAGTTTCTAAGAAGGATATTCCATTAAAGAAGAAAAAGAAGACTGCTCCAGTGGCACAAGAGTCCACTAGCAGCTCTGAAAGTGAAGAGCATGTTGTCTTCTCATCTGATGAGAATGTAGAAGAGCCAGCAGTAAAATCTCCTGCTCCTCAAGATGATGCTGAGATCCAGGGGGAGCTACCTCAAGCTAGCCCCATACACAAGGATCAAAGCCAGGGGGAGCTTCCAGTTGTAGATGAACCCACTACACTGGAAAGTGAACAAGCAACAAACATTATCCTAGAGGTAATCACTGAACTCAATACTTTAGAATTTCCTATGGAAGATACTGATTTGTCTGATGTTCATCAGCAAACTCAGCTGGATAACCAAGTCCCAGATGCTGTCTTGGAAGACACATCTATTGCAGCTCCAATAGTTCCTGATTCAGTGGTTGAAGAGCCAAGACTTTCTCCTGCTCATTCTCAACAAGAATACACCATGGAAGATTTATTTCTAAATCTAGATCAAGAAGATTTTGATAAGGAAACTGCTGCTGAAGAGGAGAATGCTCCAGTTCAGGGGGAGCAAGTGCACATTCATGAAGTCCATGCAAGACAGGAAACTGAGAAGGCACAAGATGTGTAGATGGAAAGGCCCCCAAGCCCTAAGGAGAGGGTGGATATAGCCAGCTCCTCAGCTTCTGAAGATGAGGAGGCTACCAGGGCTATAAAGCAGAAACTTTATGTATTCAAAAGAAGGAGTCCAAGTTATAAGAAGGCTCTACAATCTATTGCACCACAGCCTATAGTTCAGCAAACACCATCAGTTGATTATAGTGCATTGATGGTTGCTATGCAGATCAAGTTGGATGAGCACAGAAAGGCAATAGAGAAGTATGTGGATGAAGGGCAGAAATCATTGCAATTTGATCTGGCCCAGGATATTAAATCCATAAGATTTGAGATGAATCTTAACAAGAAGGAGATGACAGACTGCTTCCACAAAGGGGGGAATGCAGTGGTGTACTTAGCTACACACCAAGAAAAGATTAAGGCTCAAGTTGATGACATAGCCCTGAAGCAAGGATATGTACTTGAAAATCAACTTAGAATGAATGACAATTTGACAGAATCTCATAATGCAATTGTCACAGAACTAAAGAACATAGCTGCTGGACCTTCTACCTCTACTGCTACTGTTAAAGCTGAATTTGACAAGGTATTTCAAGAAGAAATCAATGATGTTAAGACTGCTATTCAAGACTCCCAGAAGGCCATATCTGAACAACTTAAAAAGCTCAAACCTTTCTTTAAAGATGGAGTCAGATACTTGGATAATCAAATCAGATTCCAGAACGATGATGTCAGAGATCACATGGCTAGAGAAGTCATAAAGGGGGAGAGAGTTTTAGTCAAAGCTAGCTCTGATCATGCTAAATGGATATCTAATTCCATCAGAGCTACACTGGGCTATCCTCCACTTTATGATGATGACAATGTTGCTGAATCTGGAATTCAGCCTGCCTATTTAGGAGGGGAGCAACCAGAAGTGGCTCAAGTTATCTATCCTCCTCCAGATTTTGAAATGGTGCAAGCTGATATTCATCACATGTATAGCCCAACTGAAGGGAAGTCTAATGTCATTCTGGAAAAAGTGGTTCAGCCTATTTCTGAAGCCATGCAAGAGGCACTGCAGAAAGAAGAAGAGACTAGATTGTCAAAGAAGAGGTTTAGGGAACAAGCTGAACAAAGGCCAGACTTTGAGCAGTGGAGCCCTACCTCTAGAAACATTATATTAACTGCCTGGAAAGCTGCCAAGGATAACATTCAAGACAGGAACAAATGGTTCTCTGAAATTGAATGGAGGAAACATGAATCAAGGCAGGAGGCCATAGTTCAACATAGAAGGAAGGCCAAGATGGGAAAGCTACCTCCCACTGCTCTGGAGCCTAGCAAGTACTTTCCAAAGCTATACCATTACTTTGAAAGGCAGAAGATTAAAGCAGAAGAGCTTAAGAAGAAAGACTTGAAAGGCAAGAAGCCTGCTGATGCTGAAGTTGTTGATGCTCCTGTTCAAGCTAAAGTTCAAGTTGGAAAAGGAATAGTGATTAAGGAGCCAGAACTGAAATAGATTTAGAATTTTCTTGAAGTTTACTTTGTAATATTTTTGATGTAAAACATTTTGTGAACTTCTGAAAATGAATATGACAGATATTAGAACAATGTGTTATATGTTAAAACTATTTCATATTTGTTCTGTGATGATGTCTATGTCTATTTCATATTTGTTCTGTGATGATATATTTGTATACATGTGTGATTAATACATGTTTATGTTTACCCTGCTGTATATAATCCTGCTTTACATCATTGTGTAATTTTATTTATGAATGGTGTATATCATTGACTAAGAGTTATGACTTCTCTAAATAGGGGGAGATTGTTGGGTACATTGGTTTAAATGTACCTGATTTGAAGAAGCCTCACCCAACTCAATGATATACATCAAAATGTATTTGATGTATTTTGAGTTACTTGTGCATGTTAAGTATTTGCAGGAATAAAGCAAAAAGTTTCTAAGTCCATGTGTCGACACCCAGAGGGAAAGTGTCGACACTTAAGAAGTCTTGTGTCGATACCCAGACAAGCAGTGTCGACACTTGGAGTCATTGTGTCGACACCAGGGATGCTGAGTCGACACCAGACAGAAAGTGTCGACACAAGGACCTGTGTCGACACTCAATGAAGAAAAGCCAGTAAAACTGTGTCGACACTTAACAGTTGTGTCGACACCCAGTGAAGCTGTGTCTACATCAGAAAGTGTCGACACTTGGAGCTGTGTCGACACTCAGCAAAAGTCAGCAGAGACTAAGTACAAGTGTCGACACTAAGAATAATGTGTCGACACTTAGCAGAAGAGTCAACACTGGAAGTAAGTGTCGACACCCAGAACAATGTGTCGACACTTAGCTGAAGACTCAACAGTTGAAGAAAGTGTCGACACAAGGAGCTGTGTCGACACTTAGCAAAGAACAGCAAAGCTCAAGAATATTCTAAGTACAAGTGTCGACACTAAGGGAATGTGTCGACACTCAGCCAGAGTCTCGACTGAAGATGTAAGTGTCGACACCCAAATCAATGTGTCGACACTCAACAAGTATCAACAATAAAGACATGTGTCGACACCAAGAAGCAGTGTCGACACTTGACAGATACAACATATAAAGATGTGTCGACACAAAGGTGTTGTGTCGACACTTAGAAGAATTCAGCAAAATTCTGAAGAACAAGTACTTGTGTTGACACTCAATTTCAGTATCGACACATGAAGAAGAAGCAGTGTCGAGATAAAGAATCAACAACACAAGGAGTTGTGTCGACACCTTGTAGACTAGTGTCGACACTTAGACAACATGTGTCGACACTTGGTCTATAAGTGTCGACACTTAAAGACAGAAAGTCTCGACACTTAAAGACAGTTACAGCATTTTCAAGAACTGACTGGATGACTTGACAGCTGCCATTCCAGCCGGTCTACATCACCTGTCAAAGTTGTCAGAATTCAGTTATGGACCGGACCAGCCGGTTACCATGAAGAAGGCCTATAAATAGGTTTATACTGTCTACAGGAGAAAAAGAATCAACAAGTTGTTGAAGAGATTGAACACAAGTCCAAGTTCATATTTAAAGAAGATCTAGCTATCAAGTGAAGATCTAAGAAGTTGGAGAGAGAGAGAGCTCCATCCAAGAGATCAGCCATTGGAACTAGGCTGAGAAGAAGGGTTCAGATTTATTCTGGATCTTAAGAAGCAGAGATCAAGGATCAACTGCAGAAGGAGTCAGTCTTATTGAGTTCTACTTTCAAGAAGCTTTGAAGAAAGCTAAGTCAGATTGATTCCAGCTGAGTTCTTCCAAGAACTCATCAAGAAACTCACAACTCCCCTCTCTTGTCTTTGGGTTGCTGAGTTAACAATTGTTTAATCATTTTTATCTTGTAGGATCCTTTGGATCTGAGTTTTGTAAGCCTATAATTATACAGGCTGAGTGTAGGGCTTGAGAGCCTGAGTGTAGGAGATTGAAATCTCTGAGTGTAGGCCTTGGTGGCTGAGTGTAGGCCTTTGTGGCTAAGTGTAGGCTTTATGGAAAAGCTGAGTTGTAGGGCCTTGGGCCTGAGGTGTAGGAACCAGTTTGGGTTCTGAGATAGTGGAGGAGTTTGGCCGAATCTAGTACACTACTAGATAGGCGAAGGGGGAAAGTGGATGTACCCAAAGCTTGGGGAACCACTATAAAACTCTGTGTCTACTGTGTGATTGTTGTTTGCTGTGATTGTTGCATATGTGCTGTGTTATAGTAGATAGAATTCTGTGAAATTAACTGATTGCTGTCATAAAAAGTTAAAAAGAATTAGGTCAACTATTCACCCCCCCCCTCTAGGTGTTTAGGTACTATATCTTTCAGGAAGAACTGCGCAAGGTTGGTTGTGCACATTAAAGGCCAACTGCCCTTTGTTAGGGCACCTTGCCCAATTTAGGCCTATGGTGGTCCTAAGTCAAATTGGCAACTTTGGGTTGACTCTAATGGACCCTTAAGGCTCTAGTGGACCCTCTAATGGGTTAGTGATGTTGTGGTGGGGTCATGGAGTTATGGTGAAGCCCTAAGGCCAAACCCTAGGTTTGGTGATGAGGTTGTGCCATAGGCAGACCAAGGTGATTCTCACCTTGGCCTTCTATCACTTGGCCCTTTTTAGCTTCCTAGGGTTTTGTCAAGACCTAGTCACAACCAAAACCACTCTTAGGGGTCTAGTTGGAAATGAGATGTTACAACTCAGATCACCAACTCCATGGACAGTCCGCTACCATGAATGCGGCTAACATCCACCGCAACACCGGAGAACTTGGGAAGGACCAAAGCTGATCTCCAAAACCAGTCCGCAATAGCGGACTCCACAAACTCTAACCAAGTCCGTCACACCTCTGTGGATATAATCTCCAATCCGCCCGGTTACTTCAGGAACAAAGTCTCCAAACCGAAGGCCGAGCTGAAAACCGCCACCAGACCGCCAAGGACAGATCGCTAAGGACAGACCGCCCAATCTGCTCTACTAGACGCCCAAGCCACCAAGACTACTCTGGTCACTGACCACCCTGGCCGCAACAACAGTCTGCCAAGGCCGTGGACTCAGACCGCCCAGACCGCACAGTTTGCTCCATCACTCACTTTCACTTCATAATTTTCAACAGGTTTGAGTTTTCACAACTTTTCGACATTTGTCATAAGCCTTGATTAACTCTTTGCATTGAGCCATGAGTTCAGACTCATCGTCAGAGGAGCAGTCCTAATGATCATGGTCAGAAGCATCTAATTCCGAGAGAGGATTATGAGAGTTTACCTTCCCAGTGTACTGGGGCTCTTCTTCCTCTTCTGTCTGTGCCATTAGCCCAAAGTAGGCTTCCTCTTCCTCACTTGACTCTGGTTAGTTAGAGTCGCTGAGAGTCTTGGCGTTCTTGGCTACCAGGCTTCTTTCAGTTCTCTTCTTACTATATGAAGATTTCTTCTCCTCTATTCTTCCACCCTCCTTCTTCTTGTGAGGGCATTTAGCTATGACGTGTCCTTGGTTATTTCAACAATAACAAACAATGTCAGAAGAAATATGTTTGTTCTGTTTAGAATGATACCTGTCTTGGCAACTTGAGACTTTCTTGTGACAATCACCATCATGACGTGATCTTCTGAACGAGGCATCTTTGCCTCTCCACTGTTTCTTCTTGTTCAAGAACTTCTTGAACTGCCTTGAAAGAAGAGAAAACTCTCCTTCAGATAGCTCTGAGCCTGAGGTACTTGGCTATGACGCTTCTTCTTCACTCTCATCCTGTACGGGGGCAGGAGATGTTGCTTTTGACTTCCTTGGGATTTCTGCCTTTAGAGCGACAGACTTCTTCTTGGATGAAGATCGACTCTTCTCTTCTTCAGCTTTTCTTGAATTTATTTGCAGCTCATAGGACATAAGCTTCCCAAAGAGATTCTGAGGGTCAGTCTCTGCCAGCTTACCAAACTCCCGGATTGCACAGACTTTGTTGTCCCATTCCTTAGTCAAGGACCTCAGAAATTTATCATTCAGTTCTCCATTAGTGAATACTCGGCCATAAACTCTTAGGCCGTTAACAATCTTGATGAAGCTTTCAAATGTATCAGCAATTGAATCCTTGGGACCTTGTCTGAATGCTTTAAATTTCTGATTTAGGAGGGATCTTCTGTCATCCCTAACCTCTTCAGTACCTTCTATTAGGATGATGAGAGGCTGCCACATTTCCTTAGCAGATTGGCAGTGAATTAGATTTTACAACATAGAGTCATCGACTGCACTTGCGATGATATTTTTGGCTTTCTGAAAGTGAGAGTTAGATCAGAAATACTCTAGAGGGGGGGAGGGGTGAATAGAGTATGCTTAAAAATTATTAAGAGCTATTACAGCTTTTGTTGTAACTTAAAAGTGCAGAATCAAGTAAACTACCAAGCAATAAACCTAAAGCACAAGCACAGCAAGAACATAAGAAAATGAGGCAAGCAGACGACACAAGAATTTTATAGTGGTTCCCCAACCTGGGTACATCCACTCTTCTACCACCCTTGGTAGGAATCCACTCAGGTTTTTGATCAGGTGCCTGACACCAATGAGCTTTTGATCAGGTGCTCAAAAACCAACGCAAGTCTTTTTATCAGAAGACTTGCAACCAAGGAATCACTTTTGAAGGGAGATGACAAACCTTTACAGAGGTGGGGGTGAGAGATGATTTTGTCTTCTCTTTCTCAATATACAACTGAGAAGACTGTAGATTGATTATAGCTTAAGGCTCCCCCTGAGATGTAGAATGAATCAGGGAAATATATAGGAGCCAAGCTTCAGGTTGATAGGTCTTCAAATTGAATCTTTGACCAGCAATAGTCTTCAGGATCTTCTTTGACAGATTGAACTGAATTTGTCCTTTTGAAGTGTCCTGGATTTCTTGAAGAAAGAAGACTCTTGATATAGTATTGTTATTGTTCTTCTTCAAGTGCTGATGAGCTTCTGGTCAAAAACTTATGTGTATCAGAGAATGTTCTTCTTTTACAGAGCATATTATCCAAGATTGAATGTTTTTCTGTAATCTCTATGTGCTTCTCTGTAAGCTATGCTCTGTGTGAAGCTTTCTCAATTGTACTTGATTCTCTTGTCTGAGTCTATATATCCCTGTGTGTGCATTATTCTCTTCTTCTCAGTATTTTGAAAATTTGAATGCATCTGCAATTAATGCTGACAGCCTTGAGAATAATCAGCATTGATTTATTTCCCCAACTGTCCCGTGGAAAAACGGCAAGCAATGATCCTGGAGAAGACCATAATTAATGCTCCTTCTAATGGATACATTTAGAGAATGTTAGAGCATTAATTACTCAGGAATTATCGCATTAGAATGGGGACAGAAGGCCAAAAATAACTAAGTCTGGAATCATCGAACAAATAACAGAATTTTTCGAACTGAGTTCACAGTTCGTCGAGCTGAGACATTGTATTCGTCAACCAGATGGCTTCTGTTCGTCGAGCTGAGTTCCATGATCGTCGAGCTAGAAACTGAACTGCTGTCTCTTTTGATCTTTGCCTATTTGTCGAGCTGGTAAATGTGTTCGTCGACTGGAGTTCAGCATTTATTCTGGAGTTGTCAAAGATCCTGTGTCGACATAATTACTCATGTGTGTCGACACAAGTCTTCTGTGTGGTGTCGACATAGCCTTTCCACAATGTCGACTGATGATCTGGATGTCGACACAAATTCTTCTAGTGTCGACTTAGTTGATGTCGACAAATACTCTAAGTGTCGACATAAGTCTTCTAGTTCCAGAATTCGTCGGGCAGAGAACTGAGTTCGTCGACCTGAGACTGGAGAACATAGTCTCGACAGAATGCTGTAATAGTCCAAAGATTCGTCGACCACAGAATGGTGTTCGTCAAGCTAAGTCTGAAGAACAGTCTGGACTTAGAATTTTGAAGGTGGAATCCAAGGATCATCAATCTGAGACTGAAGTTCGTCGAGCTCAGCTCAGAGAATATTTCTCTAAGATCGTCGAGCTGAGAATGACTATCGTCGAGCTAAGTTCGACGAACGTCGAACTCATTTTACTTATTCTCTTGAGAAATCTCTGAATCTTGAGGAAAACTCTATGTCTTGAGTCTCTGACAGTCTGATGATGGCTTGTCCATATGATGTTGTTACTAAGGACTTGGCCTAGATTCTAGGATACAACTTTGACCCTGGCTATACATGTTGGGTCACATCATACTAAGTTAGTGAACCTAGCCTGAATCAAACTAGGGATCCAACAATCTCTTCCTTTTTGGGTGAGGTCACTAATAGACTCAAAATAAAAACATAAAGTAAACAAAGCAGGAAAAAGATATATCTGACAGAGATAATTAACACATGCAGCAGATATATTTACACAAAAACTTTGTTCAGACAATATGAAACATTTTAAGATAGAAAAAATAGAAATAAGATGGTTCATATTTCACTTCTTCTGCTTCTTCTCCTGATGCTTTACATCCTTGCCCTTGTCTCCTGGCTTGGTGAAGACTATTTCCCTGTTTGGATTTAAGGCTTGTTCCATAGTCATTGTCATGTCAGCAACCCCTATAATCTTTAGAGATGTAGCTCTAGGTACCACTGCTTCAGGATGTAATTTCATATAATCATCAACATTAAAAATTTTGTTAGCCTTTTCAAACCTTTTCAGTTCTTCTCTCATGTACTTTGACATTGTAGTGTATTCAGAAATATCCTTCCCTTCAGCCTTTGCCTTGTTGATCATAGAGAGGCCTACCAGTTCCTGGAACCTGGCCATTTTGGCTGTGTTGGCTGTTTCTGGATCTTCATAAGGAACAGGAGGAGAGAGTGGTCTTTTAGGACTTTCAGCTTGTTGATGTTGTTGCTGCTTATGTTGTTATTGTTGTTGATGTTGCTGTTGTTACTGATGCTGTTTCCCTGAGGGTTGTTGCCTGTGCTGGCTGCTTTCATGATAAGATCTCCCTTGATGTCTTTGATATGTTTGAATAGGTGCAGATCTTTGAGAACTAGAACCAGAAGCACCAGCTGCAGGAGGAGGAGGAGGTGGTGGATCTTTTCTATACCTTTGAACTAGTGGAGGAGAATATCTTCTACTCTTCTTCCTTTCCTTTTGCTGATTCTTAGATAGCCACATACATGCTGGCATCCCTTTGTATGGAGTTATCTTTTGAAGAATATATTAAGGGGTGTCATTGTTTGGATTAAGCTTAGGAGCAGGAGGAGGAGGATCTTTTCTTTTCTTTGATACCTGCTTCTTCTTCTTTGTATCCTCCTCATCTGAATTCTCATCCTCACCATCAACATCATCATTGTCAGAACCCTACGGGTTATCATATAGATCATCCAGAGCTTTCAAAGCTTTAGCAAAAATAACAGGCTTTTCTGGAGCAAGAGCAGGAGTTGCAACAAGAGTAGGAGTTTCAGCAGGAGTTGGAGAAGAAGCTACACAAAAATCAGAACTAACTTGGACAGAGCTTTCAGCTGCTGTCTTATTTTCATCTGCAATATCAGCCAAGATCAGTTCATCTAGATCTGGAATAGCTACTACTTCTGGAGGTGGAGTGATTGCTGACTATGCAATAACAAAACTGTCCTTAAGTTGCTAAGCAACTTCTGAAAAGATGGGGGAAGTGTATGGTATAATAGCCAAGGATGGCTTAGTAATCTCAACTGGAAGGTAATGCATATGTACAGTATCAAAAAGTCTCAACAAATGTTCTAAATTAACTATGGGATTAAGCATGAAATCACCAACAGTGTGAGGCTCTTCGAAGTCCGAGTCATCAAAATCCATATCTGTTTCAATAAAATCAATCAAATCTTTATCTATGTATTATGTACACTCTGCTGCTATTGCTGAAGATGGGGCATCTGCTGCTGGAGCTGGAGCTGAAGCCTCTGGAGCTATAGCTGTTGCTTCATCATCAGTCATCTCCCCCTGCCTGGTTTCAGTGGTAACTAAGGCCAGGCCCCTGACTGAGGATGGGGCAGCAGAAAGAGCAGAGATTTTGTCAGAAAGAGAGTAGATTGTGGTAGCAAGAGGTATAATGGCCTCTGCTATAAAGGACTTGAGGAGGGGAGTGATTATGGAAATGATGGAAGACATGGTGGAGTGGTCCAATTATGGAGTGGTAGATGGTGTTGCAGAAGGTGTAGAAGTGGGAACTATGGGAGGGATAAAAAGTGGAGCATCAGGTATGTGAACATCTGGAGGGATGGTAGATGTTGATGGGGATGGATGGGTGGCATCTTGCATGCTGATGTCTGTTGGTAGATGGTAAGATGGTATTGAAGAGAGATGTGGGGGAAGAGGAGATTGTGGTGGTGTAGAAATGTAGGTGTTATGGGGGGGGAATCTGGAGGTGTTGGTGGTTGATTATCTTGAAGAGGGGAAGATGGAATGTCAGTGATGTCAATTGGTGGAGATGGAGCTGGTGAAGTATGTTGAGATGGAGGTGGAGTAGGAACACGAGTGTGTTGTTGTGACTGGGGTGTTGAATAAATAATGGGAGAGGAAGGAATTTTTGTTGCTAGAAGGGGGGCTGGAAGAGATGGTGGTGTTGGATGAAGCTCTTCAGCAAGTGGGGGAGTGGCTTTAACAGCCCTGGTGGCTTTAGAAGCTGGGGTGGAGGAGGTAGAAGCCTTGGTTGGCTTGGTTATTGTCCTCTACCACCTGCCAAATAAGGCACAGGTGAGCCTTTTACTGGCATTGATGAATATGGTTGGGGAGACCAGTGATTCAACAGCTTTCTCCTTGAGGAAGATCCCTAGGATCCTTCCAAAACACACTTCTTTCTTATTATTTTTCTTATTTATCAGATCAAAGAGGATCTGAGCCCAGTCCACTTGCTTCTTATTTATTACTGCACACATGACCAAGAACTGATGCCTTGTGATATAGTCATGGGCAGTATGCTTACCAAGCAAGACCTCCCAACAATGTCTGCCAAAAACTGGTATGCTGCAGACAGATGCTTTTTCAACAATTTATTTGGGTTGTCACCAGCATAACCCATCAGATTTAGCATCATATAAAACTCTTCAGAATCAATTTCTAATTCCTCTTTGCCATTTGTTAAACCAAAGATTTCAGTTAAAACCGAGGGAGTTAAGGAGACAGTGCTACTCGCGATTGATCCTGTGATAGTATTGTCTTCAGAAGTGAATGAAGTATAAACACATTCTTTGATTTCTATTCCTGCCACCTTTATCCTTGTAGTAATCAGGTTCTTCAGATTCTGTTCTTCCAGAAGTTCCAGAATATATAGAAAGATTGGATCCGAGTGCTGGAACGACTCAAAGTCGACATCAAATCAAGTGTCAAACTTCATAGCAGCTAGAGCTCCTGCTGGAATCGCCATGGAATCACCTGCAAAATAGAGAAACGACAATCAAGTGTAAGAGAACAGAAAGTGCGGGATGGAGGTCGAAGAAAACCTAAATATAGGGTTTTCAAGAATATGAATCGACAAACTCCGTTCCACGAAAATAAAAATAATTCTTCGAACTAAGTTCGACGAAATAATTTGGACTGAAATAATTCGTCGATCTTATCCAGAAGAATGGAAGACAGTTCGTCGAACTCCGTTCGACGAATATCTTCTGAAGCAAGTTCGTCGAACTCCGTTCGACGAAACTTGTTTCACTCACATAGAGTTCATCGATCTCCGTTCAACGAATATCTCTCAAACTTTCTCTGGTTCGCCGAACTCCGTTCGACGAACTTTGGAAAATTCGTCGACTGTAGATAGAAATCAAATAAAGTCTTCTCCATTGATTATTCCAAGTTGATTCACAAAGAACATATGATTTCTCTCATCTAGAGGTTTGGTGAATATATCAGCCCTTTGTAAATCAGTGTAGATATAGACAAGCTTGATTTTATTTTTGTCTACACACTCCTTAATGAAATGATGTCTTATATTAATATGTTTTGTCCTACTATGGTGAACTAGATTATGGGCTATGGCTATAGCACTTGTATTATCACAGAGTAGCGTTGAATTATTTAAGTTGAACCCATAATCTAGAAGTTGATTTTGTATCCAAAGCATCTGTGAACAACAGCTGCCTGCTGCAATATATTCTGCTTCAGTAGTTGAGGTTGACACTGATGTTTGCTTTTTACAAAACTAAGGTACTAATCTCATATCTAGGAACTGACAAGTTACTGAAGTACTTTTTCTATCTGCCCTGCATCCAACAAAATCAGCATCAGAGTATCCAGTTAACTCAAATTCTGATTCAGCAGGATACCATAAGCCTAGATTAGGACAACTCTTTATATATCTCAAAATCCTTTTTAGTAAAATTAGATGAAATTCTTTATGGTTCACCTGGAACCTAGCATAAAGACATGTGACAAACATAATATCTGGCCTACTTGCTGTGAGGTATAATAGGGACCCAACAATGCCCTATAAAGTTTCTGATCCACAGATTTCCCTGGTACATCAGAGTCCACAACAACATTAGTAGTCATGGGAGTTTTCTTTGCTGAGGCATCAGCCATCCCAAACTTCTTTAGAAGTTCTTTAGCATATTTTGCTTGAGAGATGAAGATGCCATCAGGAAGCTACTTCACTTGGAGACCAAGGAAGTAGGAAAGCTCACCCATGCTACTCATTTCAAATCTGGAATGCATGAGGTCAGAAAACCTCTTGCATAATTTGGAATCTGTAGAGCCAAATATTATATCATCCACATAGATTTGTACTAATAAGATTTGGTCCTTA
This sequence comes from Platanthera guangdongensis, assembly GCA_039583875.1. NCBI lineage: Eukaryota > Viridiplantae > Streptophyta > Magnoliopsida > Asparagales > Orchidaceae > Platanthera > Platanthera guangdongensis. The sequence goes on along the minus strand of CM077148.1, from coordinate 128,363,545 downwards.
TGATGTCTAGTGAAAAGAGTTTTATCTACAGTTTCTCTTGTAAATTTATGCTCTAATAGAAAACTAGCTAAGGTCTCATACCAAGCTCTTGGAGCCTACTTTAGACCATAAAGGTCCTTATGCAATTTAAAAACATGAGAGGGATAAGTTGGAGAAACAAAACCTGGAGGTTTTTCTACATAAACCTCTTCTTGTAGCACTCCATTTAGAAAAGCACTCTTCACATCCATTTGGAAGACCTTGAACCTCTTTTGTGCTGCATATGCAAGAAATATTCTTATGGCTTCCAACCTTGCAACAGGTGCAAATGTTTGATCATAATCAATTCCTTCTTCTTGCCTATATCCTTGAGCAACATGCTTAGCCTTGTTTCTCACAATGAATCCTTGGGCATCCAGCTTGTTTCTTAAAACCCATTTAGTTCCAATAACTGGGTATTTTTGGGGTCTTGGAACCAAATCCCAAACTCTACATCTCTCAAATTGATTTAGTTCTTCCTGCATTACAAGGATGCAGTGGGGATCCTGCTCAGCATCATGAATGGATAGAGGTTCAACATGAGAGAGAAAATAGGCATGCATCAAATCTTGGGTGAGTTGATGCCTTGTCTGTACACTTGCTGATATGTCTCCAATCACCTGAGATCTGGGGTGATCCCTAAGTGTAACAAAATCAGTGGGTGGAGTTGATTGTGCAGCAGCATTTGGTATTAATTCCTCCTGTGGAATTGTATTGGCTGTTGGTAGAGATTCATTTTATTCAACTTCTTCTTCTTCACTTTCTTCAATGGCTTGTGGAGAGGGATGAGTTGACACCTCTTGGGTGAGGTTTAGTCCATCCAAGGTCTCACACAAATGGGGTACCTGCAAGTTGCTATTGGTAGAAACTTCTTTCTCCTTGCAATACATGTTAGTCTCATCAAATGAAACATGAATAGACTCTTCAATTTTTAATGTTGATTTATTAAAAACCCTATAGGCCTTGCTTACTTGGGAGTATCCTAGAAAGACTCCATCTTCAGCCTTAGCCTCAAACTTTCTAATGTATTTCTTGTTGTTATTGTGTATATAACAGGTACAACCAAATACTTTAAAATAGTTGATTTTAGGTTTCTTCCCTTTGAGAAATTCATAGGGAGTCCTGTTCTTTAGTTTGTGAATTAAGCTCCTGTTCAAGACATAATTTGCTGTGCTTACAGCCTCTGCCCAAAAGGTTAGGGGCATGTAATCATCTGCAAGAAATATACCTGCAGCTTCAATGAGTGTCCTATTTTTCCTTTCAGCTACCCCATTTTGTTGGGGAGTTCTAGGAGCTGAGAAGCAATGCCTGATACCTTCCTTCTCACAGAACTCATGCATAAGAAGAGACTCAAACTCTGTGCCATGATCACTTCTGATCAATGTAACATGAGTAGAGAACTCAATCTGTATGGTCCTGAGAAAATCTGTAAGAACCTTGAATATATCTGACTTTGATCTCAGAAAGAATACCCAACTGAACCTAGAGAAGTCATCCAATATAACCAAAGTGTAGGATTTCACTCCTAGGCTTTGTACAACAATGAGTCCAAAGAGATCCAAATGTAGCAAGTACAAAATCCTGGGTGAATCACTCTTATTAACAGATTTAAAACTAGTTTTAGTTTACTTGCCTAATTGATAAGCCCTGCAGAGACCTTTCTTCTTGTAGGGACTAGAAGGTAGACCTCTAATAAGGTTGTGCTTAGATAGCCTAACAATGTTTTTCAGATTTACATGACCTAGTCTTTTGTGCCATAAGTCATTCTGATTACTAGTTAAGTTAAGTAAGCAGATATCAGTTTTGGTAGAAAGAAAATTTACTATGTATATGTTGCCTTGTCTACTTCCAGCTTAAATTGTTTGGTTGTTTTTATCGATAATAGAACAAGTGGATGGGTTAAAGTATACCTGATAACCATCATCACATAACTGACTTATGGAGATGAGGTTATGCTTGAGTGCACTTAAATATGTCACCTTTTTGAATGTGACAGCTCCTATTCTTACTTCTCCAAATCCTTCTAACAGACCACATTTGGAGTCACCAAAGTTAACCTTTGGCCCCAGCTTAGACTTGTAGTTGGTTAAGATGTCCTTACTGCCAGTCATATGTTTGGAGCAGCCACTGTCCAGGTACCAAGTTTGATTTACCCTTGGACAACTCTTCACCTGCAATAGAAAACAGTTAATGGTTTTTGACCCAGGTTACCCTGGGTCCTTTGTATGGCTGATAAGAAAAGCTGGAAATAACAGAGAATTCAGGTTGAGACTTATATCCTAGAGGGTGATATCTCTTAGGTGGTATGATCCAGTCAGCTAGCGGATTAAATGGTTTCTTAGAAGTATTTAAGTTGTTGTAAGAATTGTAGTTTTGATTAAGTCTTCCTGGGCTTGACGAATTGCTGTAAGTTTGTCGACCAGATTTCGGCGAATTGGGTTGAGATCGTCGATCTCTACCCAGAGAATGAACATGTTCATTCTCTGTGCCCCACGTTCATCGACTTCTGCTCGACGAACCATACGAAGTTCGTCGATTGCAGTTAGACGAATGATTATTATTGTAGTTTTCGTTCAGAGATCGTCGTTCTGAGTTTGACAATCTGTTCCTATATCGTCGATCTGGGTTCGACGATAACTGTTGAACATTGTTATTTTTATCATTCTTCTGATTTTTAATTTTGTCCTTAGTTTCAATTTGTTCTAGAATTTTATTAACCTTATTTACTTGTTCAGTGTTTTTTTTCCTTTATCATAGATAAAATTTACAGGTTTTGAAAGATGATTCCTTTGGATTAGGGTTGGTTCACTGGATGTGGCTCCTAATCCTAATCTACAGTTATTTGTTCTAGCATTAACTGTGCTGGTTATATCTAGTAATTTCAAACTTCTGCCATTTAATGACTCTTATAATATCTTAGCTTTGCTAAGTTCTGATTTCAGAAAAATGATTTGTTCATTTGTAGATTTTAGTTCACTAGATAGAGTTGCATTTTCAGAGGTGATTTTATCTATATCATTCAATTTATCTCTGAGAAGTTTGATTTCCTTCTTAGAGCTTATCAAATCTAAGCATAGGTTTTTAAATTCAAATTTAAATTCATCAGATTCAAAATCATAAGATGCTATTACCTGATCTTCAGCTGACAGGTTTTCTTCATTAACAGATTCATCTGTATCTGATCTGCTACTGCTTGCATCAATTGCCATGAGGCAAACCTCCTTTGCCTTGGCCTCCTCTTCTTCTTCACTGGAGCTGGAAGATGTGGATTCATCTTCTGTGTCACTCCATGTTTCAGCCACAAATCCTTTGTCCTTCTTTTTGTGCTTGCTGCAAGAGGGCTTGCTGTAATGCTTGCTTCTTGATTCATTTTCTTTTCTTCTTTCCTTCTTTTGATTTTCATGACATTCAGACATGAAATGTCCTGGTTTCATGCACTCATAACACACTACCTCTTTAGTGGGGGTTTTGTCATACCTTGGCTGGCGGTCATTTCTGGATGACTTCCTTCTGAAGTCTTTCCTTGCTAGTTTGAAGAATCTCTTGGCAACGAGACTCATTAGCTCTTCATTGACTATTGGGGATTCAGTTTCTTCAGTAGCCTTGAATGCAATGGATTGTTCTCTCCTTGCTGGGGGAGGAGTCCTGTGTTCCACTACCTCTCTAGACTTGATTAGCTGCTCATATGACTTCAGTTTACATAATAGAGATTCAGTTGAAATCTCATTCAGGCATCTGACCTCCTTGATGGGCCAGATCCTGGTGTCCCATGAGCTTGGGAAGTATATTAGGATCTTGTCATTCACTTCAGTCAAGGTGATTTCTTTATCTAAGGTCGTTAGCTCACTAATGATGGAGCTAAGCCTGTTGTACATCACTTCAACTGTTTCTGCCTCATCCTTCTTGAAGTTTTCATATTATGTGATGAGGTTTGGTCTTCTATCTTTCCTCTCATCTGCTGAGCAAGCAACCATTTGATTTAGTGAATCCCAGATTGCTTTTGTAGAGGTTCACTCAACCACCTTCTGAAAGATGTCATCTGACATAGTCTGAGCCAATATGTTCATGGCTTTGGCATCAACAATCTTTGCTTTCTTCTGAGCTTCAGTCCACTCAGGTGGTGGGACTGTATTGTTGTTAGAAGATGTTGTAAATGTAGATGCCTATGGGGGACCTGTCAAAATGGAATTGTAGATGTCTTCATCAATGGAATTCATATATAACCTAATTCTTGCCTTCCAGATGGCAAACCTACTAAGGTTACAAACTGTAGGTCTGGTGCTTGCATAATCCTTGTTCTGTGCCATGCTGTGTTTATAATTTAAATGAAAATAAAATAATGTGTAGCTCTAACAAAGGATCTTTTGGTTCAAGATTTAACTTATACAACCAAAGGAACCTCCTCTGATACCAATTGAAAGTGAGAGTTAGAGCAGAAATACTCTAGAGTGGGGGGGGAGTGAATAGAGTATGCTTAAAAATTATTAAGAGCTATTACAGCTTTTGATGTAACTTAAAAGTGCAGAATCAAGTAAACTACCAAGCAATAAAGCTAAAGCACAATCACAGCAAGAACACAAGAAAATGAGGCAACCAGACGAAACAAGAATTTTATAGTGGTTCCCCAACCTGGGTACATCCACTCTTCTACCACTCTTGGTAGGAATCCACTCAGGTTTTTGATCAGGTGCCTGACACCAATGAGCTTTTAATCAGGTGCTCAAAAACCAACCCAAGTCTTTTGATCAGGAGGCTTGCAACCAAGGAATCACTTTTATAGGAAGATGACAACCCTCTACAGAGGTGGGGGTGAGAGATGATTTTGACTTCTCTTTCTCAATATACAACTGAGAAGACTGTGGATTTATTATAGCTTAAGGCTCCCCCTGAGATGTAGAATGAATCAGGGAAAAATACAGGAGCCAAGCTTCAGGGTGATAGGTTTCCAAATTGAATCTTTGACCAGCAATAGTCTTCAGGAACTTCTTTGACCGATTGAATTGAAGTTGTCCTTTTAAAGTGTCCTGGAGTCCTTGAACAAAGAAGACTCTTGATATAGGTATTGTTGTTCTTCTTCTTCAAGTGCTGATGAGCTTCTGCTTAAGAACTTCTGTGTATCAGAGAATGCTTCTTCTTTTACAGAGAAGATTATCCAAGATTAAATGTTTTTTTGTAATCTCTATGTGCTTATCTGTAAGCTATGCTCTGTGTGAAGCTTTCTCAATTGTACTTGATTCTCTTGTCTGAGTCTGTATATCCCTATGTGTGCATTATTCTCTTCTTCTCTGTGTTTTGAAAATTTGAATGCATCTGCAATTAATGCTGACAGCCTTAAGAATAATCAGCATTGATTTATTTCCCCAACTGTCCCGTGGAAAAACGGCAAGCAATAATCCTAGAGAAGACCATAATTAACGCTTCTTCTAATGGATACATTTAGAGAATGTTAGAGCATTAATTACTCAGGAATTATCGCATTAGAATGGGGACAGAAGGTCAGAAATAACTAAGTCTGGAATCGTCGAAAAGATAACAGAATTCGTCGAACTGAGTTCACAGTTCATCGAGCTGAGACATTGTTTTCGTCGACCAGATGGCTTTTGTTCGTCGAGCTGAGTTCCATGATCGTCGAGCTGGAAACTGAACTGCTGTCTCTTTTGATCTTTGCCTATTCGTCGACCTGGTAAATATGTTCATCGATTGGAGTTCAACAATTATTCTGGAGTTGTCAAATATCCTGTGTCGACATAATTACTCCTATGTGTCGACACAAGTCTTCTGTGTGGTGTCGACATAGTCTTTCCACAATGTCGACTAATGATCTGGATGTCAACACAAATTCTTCTAGTGTCGACTTAGTTGATGTCGACATATGCTCTAAGTGTCGACATAAGTCTTCTGGTTCCAGAATTCGTTGGGCAGAGAACTGGGTTCGTCGACCTGAGACTGGAGAATATAGTGTCGACAAAATGCCGTAATAGTCCAAAGATTCGTCGACCAAAGAATGGTGTTCGTCGAGCTAAGTCTGGAGAACAGTCTGGACTTAGAATTCTGAAGGTGGAATCCAAGGATCGTCGATCTGAGACTGAAGTTCGTCGAGCTCAGCTCAGAGAATATTTCTCTAAGATCGTCGCGCTGAGAACGACTATCGTCGAGGTGAGTTTGACGAACGTCGAACTCATTTTACTTAGTCTCTTAAGAAATCTCTGAATCTTGAGGAAAAATCTATGTCTTGAGTCTTTGGCAGTCTGATGATGACTTGTCCATGTGATGTTGTTACTGAGGACTTGGCCTAGACTCTAGGACACAACTTTGACCCTGGCTATACATGTTTATTCACATCATCCTAAGTTAGTGAACCTAGCCCAAATTAAACTAGGGATCCAACACTTTCTTATCTAAAGAGACAAGTTCAATCTCATCCTTATCAAGATCCATCAGTTTCTTTGGGACTTTCTTGGAAGGATCAATAGTGGAGACTGTCATAGGAACAAAGAGTCCTTCTTCCACAATCATAAAGATTCTTGGATCCACAGCTTCCATGAAAAATTTAATTCTTTCTTTCCACATGGGAAAGTCTATCTTTGTGCATAAAGGAAGCTTAGCAAAACCCTTGGCTTTGTCCATGAATGTATCACTCAAAAGACAATTAGGGGCAAATCTGTTCAAGGTGTTAACATTTTGATGAACAACCTCCCTCTGATACAAATTGAAAACTTTTAAGTTGTCCCCCTAAATCACGTAGAGGGGGGGTGAATATGTGAGTTCTGCGTCTTTTTGCGGAATAAAAATTTGAGAGAACGATGAACAAAAAATAAACAAGCATACACATAGGACACCAAGAATTATAGTGGTTACCCAACCTTGGGTACATCAACTTTCCTCCTCACCGATCTAACAATGCACTAGACTCGACTACTCCACTATTCTCGGATTGAAAACATTACTACCACTCGGAACAAAGTTCCTACAACTCAACCACTCAAAACAGGATCTACACTCGGAAGAGAAACTTCCAACAAAAATCTTGGAGAATAAAGCTCCTACAACTCGGAGAGGAATCTCCTACAAGAACAAAATGATTTACAGAGAAAAATATACAAATAGTATAATTCCAGATCTGAATCTTCAACCCTTCTTCCTTCTTAAACTTTGAAGCTCTGTCAGAATAGATCGAAGAAGACAAGGCTAAAACTCTGGACCTGAAAACTTTGGAATCAGCACGATCAAGAAAAAAATCTGTCGATGTAGAAGATCTTGATCTGTTGAATCTCTTGTTCTGAATCTCTGGATCGAAAGCAGATCGGCAATGAATCGATGAATCAATGGCGTCTCTCGATTTAGAAAGAGAATTTTGCGATTTAGAATACTTAGATTTTTCTTCTTATGGTTGGTCAAATATGATAAGACCTTTTATAGGACTTGCCTAACTGTCATAATCACATTAAATACATGCCACGTGGACTAATAAAGTGCTAATCCTGTTTGAAATTACTTCTGTCGGGACTTAAGAAAAATTCAAAAATTTGTACTGCATTTCTCGAGAGAGTTGCTTGTACTCGAGAAGAAGTTTTCTATTTCTTGAGAAGAATTTTGAGGTTCTCGAGAAAAGTATTTAGAAAAAAATGTGGAGGTGGAATTCAGCTATTCGAGAATGAAGGTAAGTACTCGAGAAGAATAACTTTTTGTTCTCGAGAACAAGTATCCTGGTACTCGAGAACAAGGAAGTATCTCGAGAAAAGAATTCTGACTCTTGAGAAGAGTATTCAAGGTCTTGAGAAAAGGTTTCTGGTTCTCGATAACTATGCAAGGCCTTCTCGAGAAAACTATTTGGCTTCTCGAGAAAAATAATTGGTAGAAATATATAGGTGGGATGGAGGTATCTCAAGAAAGAGAAGTACTAGAGAAAAATGAACTTCTGTTCTCGAGAAAATTATTCTGTTACTCGAGAGGAATAATGCATCTCGAGAAAACAAACTTGTTACTCAAGAAGAGAATCTGTTACTCGAGAAAAGACATCTGGTTCTCGAGAAGTAATACTGACCTTCTCGAGAAATAACATGTGGCTTCTCGAGAAAAGGACTTAGAAAAATATTTTGACTGGAAAAGAGGTAACTCGAGAAGGAGTTATGGATTACTCGAGTACACATTGATTTCTCGAGAACAACACTAAGCTTTCTCGAGAACAGCTTCTACAACTCGAGCACATGTCAGATCTTAATTGAGTATAAACTAAAGTTTTTCTCTAGAATAAAAGATCCTACTCAAGAAAGAGACTTTGCAATTTTTCTGAAAGTCTGAAAACTTATTTTCTTCAATGAACTATGCAACCATCTTTTCTCCCGAGGCTTTAGCGCTTGAAAAAGGAAGTGTGTCCCAATAGAGAGGATACACATGAGTCAACACCATGGATCACATAATGAGGGGTTACATTGTATGGTCCTGTATTTGGTGACTCATTGTAGACTGACATTGGTCTACACTTGGCAAATATATCCTGCAAACACTCAACTAGAAGGGACATCAAATACAAACTTAATTCATCTTAGTTCAAGGATGACTTCATACAAGTCTGGGTTATTGTGGATGCAATACCCAACAAAGGCATAATTTAATCCCAATGGAATCACATCTGGGTGGCGCATTCTATTCCCGTAGGAACAATATTTTGTGGCACAACTTAATACCGCAAGAATAATATCTCAGAGGTACATCTCATTCTTATAGGAACAATATCTCAGCGACACAACTAATTCCTGTAGGAATAATATCTCGGAGGCACAACTTATTTTTAAAGGAATCACATCTCGAAACCCATTTCTCAAAGACACAACATATTCTTGAAGGAATCACACCTCGAGACACATTTTTCAAAGGCACAATATTTTCCTAAAGGATTCTTATCTCGGGGCACATTTTTTTGAAGGCATAATCTATCCCCGAGGGAATCATATCTCGAGACACATTTCTCGAAGCCACAACATATTCCAAAAGGAATCACATTTCGAGGCACATTTTTCGAAGGCACAATATATTACTGAAGGAATCATAGCTCGAGGCACATTTCTCTAAAGCACAACATATCCCTGAAGGAAGCACATCTCGACGCACAACTTATTAAAGGCAAATATACCATACATATGAAATGGTGGAAATTAGGTTGATCAAAATTTAAACCCTTATAAAACAAATAAGCCAATGCCAAGATAACCAAGGGTTGAGTTAAAGGCTGCAAACTTATCTTGCTCAACAAACTTATAAAACATAATTATAACAATGTGACTCTAGAAAGCCCTAGTCCCTAGCTTGACTTATCATGAGTCACTCTCTCTTGGGTTATACACCAATTTGATTCAAAAAATAACTATAGAAATTTCATAACAATTCAGAAGAAAATCTTGTGCTTTAAATTCACAATTTGACAAGTACATAACGATTTATCAAGTGATTAAGATGTCGACCTCAACTTCATGCTTTAGTTTATTGAGAGAGTCGATCAAGTCCCACATTATTTAGATTTGACGTTGATGGAATTTTTCGTCACCAAGTCAACTTCGAAAAAAGTGTGAAACCAATTATAGAGCCTTATCCCCTAACTCATCCGTTCTGCTCTACTGATAAGAGTGGTGGTCTGGTTTTGCACTACATATGGTTAACCCTAAAGAAAACCTCATCTCCAAGTTATCTGTTAACAAAAGAAGAACTGAAAAGGACCAACCATCGAATTGTCCGCTCTACTCTACTGACAAGAACGACGGGCAGTTCGAGACTAACTAGGGTTGACCATGAAGGAATATCCTACCCAACACACCTGCAGTCACAACCCTTTAAACAAAACCACCCGGGAAAAACCGACACCTGCACTGGTGGAAACCTACCCAACACACTTGCAGTCACATACCCTAAGCAAAATTACTGGGGTCAAAATTCATAACCAACCATGGCCACACCAACACCACCTGAAAACTGTTAAAAACCCACAACCCAAAACAAGGGTTTATTCCAAAGGAAATGAAGAAGAAAGCCCAAGGAATTTCTCTAAGGCCCATACTAAATGAATCAGACCAGGCACGATAAGATAAGTCAAGACCATGGGAAAAGTGTCGAGTACACTCGACACCGCGTCAAGTACACTCGACGCTGCGTCAAGTATACTCGACGCCGCGTCGAGTGCAGTCAACGTACTCGACGCCATTCGACTATACTGCGAAAAACCAAACCACTCAATGCCGCGTCGAGTCCACTCAATGTCGCGTTGAGTCCACTCAATGCTGTCGATGCTTTTTGACTTAGACTCAGAATTCCAATATGGAGAGGCTTCACTCAACGTCGCGTTGAGTGAATACCACTCACTCAACGCTTTATTACTTAGCAAATTAAACGATGGTGTTGAGTGTCTTAAACACACTCGACGCCGTGTTGAGTGAAGTCGGCTCACTCAACGCTTTTACACTTGGCCACACATACACTTAGCATGGCGTTGAGTGAATTAACACACTCACACCGTGTTGGGTGAAGTCAAAACACTCGACACTATTACACTTAGGCTAAAAACTTGATTCAGTGCTAAGGCTACACTATACGCCTAATCTGCCCGACGAATCTGCTCCGTTCGATGAACTCCGTTCGGCGAATTAGCTCTCTATTGTACAAAATCTGTTCGACGAATTGCCATCTGTTCGGCGAACTTCGCTCGACGAATTAGCCATCTGTTCGACGACATCTGTTCAACGAATTGCCATCTATTCGGCGAACTCCGTTCGATGAATTAGTCCTCTGTTCGACGAACTCCAACCACTCCTAACTGACAACATTAAGGCTTACAACAACTAATTCGACGGATTAATATTTCCAAGAACCATAATTGACAACATCTAATCCCTCATATACAATGAATTAAACTAGGTTGAATTAATACAATGAATCCAATCCCTCATATATATGTTGAACTCGGTTGGAAAACTATACCATAAAACTGATCGGCAAATGGCAGGATCTAACCCTGCTCCCAAAAACTACAAAGGGGAGAACAGTAAGGAAAATACACAAGGAAAAGAAAGCTAGGCAAGGGGAAGAAGTCATCACTTGCTTCAAATTGCCGAATCAGGCCACGTAAATGCTCCTCCTCAAGGATCTGGCCGTAAGAACACCTAAGCAATACTTCCTGAAACTTTTCAGGACGAAAGAGGGACAAAACCGCAACTTAAACCTCTAGAAATCCACGAAACGGGAAAAACTTATAGTTGAAACTTAGACCTAGGTGAGAGTTATCTGGATTTTCTCTGTGATGACACCGTAGCTAAATAACGATACTACATACCCAACGACGCAGTCAAAATTAAGATTCGACGAACCAAACTCGGGCAAACACCACCCGAAGCCAAAACACAAGCATTCCAAAAGAGGCTCCACCGAGTCACCAAAACTATAACACCCCCTATCCGTCGCATAGCATATAGCCGTAGGTCCGGCCGGGGCCCGACGCCGTATGCCACAGACAGACCGGGTGGTTACTCATGGAAACCATCCAACCAATCATAGCGTCCTACACAGAGCATTCTAACGGAAGCATTTTTATAAAAGTTGCAATAAAGAACCCAGCACTAAAGCATGAATGTCCACTAATACCAAAATAGGAATGTTATACATACACCAGTACAAGCCTTATGGCCTTACAAAATGGTTCACTTGATATTACATGTTTTACAAACCTCGGCACGCAGGCCGGTCATACATGAATAAAGCAGTAAACACTCCAATTAGGCCTTCGAGGGCCGGCTTCGCAAAATTGGGCTTTAGCCCGCTATTGACCGCTTGGTCCAGCAGCACCTGCAAGCAACAAACCACCGCACGGTGGAAAAACAAGCCAACGGTCAGCAATACTGACCAAATTATAACGATCCCGCACCCAACTCGGGGCGGCGATGCTCCTTCCCTGCATTTCATTAGCATAAGCGAGCAATAAATCAATATTCATTACATCACAGGCGTACGCTCGTACGGCAACACACCCTGTGCACTCAGGGCACATTCTCGGTGAACACAGTCTAAGTCTGTCGACTCACCACCATCCGCTTGGACGGCCAATTAATGAGCAGTTTGTCTTCCCGGCATGGGTCACGGTAATTAAAACCATAGACCGCCAAAGACTCTCATCTATGCCAACGGCTCTAATCCGAACGACATAGAACGGGTACGGTTCCATCTAACCTGTGTTCACAATGCAACGGTAATTTAAACTATATGCGCCCGCAACGGTAATTTAAACCATATGCGCAGGTCAAACTTCTCCCGAGTCCCGTTTCCATCACAGTTCACATAATCCGGTTATGTTCAAGTTGGCTCTCAGGACACCAAGTTGGCAAGATCACGCATCCGCCCAGTTTTTCGGGTGCACCTTTGGGTTAATCCCCAAGGCTCCCTGTTGTAATCTACCGTGTAGAAAACCCGAAAAACAACCAATAGCACGGAGTATTCTCCGGCATTATGCAATGCAACATCACCGATCCAGACCAACACATCCGGATAGGCTTCACACATCATGCATATGTCCGTTCTCGCTTACGGACTCTAAACAACGGGGACTTCACATATCTACCCGAAGGAATGCCTCCAACTCACCACAAACTCGCGAGAGCGGGCTTCCTATGCAAAGAAGGAGAGCTACTCATGCTCAAGAAGAGAATCGTTACCCTAGCTTTCCTCTTTGGCACCATGGAAAAGTAAGCGGATGAAAAGCACCGCACTAGCTTTGCCTCCGTGGATCCGGAGTCGGCTTGCGATTTGGAGCTTCGAAGCTCCTCCAAAGGCCGGATCTAGCTTCTTCTTCCTTCCTTGGCTCTCCTCTCTTTCTAAGATTTAGAAAGATAACCACTCATGAAAAGTGAGGGTTTCTAAGGCCCAATCCCGGGTATATCCCTTCAGGAACAACCCCCAGCCGTTGGATCATCAATTAAAGAAATGAACGGCTTTGATTCGGGACTGAAATGCCCAATCTGGACCGCACACGGCCTGGCACACGCCCGTGTCCAGGGCCATGTGCCTCATTCGCCGTCAAAATCGGCTCGCCTGGAACAACACACGGGTATCGAACACACCCGTGTTCGACCTGACACGCCCGTGTTCCACATGACACGGCCGTGTGGCCGGCCGTGTACCCCCATCATTTTTCCCCGAAAATAACCCGAGCACTGCACGGGTTCTAGGACACGCCCATATCCTTGCCCGTGTCACCTCAACACGCCTGGGCTCCAGGCCGTGTACACGGTCTCGACACTCGACACTTCGTCGAGCGAAGATCGTCGACCTGATGACACGGCCTTGGACACGCCCGTATCCTAGGCCGTGTGCCTTGTCTCGACACATCGTCGAGCAAAATGTCGACTCCCCGGGACGAGTGTCGACACGGGTCGACACGCCCGTGTCACAGGCCGTGTGCCATGTCTCGACATTTCGTCAAACGCGGAGTGTCGATTTTGCGGGCTAAGTGTCGACACTGGTCTACACGCCCTACGATACGCCCGTGTCGCAGGCCGTGTGCCCAGTCTCGACACAATGTCGAGATCAAAATGTCGACTTCCCGGCTGAGTGTCAACACAAGCTTGACACGCCCTGGGACACGCCCGTGTCCCAGGCCGTGTGCCTGCAGCCAGAAACCAAAATTGGCCCAAAACGTCCCCCGTCGCTCTTTTGAGTTTCGGGGCGTTACAACTCTCCCCCTCTTAAAAGAATTTTGTCCACGAAATTATACTCGTCAAGGTCCGATGGGACAATTTCGGTCGTGAGGAGCTCTCTTGGGAACGAGAGCAGACTATGCTTGACGAGTATCCGGAGTTGTTCCGCTCAGGTACAAATTTTGGTTTTGTATATGTCTTTCCTTTATAAAACATGCTGTAATAAAATAATAAAACATGCTGTAATAAAATTATCTTTGAGGGATTGAGTCTAAACTCAACCTAGATGCTCTAGAAGAATCGGGCTGGCCACACAGCGGCTAGAGTCAACCTTTATATCCTCTTCCTATGTTTTGTGACAACAAGGCCGCTATATATATATCCAGAAATCCAGTCTTCCATGAGAGAACAAAGCATATAGAGGTTGACTGCCACTTCATTCTGGAAGAGATTTTGAAGAAACAGATCTGTACACCGTTTGTCACCTCTAACAAAGAATTGGCAGATATCTTCATAAAGCCGGTCTCTACTTCCTTCTTCCACATTTGTGACAAGCTGGGCATGATTGATATCTATGCTCCAGCTTGAGGGGGAGTGTTGAAGTATTAGAACGGGCGGCCTTGCGGTCTTGTCCAGCGATTTGTTGACCGAGCGGTCTGGCGGTCTCACTCAGAAGCCTGGAGACCGGGCGGTCTATCGGTCTCTTATTGCGGCCTATTCTTATCCTGCTGGAGTTGCCGAGCGGTTAACTCACGTGTCTAACCGCGCAGCCTGTGCGGTCTCCTTTATTTCTAGCCTCTCAGCACTGTACATGTTTAGTCCCACATTGTTTGTTTGTACTCTCTCATATCTCCTCCATTCTATAAAAGGGAGGTCATACCTTTGTAAATGATATCTTTTTTGGATAATAAAATTTCAATTATTCAAAATTCTATCCTTTTGTTCTTGCATGTTCGATACTTTTTACAATAGTCTTCTCCATACTGCTGTGAGAATCTCCGAGCAACCAGACGAACTTTGAACCTATCAATGCTCCCATCAGCCTTCTTCTTCAACTTATACACCCACTTGCAAGTCACTGGAGTAATGCCATCAACCTTGGGCACAAGATCCCATGTTTCATTCTTCTTGAGAGCAGCAATCTCTTCCTTCATGGCATCATCCCACTGCTTGACTCCAGTGGACTCATTGAAGTTTGCAGGCTCTCGCTCATCCAGAGGACCTGCAAAGAAGCAGGAGACAAAACTCACTGCATTCCCATCACAGTACTGAGCTGGTGGCTTCACAACCCTCTTCGATCTCAGAAGAGGTTGCTCCTTGCTCACTACCTCTGTTGCTTCTTCAGGCTCAACACCACCTTCAGGCAAGCTTTGAGCAATGCTCCCACTGCTTCCTGAGCCAGAAGCCTCAGTAATAGAACTTGAAGCAACAGGAGCTGTTGGTGATACATCAAGCTCCTCTTCCATAACTTCAGCAGCCACCTTCTGCTCTCCATCAGCCTTGCTTTCTGTTAGCTCTACCGAGCAACCTTTATACGACGTCAGTTCGTCAAAGACCACGTCTCTTGATACAATAAACTTCTTCGTCACAGGATTCATGCATTTCCATCCCTTCTTCCGCTCATCATAGCCAACAAAGACAAGCTTCCTTGCCTTTGAATCCAGCTTTGTCCCTGAAGCATCCGGGACATGCACATAGCAAGTTGATCCGAACACCCAAAGGTGTTCCACACTGGGCTTCTCCTTCAACAACAGCTCAAAAGGAGTCTTCATGTTGATCGGGCTGAGCGGCATCCGATTGATGACATAAGAAGTACAAGACATCCCCTCTGCCTAGAAGGAGCTAGGAATGTCTTTCGCATGAAGCCAGAATTTGCAAGTCTCCGTCAGATGACGAATCTTCCGCTCCGCTACTCCATTTTATTGTGGAGTATGAGCACAAGTGAGCTCTCGTTGGATCCCGTGCTTCCTACATAAGTTAGAAAACTCAGAGGAGACAAACTCACCACCGTTGTCTGTTCTAAGCTTCTTGATCCGCAAGCCAAGTCGGCCCTCCACCAACTCCATGAACTCCACAAACAATCGGAAGGCTTCAGACTTCTCCTTCAAGAAATAAACCCAAGTGTATCTTGAGTAGTCATCAATCAGAACCAGCATGTATCTGCTCCCACCAAGGCTTGCTGTGACGGTTGGTCCCATCAAGTCTCCATGGATGCACTCCAAAGGTCTCTTAATCCTCGTTTGTGATTTATCAAACAGAAGGCGATGAGCCTTTCCATACTGAAATCCCGCGCAAATGTGACCGTCGCCAAATGAAGATAGCTTAGGCATGCCTCTTACATGGCTTCTGTTAGTCATAGCCTTCAGCTTATCCATTCCTACATGATGTAGCCTTTCATGCCAGATAGCAGCGCTATCGTTTGCTCTCATCCGATCAACATAAGAGTTAGTTGCAAGAATAAACAAGTTCTTCACTCTCCTTCCAACATGAGCAACATCAGCCTTAACCGCTGATACGTTGCGAAGGAACTTCACTTCTGTTGGCCCAAACGGAATGTGATAACCCGCGTCTACCGCATTGGTCACAGAGAAGAGGTTCTTCTTCATGCCTGGTATGTGATACACACTCCTTAACGTGAGTGTCCCCTTATCACCACCCAAATACACAACCCCCTCTTTCTCTACTGCATAAACAGTATTATCAGCAGTTATAATAGCTTCATTACCTGAGTAAGCTTGCAAGGAAAAGAACTTCGACTTGTCTCCGGTGAGGTGATGACCATACCCGGAGTCCACGATCCACTCATCATTGAAGTCGACAGCGGACAAGACACGGACACAAGTTCCCGTCATGAAGGCTCCGCCCCATCCAGCGTCCTCACTCTTAGAGCAAGCTTCTTCCTTGCCAGCAGCATGCCCAGGCTGTAGTTTGACCTTGCAGTCCCTCTTGAAGTGTCCCCGCTGATGACACCTGTAGCACTTCAAGTTCTTCTTCCAATCCTTCATAGGAGCAGCACTCCTCTCTGGTTGATAAGAAGTTGAAGGCTCATTTTCAGCAGCAGTCTTCTTCTTCTTCCCTTCCCATCCCTTCTTCTTCTTTCCCGTGAAGAGTGCTTCACTGCTTTCCTCAGAGACAGTGACTCCAGCCATCTGCCTTGCCAAGCTTTGCTATGAAGCAAGAAAATTCTCAAGCTCCAGCAAAGATGGTTGAGTAGCCCAGCCTTCAACTGATATCCCAAAGGCAACAGAGATAGGCTCATCAGGATCAAGCGCTGATATCTCTGCACACAGACTCTTCATCTTTAGAAAAAACTTTGAGATGGTCAGGACTCCTTGAGTTGCCCTTACCAACTCATTCTCCCGGAACTGAAGCCATGCCACTTTCTTCCTATTGGACAACTCATTAATAGTTGTCCAAATATCAATAGCAGACTCACATCCAATGATGTGATCAAACAGTTCTAGTGAAACAGCCTTCTTGAGAACAAACTCTGCTTTTGCATTTGTTTTTCTCCAGAGCCTCACCTGCTCAGCAGTCCCAAAAGCAGCTGTGACTTCCTGTCTGTCGTCACCACCGATGACCTCCCATAGCTCCTCACCCAAAAGGTAACTCTTCATGCACGACTTCCACTTCTTAAAGTTAGTCGCGTTAAGAGTTCAATACCAAGACCTCTTGCATAGCTCACTTCCATTACAACAACCTTTGGTTAAGCTTCCAGATGTATAGAGCAACAATACAGGTTGATCACCGCTCAAGCAAAGAGCAACAACATAGGTTGAACACCGCTCAAGCAACTGAACCTCGCTTTGATACCATGTTGAATTTTCTCAAGGTGGTCAGCAAGATAACCTAAAGCCAAATTAATATTCTCAGAACTATCCAGTTAACACCCTGATCAAGCGGAAGCCCAAGAGAAAGCTTAACACCAAACACAAATGGAAGAACAAGCAGGTCTTATATTCATTCTCACTTCTTTACAAGGCAAGGTATACATAGCGAGACATGATTTCGCTAGTATACAAGCTACAAACAGAAAGCACAACACAAGACGGGCGGACAGCACTGGAGACCATCGAGACCGCCCAGTCCTTTAAGGTCGCTGAAGCCGCCTGAGCTGAAGCTGCTACACGCCGAATAAAGCACGGAGTCCGCCGAGACCACGAGGTCGCGCGGACACACCGTTATTCGCTGCCTGCTGATGAACTGAAGAACAGACCGCCCACCCGCCTGAGACCGGCGGACAGGTTATTGGAACTTGGAAATGTTGAAGCAGAGAACTGACAAGCCGTAGAAGCGACCTGCTGAGACCGCAGAGATCTCACCCTTCACAGCACTTGACCGAAGTCACAGCCAAACTCCTGGCTCCAGGAAGCTAGTTGCGCGACCTGCACACAGCAAACTGCCAGCTCTACTCAACCTGCGCGGACAGAAAAACTCAGACCGCAACAATCACCCAAGCCCCACTTACTGTTCAGTCGGTTACTGTAGACGTGCCAGGGGGGTCTATTTATAGGCGAGGTGAGGAGTGTGGTCACCACCCTAGTGAATAGAGTCACCACCCCAGCTCGCGCACTAGCAAAGACCCGTCCGCTGAGTCTGCATGGACTTAGACGTTTTCCAAGAAAACCGCCAGGAGCAAGACACAGATGTTCATAACTAGGCGGACTTACACCAGTCTGCCCACACTATGAGGACATGTATAGTCCGCACAATCTGCATAGTCCGCAAACATCATCACACATGAACAGCCACAACCCCTTCAATGACAATCCGCACACGAAAGAGGTAGTCTGCACAGTACAAGACCAAAGCCTCCATCCGCCACAAGTACACGACCAAAAGGTAGTCCGCCTGATCAACAGCGGGCTTGGAGGATACTGCGGACACACTGGACTTGTCACAGAATGTGACCAAGTTCAGTAAATCACCAAAGGGCTAGCACGAGCTCGGCGGACAAGGCCCAGTCTGCCAACACCCAAAGCAGATCGCCAACACTACACCAGAGTAAGGCAGAGTCCGCAAGCTATACTCGAATAGCTGCCCAAACGGCTAACTGTCGGACTCCTACACCAGTCCGCGCAGTCCTCTACAGCAGCTAACACCCGCTGCAACACCGGAGAGCTCGGCAAGGTCCACAGCCGATCTCCAAGGCCAGCCTACAACAGCGGACACCGCGGACTCGCCAGTACGCAAAGCCTCCCACGGATTCAATCTCCAACTCGCCTAGCTACACAAGAGATTGCAAAACCACAAGGCTGCTGATCAATCAAGCACTGCCAACAGCCCGCAAACTGCAGTCCGCTCAGGTCACTTCACAAGAAGCCCACCATCCTTGGCCATAGACCAACCAGGCCGTACATCAAACCGCTCAGGCTGCACACCAGGCCGCTCAGGCTGCTCAACAGCCAAGCCACCAAGACAACCAACACCCAGGCCGCAACCACCAGTCTGCCCAGGCCGCGGACTCAGTCCGCACATGCCGCTCAGTCTGCCCGACCTACCCATCACCCACTTCAACTTCATAAATTTCAACATGTACTAAAATAAAAGTCATAAACTCGATCTATCCGCTCTGCTCGAAGAGTCATGACCAGTTCGATAATAAATAGAAACTGTACTAAAATAAAAGCCATAATCTCGATCTATCTGCACTGCTCACAGAGTGGCGGCTAATTCGACAATAAATATAGACAGTACTAAAATAAAATACATTACCTCATTCCATCTGCTCTGCTCGAAGAGTGGTAGCCAGTTTGGTAATAAATTGAAAAAGTACTAAAATAAAAGTCATAGCCTTGATTTGTCTGCTCTGCTTGAAGAGTGGCAGTCAGTTTGGCAATAAATAGAGACAATACTAAAATAAAATTCATGACCTCAATCTGTCTGCTCTACTCGAAGAGTGGCGTCCAGTTCGACAATAAATAGAGACAATACTGAAATAAAAGTCATAATCTCGATCTGTCAGCTATGCTCGAAGAGTGGCGGGTAGTTTAGTAATAAATAGAAATATTACTGAAATTAAAGTCGTAACCTTGATCTGTCTTCTCTGCTCGAAGAGTGACGACCAGTTTGACACTAAATAGAGACAGTACAAAAATAAAAGCCATAACCTCTATATGTCCGCTCTATTGAAAGTGTGGCAGCCATTTTGATAATGAATAAAAATATTACTGAAATAAAAGTAATAACCTCGATCTGCCCGCTTTGGTTGAAGAATGGTGGCTAGTTCGACAAAAATTGAGTCAGTACTGAAATAAATGTCATTACCTTGATCTGTCTGCTTTGCTCGAAGATTGGTGACAAGTTCAACAATAAATAGAGGGAGTACTCTAATAAAAGTCATAACCTCGATCTGCCCGCTCTGCTTGAAGAGTGGCAACTAGTTTGATAATAAATAAAGGCAGTAATGAAATATGAGTTGTAACCTATTTAATTTCTTGGTAATGGTTATAATCCATGTATTCCCAAACATATTTTTATGATAATGATGTTTTTGACCCAACTCATTGGGGTAACTAAGCCCTGCCAAAGAGGCCTAATACTCAGTTTCTCTTATAGTTATATATTCATGTATATATAACTAAAAGATAATCCTATGGGTAGACAATCAACTAGGGGGGGAGGGTGAAAAAGTTTCTTTTAAAATACTTTGTCAATTCTTTGTCTCTTAAATGTTCAGCATGTACTTGAATAATAATCTTTACAATATCACAACACAATCATTCACAGAATACTGCACATGCAGTCCATTGAACATATCACAAGCAAATCACAACACACAAAGAATTTAAAGTGGTTCCCCTGTCTAGGGTACATCCACTTTTCCCCTTCTTCCTTACTAGCAATGTGAAGATAAGGTTATAACTCCTCCTCTTCAACTCAGATCCAAAGATCTTACAGGCTCAGTTTCTGTTAAGAAACATACACTCAGGCCAATTGGTCCTATATCAGAGATTCTCCCAATCTCCTACCTCAGGTCGCTCAAGAACCCAACCTCAGCTTTTATAAATTAGGCTTACACCTCAGTGATCCCACTCAAATCACCTACCTCAGCCTTTATAAATCAGGCTTATAACTCAGAGATAAACTCTCCTACCCACTCAGATCTCAAGGAGATCTTACAAAATTAAGAGGTAAATATATTCAGAAAACAAATATGTAATCTGATTTATCTGAATGAATTCCGATTCTTCAATTCAGCTACAAAGAATCAAATCTTGATGAATAATCTGGCTGAAGAGATTCTTCTCTGGATCTGCAATCTTCTTGATTATCGGCTAGATTTCCTTGAAGAAATTGTAGATCAGATCCACCTTAATCTTCAGATCAACTTGATGAAAGGATCTGGAGATTTTCTTGACGACCTTCGACTTCTTCCTTTTTCTCGGGATTGTCACCCTCCTCTAACTTAGACAAATCAGAATGAGAGAACAAAATGATTTGTCTGATTCATCCTTTCTATGTAGACAACCCCTCTATTTATACCCTTCACAGATTGCTGGTTTCTGATTGATGACATTAACATATGACATCATACTTCAAATTCTCCCTTAAATTGTTTTTGTTGAGATATCACATTACTGTAGTTGATGTGATTGTTCTGACTTGTCTTGACACTTCTGTGTTGACTTTGCACATCTTCAGAAACATAAGTATCGAGATGTCCAAAGTGAGTTGGCACTTGTTCTTAGAAGGTATCGAGACATCTTAGCAGTCTCGACACAATTTTACTTAGAAGAATATTCATCTGAACTTGAAAGTATTGAGAAAGTTGACTTGTCTCGACACAACTGTGATCTATGTCGACATCTTTAAATCTGCATTGTGTCGAGATAGTTGAATTGTCTCGACAAAACTATCTGCCGGGTGTCGACACTTCTATGCTTGTTTTATTTCTTCACTGTGTCGAGACAATTGAATTGTCTCGACACTCTAGTCTGCCGGTGTCGACAAACCAAAAATATCAAAATCCGTGACATAAATCACATTATTTTAAATATACTTCCTATAGTTTAATCATATATCCGCACGAATCTTGAAGCAAAAGGAACGGAATCCCTTCATCTCCTTCCTTGAGCCGACGACCAGGATTCATCCCGCCTGGAGCCACTTCCAAGCTCTGCCGCCGGCGATCCAGCCCCTTCCCCGGCCGGCCACCTCCACCACCACCTCCATTGAGGTGGTGGCTGTCGCCAGGTGACGACACAGCCGCCGGAGGGGTGTTTTTCGGCGGTTCTAGTAGGAACTTTTTCTGCCGAAAACCATGAAATCCAGAAATTGGATCGGGCTCAATTGAGCCCGAACCTTGCACCTATTAATTTCTACGATCTACTCATGAGTTAAGGAGAGGAGGAGGACCTTCCTGGAGGCCTGAATGCGAGTCGATCTTCGGGTTGCCATGGAAGTGGTGCCGCCGGCCGGATTTCTGCAACTGTGAAGTCAAGTAGCTCGAATTCCTCAGGTAAAAGGTGGGAAGGGTTCCTCTTAGGTCCCTGATGGTGTTTAAATCATCAGTTGGGGAGGGAAGAGGCCAAACATCAATGGACATTAATGCCCTTGAAAGCTTGGCTCGGGTTGAGTGGGGGGGGGGGGGCTGAATCTTCCTCTTGGTGGCCGAGAAATGGCTGGAATCAACTCCTCTTCCCTAGAGGAGTTGATTGCAGCCATTAAGAGTGGTTGTTGGCCTCCCTTTGGCCGGATCCCACTCTCCCCTTCCTCTCCCCCAATTTTCTCTCTCCACCATTATCATGAAGGGAAACTCCCTTCTCTCTCCTAGTCACCCATGTTGACTGGTCAACACCATAGGCTATGTGCAGCCCACTTAGTCATAATGATCATAAAAAGTGAGGTTAGCCTAAGGGAGAAGTGGCTTGGGCTTGGGTTAGCCCATTTGGGCTAGGTTTGACTTGGCTTAAGTTAGGGTTGACTTAGGTCAATTTGATCATTTGGGTTGACCCCATTGGATCCTTGGTGAGCCATTGGCCTCCCCCAAGGTCTATGTGGGGTTGGGTAGGGTTACCTTACACTTTAGAGGTCACCTACCCTTAGTAAGGGCACTTTGACCAGATCAGGGGCTTGAGTTGACTTGGGTCAACTTGGCCTTTAGGGCTGACCCCAATGTGTCCTTGGTGACCCTTGACTTCACTTTAGGGTTAAGAGGGCATGGGTGGGGTCCTCTAGGCTAGGAGTAGGTCAACTGACCCTCACTAGGCTAGTTTGACCCATTTAGTGTTAGGGTTGACTTTGGTCAACTGAGTCTATTTGATTGACCCCAGTGGGTCCTTATGGCTCCAATGGGCCTCCCAAGATATTAGGGGGTATTGTGGTAGGGTCTTGGGGTCAAGGTGTAGCCCCATGGTCATTCTAAACTATTGTTTAGAGTTCTACTATTTGCAGACCATGATGATTTTCAACACCTTGTCTAAGCTCACTTGGTCTTCTTGGGCTTCCTGGGGTTTTGTCATGACCTGGTCATGGACAAAACCACTCCTAGGGGTCTAGTTGGAAATGGAATGTTACAAATCCCAATAAACAAAACAAAGATTTCATCCCCGAAATAAAGGTTAAGCCTACGGGAATTCCTACCGTAGAAAAGAAACTTATAACATCCCCTCACGAAGCCAGGTTTGCTAAATTAGGTTTTGAGGGAAACCTAAGTCTATACCCAATTGGCCTAATTGGTGAGCCAATATCCCAATAAACAAAATATAAGCCCCCAATAAACAAAAGATAAGCATCTACCTGCCTAGAGCAGCCCTTACTAGTTTAAAGCAAGAAAATAAATTAAACATCTTGAGGGGTTTGTGAGGTATACCTGACTGAACAGCTCTGAGTATCTTTGTCGCATCAGGTCCTGCGGCTCCCAGGTATGCTCCTCCTAGCCGTGGTTCCTCCACAGGACTTTGACTAATGGGACCTTCTTGCGACGCAAGATCTATACTCCCCGGTCGTCAATCAGAACCGGCTCTAAGCGAACTGACCGGTCTGAAGCTACCGGCCATTCGGTGGTCAAAATATGCAGCTCTGGGCATAGTAGAGCACTCCTCAGCGAAGAAATGTAGAAGACATCATGCAGAGCTACCAGCTCTGGTGGCAACTCCAGCCTGTAGGCTAGGGGCACGATTCGCTCCAGGATCCTGTAAGGTCCCATGTACCTAGGGCTGAGCTTCTTCCTCCGACCACGCACCCGTGAGACTCCATGCATGGGCCGGATCTTCAAAAACACTCAGTCCCCCACCTGAAACTCCACCTGACGATGTCGGGCGTCATAGTACTTAGCTTGTCTACTCTGCGCCTCTAACATCATGTCTCTGATCAGCCTCACCTGAGCCTCGGTATCTTCAACAAAATCTGATCCCAACTCCTTCGAATCCTCATCCTGAATCCAAGAAAGCGGGGTCCGGCATTTCCTTCCATACAAGGCTTTGTAAGGCGTCATCCTGATACTGGACTGGTAGCTGTTGTTATAGGAGAACTCGACCAGGGGTAAGAGCTTCTCCCACGGTTCCCCGCCGTCCAAAATGCATAGCCTCAAAAGATCTTCCAGCGTTCGGTTGGTGCGTTCTGTCTGCCCGTCCGTCTGGGGGTGGAATGCGGTGCTGAAGGTCAATCGCGTGCCTAAGTAAGCTTGCACGGATCTCCACTCCCTGGAAGTGAACCGGCCATCCCGATCTGACACGATCGTCTTGGGCACACCGTGATATCGAACGAACTGCTCCACAAATCTCCGTACTAATACTCCCACAGCATCGTCCTTCCTGATCGGAATGAACCTGGCTACCTTTGTCAACTGATCGACGATGACCCAAATCGAGTCATTTCTCGTTCGTGATCGGGGAAGTCCGTGAATAAAGTCCAGCGCGATGTATTCAAATTTCCACTCTGGTACCGGGAGTGGTTGCAACAAACCCGTGGGGTTTTTGCACTCCGCCTTCACTAGCTGGCAAGATTCGCAGTGGGTCACAAACCGAGTGATATCCTTCTTCATGCCAGGTCAGTACATAGTCTTCTTCAAATCCGCAGTCATCTTCGTGATGCCCGGGTGCACCGAGTATCTGCTGTGGTGGGCCTCCACCATAATATCTTCCCGGGCCTGTCCTCCTTCCGGTATATAAGTCCGACTTCTAAAGTATACCACAACATCCCTCATCATGTAATCTCCTGATGCACCGTTCTCCAAGGCCCAGAATATTGGCTCTAATTTGACATCTCGCCTCTGTCCCTCTCTGACTCGGTCCCGGATATCGTCGGTAGCACTCACCGCAGCTAAATACTCCATGTAAAGCCCGGAGTCCTCGGATAACACTAGTGTGATGTGCATATCCTCCAATCTCCTCACCAGCTCCATAGACATAACCTGGGGCCCGGCCTCGGAAGTAGCATCTCTCTGACTCAACGCGTCGGCCACCACGTTTGCCTTCCCTGGATGGTAGTGCACCTCATACTGATAATCTGCTAAGAACTCCACCCAGCGCCTCTGCCTGATATTCAGTTCCTTCTGTGTGTCCACGTATTTCAGGTTCTTGTGGTCGGAGTAGATGTCGCAGTGGACTCCATAAAGGTAGTGGCGCCAGACCTTCAAGGCAAAAACAACCGCCCCCATCTCAAGGTCGTGCACCGGATAGTTCTGTTCGTGCTTCTTCAACTTGCGAGATTCAGATGCAATCACATGACCCTTCTGCATCAGTACAGCTCCCATATCCTGGTAGGATGCATCAATGTAGACCTGAAATCCTTCTCTCCCCGAGGGAAGAGCAAGTATGGGAGCCGAGGTGAGCCGCTCCTTAAGCTCCTGGAAAGATGCCTGTCATTGCGGGGTCCACACGAAAGGTACCTCCTTCTTCGTCAAAGATGTGAGCGGAAGGACGATTCGAGAGAACCCCTCCACGAACTTCCGGTAGTAACCGACAACTCCTAGGAAACTTCATACATCGGTGGCTGTCTTCAGCTGCGGCCAATCTCGAATTGCCTGAATCTTTGCCGGATCCACTGCCAACCCGGCTCCACTAATAATATGGCCTAAGAAGCCCCCCTCCGTCAGCCAAAACTGACATTTTCTAAACTTTGCATATAAATGATTCTCCCACAGTCTCTGTAGGGTCAGTGCCAGATGGCGAGTGTGCTCCTCCTCCGTTCTCGAGTAGATGAGGATGTCATCGATAAACATAATGAAAAATACATCTAGATACTCCTTGAAAACCTGGTTCATGAGGGTCATGAACGCTGATGGTGCATTGGTGAGCCCTAAGGGCATCACCGTAAACTCAAATATACCATATCTGCTACTAAAAGCAGTCTTCTGAATATCCTCCTCTCGAATCCGAAGCTGGTAGTATCCCGACCTCAAATCTAATTTCGAAAAGAACTACGCTCCCTGCAGCTGGTCGAACAACTCGTCTATCCTTAGAAGTGGATAGGTATTCCGGACCATCAACCGATTTAGTTCTCGGTAGTCGATGCACAATCTGAGTGTCCCGTCTTTCTTTTTGACGAACAATACCGGGGCTCCCCATGGTGAAGAGCTTGGCCGGACAAATCCGGCTTCCACTAACTCCTGAAGCTAGCTCCGGAACTCTGTCAACTTCCTTGGGGCCATCCGGTAAGGTGCCTTGGATGCTGGCTTGGCCCCTGGCACAAGCTGTATCTGAATGTCCTGCTCCCTGCGCGGGGGTAATCCGGGTAATATTTCTGGAAAGACGTCCTCCAACTCCCGCACCACCGGGATATTCGATATAGAATTCATGGCCTCCGCCATTTAAAATAGCACCTCGTAGACCTCCCCCCCTATAAATAGGCCTTAACGGCCTGTACCAAAGATAAGGGTATAAGTGAGGCAGGTCTTATACCTTCGATGATGATGATAGAGTCCCCGTGCCTCACGGTGATCTTCTTCGCTTGACAATCGATCTGGGCATGATTCCACTGTAACCAAGTCATGCCCAGGATCAGCTCGAAGACTGGCATCCTTAGGACCGTTGCCGGAACTTCGAATGACTTTCCTCCAATCTCCGCCTCCATGCTGCAGTGGGCTGAGGTGAGTATCTCCGATCCGTCGGGTAGACGCACCCTCCTAATCCAGCCTGTGAACCATTCCACTCCTTCCAGCCCTTCCAGAAAGGCCTCCGACATAAACGAGTGCGAGGCACCCGTGTCGAACAGAGTATAGGCGGGCTTGCCGCTGATGAAGACTATACCTGAGATGATTAAATGTCTTAGTATTTTATAACGAGTTTTCTTTCCTATTTATTCTACTTAGGACAGTTCTACTTGTTGGGAAATTGAGAACGGGAATTTAATTTAAACAATTTAAACATCTTGGCTTACCTGTGATGACCTGTTCTGGGTTTCGAGGCTGTGCCAGGTCCAAAGCATATACCTGCTCCCTTTCCTGTCTTCGATCTCCTCCCTGGTAACCACGTCCTCGGCCGCGTCTTCGGCCTCCGAAATGCAGAGCAGGTGGGCCACCCTGTGGTGCTAGAGGTGGTGCCCCCCTCATGGGGTAGTTTCTCCAGAGGTGTCCCACCTGATGACAATGGAAGCACTCCGGTTGGGGATACGCCATACCCCCGGGTCTCGGCATCTCCTGTATCTGAAGGGGTTGAGGGGCCAATATCACCTGCACTCTCGGCTCCTGCCTCACCTCCTGACGAGGCTGCTCCTCTGTCCTTCTCCGATCAGGTATAGCGCCTCGCCGTTGATCATTTCTGGCCCTCCGGCCCTGATCCTCTGCTTGCTGCTTCCGGCCCCGAGTGGTGTGCCAATCAGCCTCAATCCTTTTTGCCATCTCCAAAATCCGGGAGATAGGCCCGTCGGATACAAACAACAAGGCCTCCCTTAACTCCTCTTTCAGACCCTTATAGAACCTCTTGATATATCTTGCTTCGTCTAGCTGGTAAGAACCTGCATATCGAGCGAAATGGTCGAAATCTCGATGGTACTCCACCACCGTCCTGGTGCCCTACTTCAGCTGTAAGAACCGCTCCTCCAACTCGTCCCTGGCCGACTGCGGAACAAAATGCTCCAGCAGCATGGCCCTGAATTCCTCCCAAGTGATTTCTGCAACCTCCCTATCGGCAAACATCGTGTCCAACAGCGTCTTCCACCACCTCTTGGCATGGGACTCTAAGCAAGATACCACCAAAGCCACCCTCTCCTCCCAGGGGCACCGTATCCTGGTCAACATCTTGTACATAATATCCAGCCACTCCTCTGTCCGCACTGCCGACTCTGTCCCCAAGTAGGACGGGGGAGAGAGTCCTCGGAAGGTGCTCATCCAGTTGGCCCCTGGGTTTGGCTGCTGGGCCGGAGCCTGTTGAGCCCGGAAGGCCTCAAGGATAGCGGTAAGAGTTTGCCCCATGTCTGACTGAAGGAAAGGTGTGGGGACCATGGGAGGTGGTGCAATGTCCGGAGTCTACTGAGCTCCGCCTTGTGGGGTGGGCTGAGCTGGGGGCTGCAAAACAAACTACATTAGTAGGTAATCGACTCAATACCTAATAAGAAGTGGACAATTTACATGTGATCCCTCATATGAGCACACCACTGCTTCCGATGCTTAGTTTGTCCCCAAACTAAACTCGCGCGGGGGTGACCCAGGGTTGTGGACTGCTACTTTCCGATCGAGGTCTCCTCTGATACCACTTGTAAGACCCCCCCCCCCCCCCCCCCCCCCGTTATTCAACACCGGGGTCTTAGGCCCAGAACTGCCGTTTTGCAGTGGCTCCTTCACGCCCTGAAGGGTCATCACCACAAAGAGCCGTTTCTGCCGGCCAAATTCGATCACAGAAAAGTAGCACAATAAAGTAAATGCAAACTAACAGTTCACAGAAAATCACATATCATAGTAAATAAATCTCCGCGAAGGGTGTGTCCACAGAAAATACATATCAGAGTGCTAAACTACGGGCTTATGCTCGCTACATCATATCCTCACTACAAATCACTCATGCGGAAGCAAAAGCAGAAAAACTACTCAAGGTCGACAATCATGGTCCCAACTGTATGAACTCTAGAGCTAGACTGCCCCACCTCCAAGCGCACCGGTCTCTGGGACTGCTCCTCCATGCTGGGCTCCTCGATCCCCTAAATGATGCGGTTCGAAAACCGTTAGTCTAAAAGACTAAGCCCTATCATCCCCCGCCCCTTCCCCCATGGCTCCTAGGCACCGAGCGGAGAGGAAGAAAGGGAAGGACTTGAAGGTGGAGAATATCAAAAACAGATGGCAGCGGACCTATACTAGCAATTCTATAATAGGTATAGACAAAAGCTAAAATATGAAAAGTAACCTTCACTTATGTGAGAACACATAAGCCAAGGGGTCTTCTGCAAGGCTCCCATCGTATAAAAAGTCCCATACCATTTTATACGTTGGGGTGTCGGTTATCAAACAGCAGTAAATATAAATATCAAAATTGACCTTAATTTATAAACTTGCCCACACAAGCTTATAGACCAAGGGGTCATTTTGCAAGGCCTAAAGTATAAGCGCCTCATTCCACTTATACTTTAGGTGTTAGGGTTGAATGAAATGATTATGCTATGACATGCAAGTGGGTATGATGGAACATGCAAGTGCAACACACACACCCGACTCTGTGCACACAGACCTTTAGTTCCCCCTTTCTGGAGCTGTAACCTCCCAGGATACCTCCGTAGTGGCAGACAGAAGCGGTGGGTTGGGCCTCGCCCACCTCTAAACCAGTAAAGCACTACCGGTCAGACCTATCGTATGCCTCAACGCTTGGTGCACGAAGCGGACTCCTGCGTACTCTTACCGGCTGGCGCACCGGACTTCTGTTGGTGAAGTGCTAACCGCACTTGCCGAGTCAACGTATTGGCGTCGGTGCATCGACCCTTCAATACCGAAGACCCACCACCTTAATTTTTCTTTCCTTTTATGCACATGCAAATTTAGCGTAATCAAAAACCGAGCCGAAGCTCCCCGGACCAAAACGTCCGTCTCAAACAATCAAGCCAAAGCTCCCCGGACCCAAAGTCCGTCTTTTAACCATCCGAGCTGAAGCTCCCAGCTATCTTCCTGTGCTACCTGTGTTTGTGAAATGTGCAACCCTAAATTCTAAGTTACTCTTTTCAGCTTGTTAATACAGTTTACGTTAACCCAGGACTGCCCCCGGTATTCCCTGTGAAGGGCTCTCAAGGGGCACTAGGAACTATGTTGGGATTACGCCCAGCGTTCCCTTTCGCAAGGTACTTATTATTATTGGTTGATTCCCTTATCCATTACTTTCTCATGTTACGATAGGCTGATCCTAGGGTGATTTGACTCTACTTCACCTCGGGGAGGACGATCTTTTGTCGAACCCGAGAGCCTCTAAATCCTAGCCAAAACAACACTCAACTCATATTAACTTCCAATGATGCCCCTAATCCTATTTATCCCTTCCAGCAAACCAACAAAACCCAACTCATTTGCTTTAATTCATATTCCATCTTATTACCTGCAGTTTTACTAAATGCAGACCACTTAAGCTATATGGCTCGTAAAATGGGAAGTATATCAAATGATCATCCAGCACTCATATAATAATTATTGGAAGGCTATACTGACATTTGTAGCCTAAATCCATAATTTCCTAATTTTCATAATTTAACTGATAATTTATTTATTTATTCTAGTAACCAAAAGTTCCATGTTTGAACATGAAGTACAAGTTTTAGACAAGATAAAATTCCACTAAATTAATATTAAATGCAAAATGAATAATCATCTAAAAATCCAGAATCTCCCAATTTTTCAGCAAGTTTTAAGCCCTTAAATTTTATTTCAAATTTATTCCATAATAAAACATTTAAAGGGGGATGTACAGCAATAATACTCCCAAAAATTCATACAAAATTTCAGGATGATTATAAGGACACATAAAACCTCTAGATAAAGTTTCATAATTTTTCAGAAAGAATCATTCTCTGAATTAATTAAATATCAAGGTCTACAAATTATGGACTTGTAAAGGAAGTGCTATAGACAGCTCTCTAAAAATTATGAATAAAATTCTACAAATATATTTTGGCCTGAAATGATCAAAACCTAAGTCTCATGAGTTTTTAACAGATAAATCATCACTAATTAATTTTATTCTACCAAGACCCTTTCCAAAACTTGTGAAGGAAGTACTAAATAAAGTCAAGTAAAAATTATAATAAAATTCAGGGATATTCACTTAGGCCTGGATTATCTTCTGACAAAGTTCCATCAGATTCAAATGAACAGAATAACCAGAAGTAATTTAAATATCATTTCGGGGCTTTTGGTAATTAACAAATAAAGTGCCAGAAATATAACCCAAAAAATTATAATAAAATTATCAGCGGTTCCAGACGGTCTAAAACTTACACTACCCAAGATTCACAACTTTTAGCTTTAATTTAGTGCCTGAATTTACAAAATAGTGTTTCTATCCTAAAATTAGGGTTAGGGTTTTGAGGTGCCTACCTTCCTCCAAGTCCTCTAAGGTTCCTACCAGAGAACTTAGGTTACACTACCTTCAATTCTACTGAGTTTTCAAGGCCATACAAGGGCATTTGCCCCATGTCCTTCACAACCCCCAAAAGTCCTTCCTTAGGGTTTGAGGTTGAACCCTAGGGTAAATCAAGCCTAAATCATCCAATTTTCCTTAAGAGGGTGACATAGGCCATGCCAAGTCAGTGTCCAAAACCTCAGCCTCTGTTGAGGGGAGGGGACCAGCCTAAGTTCATAGTGCACTTTTAATCAAGAATACCACCTTAAAGCCTAACTATGGTTTGGTGACTTCCTAGCCAAACCCTATCCAAATGAGTTAAAATTTTGTACAGAACTAGGTATAGATGTCAGGGACCACGCACCAAAATTTGGGAGGGTTTGGAGGTCATTAGACCACTTAATTAAAATACCCTAGTATTATTAAATAAAAGTAAAAACTTTAAGCAAAGTGTCTCTAAAAATTCTGAAATTTGGGCAGGCCCTAGGTATATCTAGGTTAGACTCCCTGCCAAAATTTCAAGTAGTTTAGACAAAGGATGAAGTGTGGGCACTCAGTTTAATGACTGCCTAGCCCTAGGTATCGGTCCCACCAAAATGGGTACTCTGGTCAAACCATGCACCCAAATTGGTTCAAACCAATTTTAAACTAACCTAGACCCAAAGGGCTACAACTTTCATGTTGAAGGTTTTCCCACCAGGTGATGCTAAGTATTTTTAAAATTTAAAACCAAAAATGTCAAAATCTGTGACATAAATCACATTATTTTAAATATACTTCCTATAGTTTAATCATATATCCGCACGAATCTTGAGCAAAAGGAACGAAATCCCTTCATCTCCTTCCTTGAGCCGACGACCAGGATTCATCCCGCCTGGAGCCACTTCCAAGCTCTACGGCCGGCGATCCAGCCCCTTCCCCGGTCGGCCACCGCCACCACCACCTCCGTTGAGGTGGTGGCTGTCGCCAGGCGGCGGCACAGCCGCCGGAGGGGTGTTTTCCGACGGTTCTAGTAGGAACGTTTTCTGCCGAAAACCATGAAATCCAGAAATTGGATCGGGCTCAATTGAGCCCGAACCTTGCACCTATTGATTTCTACGATCTACTCATGAGTTAAGGAGAGGAGGAGGACCTTCCTGGCGGCCGGAATGCGAGTCGATCTTCGGGTTTCCATGGAAGTGGTGCCGCCGGCCAAATTTCTGCAACTGTGAAGTCAAGTAGCTCGAATTCATCAGGTAAAAGGTGGGAAGGGTTCCTCTCAGGTCCCTGATGGTGTTTAAATCATCAGTTGGGGGAGGGAAGAGGCCAAACATCAATGGCCATTAATGCCCTTGAAAGCTTGGCTCGGATTGAGTGGGGGGTGGCTGAATCTTCCTCTTGGTGGCCGGGAAACGGCTGGAATCAACTCCTCTTCCCTAGAGGAGTTGATTGCAGCCATTAAGAGTGGCTGTTGGCCTCCCTTTGGCCGGCTCCCACTCTCCCCTTCCTCTCCCCCAATTTTCTCTCTCCACCATTATCATGAAGGGAAGCTCCCTTCTCTCTCCTAGTCACCCATGTTGACTGGTCAACACCATAGGCTATGTGCAGCCCACTTAGTCATAATGATCATGAAAAGTGAGGTTAGCCTAAGGGAGAAGTGGCTTGGGCTTGGGTTAGCCTATTTGGGCTAGGTTTGACTTTGCTTAAGTTAGGGTTGACTTAGGTCAATTTGATCATTTGGGTTGACCCCATTGGGTCCTTGGTGACCCATTGGACTCCCCCAAGGTCTATGTGGGGTTGGGTAGGGTTACCTTACACTTTAGAGGTCACCTACCCTTAGTAAGGGCACTTTGACCAAATCAGGGGCTTGAGTTGACTTGGGTCAACTTGGCCTCTAGGGCTGACCCCAATGTGTCCTTGGTGACGCTTGACTTCACTTTAGGGTTAAGATGGCATGGGTGGGGTCCTCTAGGCTAGGAGTAGGTCAATTGACCCTAAGTAGGCTAGTTTGACCCATTTAGGGTTAGGGTTGACTTTGGTCAACTGAGTCTCTTTGATTGACCCCAGTGGGTCCTTATGGCTCCAATGGGCCTCCCAATGTATTAGGGGGTGTTGTGGTAGGGTCTTGGGGTCAAGGTGTAGCCACATGGTCATCCTAAACCATTGTTCAGAGTTCTACTATTTGCAGACCATGATGATTTTCAACACCTTGTCTAAGCTCACTTGGTCTTCTTGGGCTTCTTGGGGTTTTGTCATGACCTAGTCATGGACAAAACCACTCCTAGGGGTCTAGTTGGAAATGGGATGTTACAGCAATGGCCTGGTGGCTTGCCACAACAGCGGTCTGGTGGTTAGCCGCAACTGCGGTCTGGTGGCTACATGTAGTTGCGGTCTGGCAGTCTTCCTTGATATTCTGTCAGCTTTCCTCTGTTGTCGATTGGGTGATCTTTAGTTGTTCGTTGTATAGTGTGCGGTTTGACGTTGTCAAACCGCATATGCCCCGCGGATTGTATATAGTCCAACATCATTTGTTGTATTCTCTCATCTCCTCCGTTTTCTATAAATAAGGCGACATACCTATATATTAATTATCCTTTTAGAGCAATAAGATTTGCAGTTTATTTACCTCTTGTCGGTTTACTCTGCACTTTTTCACAATACTTAAGGATTTTATGGTCAGTGAATATATCAACTTTCACGCCATACAAGTAGTGATGTCGCAGCTTAAGTGCAAAAATCATAACCACCAACTCCAAGTCATGAACAGGATAGTTTCACTCATGCACTTTCAACTGGCATGAGCCATAAGATATAACCTTTCTGAACAGCAGAAGAATGCAGCATAAGCCGCTCCCTGAATCATCATTGTATATCTCATAGCCGTCCGTACCACATGACGAACTCAAGATAGGTACCGTGGTCAAACGACTCTTTAACTCCTCAAAAGCCTGTACACACTCAGGCGTCCAAATAAACTTCTGATATTTCCTTGTCAGTGTAGTGAGAGGTAAGGTTATCCGTGAAAAGTTCTCCACGAAGCACCTGTAGTATCCAGCAAGCCCAAGAAAACTCCTGACTTCCGCTACCGTAGCCAACATATTTCATTCTCATATCACAATGATCTTCACCGGATCCACAACAATACCCTCTTCACTAACCACATGGCCAAGAAAGGCCACTAATGACAGTCAAAGCTCATACTTTGAGAACTTGGCATAAAGTTTATTTTTTTCTCAGGGTGTGCAAAGCCATCCTCAAGTGATTTGCATGATCTTATTCTGATTGAGATTACAACAATATGTCATCAATAAAAACGATCACAAATAGATCTAAGTACTCCTGAAACGTTTGGTGCATCAAGTTCATGAATACAGATGGTGCGTTTGTTATCCCAAACGACATTATAGTAAACTCATAGTGACCATAGCGTGTATCGAAAGCTGTCTTGGGAATGTCACATTCCCTAACTCGCAACTAGTAATAGCCAGACTTTAAATCTAGCTCCGAATAGACAGTCGATCCCACCAGATATTCAAACAAGTCATCAATCTGTGTAATCAGATACTTGTTTTTCTTTGTCAGTTTGTTCAATTCTCAAAAATCAATGCATAGATGCAAACTTTTGTCCTTTTTCTTCACAAAGAGGACCGGTGCACTCAAAGGTGACATACTTGGACGTATATAGTCTTTCTCTACCAGTTCTTTCAACTGAACTTTCAATTCCCCCATCTCCTTAGGCGCTACTTAGTACGGTGAGCGGGTCGCAGGTTTCGCACCTGACACCAACTCAATAATGAAGTCAATCTCTCGCTGGGCGGTAACCTAGGGAGATCTTTAGGAAACTCATCTGTATAATCTGATATAAAGGAATGTCTCTCAAACTGGACTTTGTCTCAACGACCTCCAACAGCGTGAAGAACAACTCCACGCCCTTCTGAATAGCCTTGACTACCTAGAGAGCAAACATCAATATCTTACTCGATGATCACATACCAACGAACTTAGTCACTTGTTCGGCATTTTGTCCCAGTGTGACTTCCTTAGAGTTGTAATTTATACAGTCACACTACTCTGAGAGTCAATCCATACCAAAGATTACATCAAACTTCGATATCGGTAGCACAGATGCTTCCAATCTTAAATCCTAACCTTTTATCTGCACCTCAACATAGCAAGACCTATCTGCACGCATCACGCATCTGTTAGGTAACAACACCTTCAATCTAACTGTCGACATAAGAGTAGGCACTCTGATTCGAAATATGAATTCCTCAGATAGAAATGAATGAGAAGCACATGTATCAAACAGTGCTCTCACCAGAAAGTCCCGAATAAGAATGAACCCTACATTTATCAAGTTATACACAAGCAATTCACAAGGTATAAAGTATATAAAGTATGTAAATTATATACTACTCGTACCTATGACAACATCAGCCTATTTGATGGCCTCCTGTTGGCCAAGACTGTAAACCCTCGGCTGAGCTGGAGCATATTGGGATGTAGTGGACTCCACCGCCTTTCCCTTCTCAGCATAAGATGCTCCTGCCTTCTTCTCCATTCTTAGAAGGCCATTGGTACAGTTATGTACTATATGACCGGGCTTGCCACATGTGTAACAAATCAGTGGACCTCTTTCTATTGTCATTACATGCTTTCTTGAAGAAATTGGTCCCGAAGACCTAGACTTTGTTCTCCACTTCTTTTGATGCTCAGATTTTACAGGACGTGGCACTTTGAACTCTGACTTTATCACAGCCAAGTCCCTTTTGCCCTGCACCCTCTTCATGTCTTTCTCCAATGAACAAGATGTATTAAATAATACTTGAAAACCTTGATTCATTGGACCCGAGAGAAGCAACCTTAGCTCATCCCACAGTCCCTCGTAGAACCGATTGGTATTATGCTCCTCGTCAGCGAAAGTGGACCCCGCATAACTTCCCAACCTGGTGAACTCATGCAAGTACTTATCTACACTACTCTCACCCTGAGTCAAGCGTTGGAACTCATTCTTCATGTCAATTCGCTGTGACGAAGGCAGATGCTTTGCCAGGAATAATCTCAAAAACTCCTCCATCGAGATCTCAGATAGTTGTTTGCCCGCACAGTGGTGTAACTCCAACTCATCCCACCAAAGTCGAGTTTCTCCCTCCAACAAGAAAGTGGCCAAGGTTACCTTCTGCCCCTCCTCTATTTCAATCACCGTGAATACTCTCTTGACACACAAAAGCCAGTCCTCTTCCTGCATTGTGGATCCTGCACCCGTGAACGTAGGAGGACTAAAACTCATAAAATGCTTATGCTTCCTTTCAGTAGCCTGCCTTTCAACCAAAGCCTCAAGAAGCCCTTGCCTAATAGTTGTAGGCTCAGCCACACCAACCTGGCCATGGACCATAGCAGGACGCACCTGCCCAGTCGGTTATGCATTAATCATAGTAAACACTGCCTCGGTAACTAAGCGTATTGTTTTCATAGAAGGTGGAGGTGTGGGCACATCACCTGGTGTTGCACTCTCCATAGAACGTTGTGGTTTAGACTGCCCCGCACCACTTCGAGTTACTTAAAAGTGTAAATTACGCAATTTAGTGACCACTTACAAGGCACACCATGACTAATAGGAACGCACAGGTTCCTCAAATATGTGTATTTTCATTTCTAAGTGGTCATTTCTGAGTTCATTTTGTTATAGAGGTAAGCACATACATGTGCTCGCCACCCCTCAAAAGGATTCAACCACGAATTCACAGAAGGAAGACCAAGACAAGTAGTTGATACCAAATTGTAACACCTCCGTTTGTCACATAAAATATAACAGAAGGTCTGGTCGGGTCCCCATGCCATATTCCACGGACAGTAAGCGGTGTTATAGGTTAATATCAAAAAGACCAAATGAATCCTAACTCAGAGCATTCTAGCGGAAGCTTCATGGGTTAATAGAAATCAATTCAGTTGAATGTCCACTATATAAACCACATAGGAATATTATACAAATAAACCAAAAGTTGTGGCTTTAAGGCCTTATAATTATTTTTCTTCACAATAGTTATTTACAAACATCGGTACGCAAGCTGACCACACATGAAAATAGTAAAGCATCTTCGCTTGTCCTTCGAGGGCCGACATAGCATCAAAGGGCTGCACCGCGCTATTTCCCGTTCGGCTCTCCAGCACCTGCACAGAGACATTCCACCAGCAAGGTGACAAATAAGACAACGGTCAGCTTTAGCTAACTAATTTATAACAACCCTACCCCATTCTCGGGGCAGCGGTATTCCTTCCCTGCAGGCATAGCATTCATGTATAGATATATCACACAAAGGTAAACCCCAACCACCATTCAATATATCACAAATGTTTGCATCAACTGCCAAACATTCTGTTGACTCCAGGCATATTATCGGTGCACTAGAAATACCCAGCCGCACAACCGTTCGAGGTCCGAAACTTGACGGTCAATAATGAGAATTTCTAGTCTTTACACCTTATGGCCTAAGACTCTTATTATGCCAATGACAATAGCCAATTACTTTAGGCAATCAAGATCGGAGTGACATAACGCGGGTTATAGTTCATCCCTTTTTTTGTTGCTCATATCGCCATGTCATTGACGACAATAGAACAATCAAGCCCCATGACAAGACGCGGGTCAGATTCCTCTTACCCATATTTTCAAAATGGCTCCCACAGCCACTAAAGCTGGACACACAGGTTCACGGCTCACTTGCTAGGCACATGGTCTTTGCGAGATAGGCTTCGCAAGCACAATGCTATCTGGGAGCTATCGCCGGCGACATCCACTATCGTCTGGCATTAACAATAGAACTTTCCTTTCTGTCTCCAGACTCGGGCATAATTGGAACATCTTTCTAGAAAACCTGCTGCTTCCTACAGTGCCAGAAAACTGGACTTTCACACAAATTAGCTCACAAAGAGCTATCGTCGGCGATATCCATTATCGCCCGGTGATATCCACAATCGTCTGGCGATATCCAACGATTATCAAAAATTGTGGTATTTTCTGGGTATTTTCCTGGAGCGCATCTCCAGTACCTCCTACTACTCAATTCAAATGCACAACCCTTTGGACTCCATAAAATACCTATTTATACTCGAAATATTCTCCGGCACGGAAATTAAAACATCACCAATACAAACCAACATTTCCGGATGGGCTTCACACAGCATGCAAATTCCATACTACGATTTTCAGATTCTATATGCAAAATTACTCTGGGATATCACGTATCAACCCATCGGAATTCCCTCCTCTTTTAGACTTTTGGTGGGGGACTTCATGCATATGAAAAACTTAGGACTTCACTTGTCCAAGAAGGATGATCGTTACCCTCAGATTGTTTTGGAGCCATGATCAAGTCTTCTATCTAGATGGAAAGGATCGCCTCGATTTCCTCTTCACGGATCTTGCTTTAGCTCTTAATTCCAACCACAGAATCTCCTTCTCCAAGCTTGCAAAGCTCAGCCTTCTGCCCTTGTTCTTTCTTTCTTCCAAGGAGATGATGGAAAGGATGAGAGAGAGTGAGAGAGAAATGACTCTTCTCTTTATCTCTTCTCTGCTTAATAAACTTCGAGAATAATCCCAGCCATAGGATTCTCACTTTAATAGGAATGAAGTGCACAAATTTTAGCTGATAAGTTAAAGTTATCGCTATCGCCATGCGATATCAGCTATCGCCTAGGAGATATTGTCAGTAGCTACTTTGACCCGAGTCAACACCGCTATTTGGCCGCTTTTTAGCCATCATATAATTTCCTGCTATCGTCGAGTGATATCTCACTATCGCCATGCGATAGTCTACTCAATGATTCATCGAGTGCATTGAGTGCATCGAGTGCGTTGAGAGCGTTGAGTTCGTAGAGTGGTATTGTCAGCGATAGTCACTATCACCTGGCCGTAGCTACCCTTGAGCTCTGTTTTCCAATTTTTGGGGTGTTATACCAGTACTGTTTTTTTTTCTTGTCCTCCTTTGTTTGTAGATGCGGCAGCAGTACTCTGTCTCATTTGTCAAACATCTTTGAATCCATCCTCCTTATATGATGGATCTTTGTTCCTAGCCTTATGTTGAGGATCCCTGGAACAATACTATGCAGATATAGAGATTGAATTCTCCTTAAGTTTTGTCCATCCATGCATTCCACTATTCTATCAAAGATTACTTTGCCCCAGTCAGTCCTTTTAGAAAGAATGACTCTTGACGCACTCGATGCACTTGAGTGGACTTGATGCACTTGACGTCTGTGTCTCGGTGCACTCAATGCTCTCGACACCTAAATACTTGGACTCAGCCCACTCGAATCCTGATGTGGTCTCA
Organism: Platanthera guangdongensis; assembly: GCA_039583875.1. Lineage (NCBI taxonomy): Eukaryota > Viridiplantae > Streptophyta > Magnoliopsida > Asparagales > Orchidaceae > Platanthera > Platanthera guangdongensis. The sequence goes on along the minus strand of CM077148.1, from coordinate 128,324,071 downwards.
ATGCACTCGATGCCTGAGCACTCAGACTCATATCTTCTTTTGTTATCCTGCAGGGATTAATACTATCTGCAACTAAAATGCATGAAGTGCTACAAAAGTTATACTAAATTCACCATACCTAATTCAAATTTGAAGGTGTTGAACTTGGCTTCATCTAGTGGCTTGGTGAAGATATCAGCCACCTGTTTGTCTATGGGGACAAACTCAAGACTAATGTCCTCACTTTCCACATGCTCTCTAATAAATTAATACCTAATCTCTATGTACTTAGTCCTTCTATGAGATACAAGATTCCTAGCAATAGAGATTGTACCTGTAGAGTCACAAAATATAGGAGTTCTAATTAGCTTGAGATTGTAGTCCTGGAGCTGATGTTGGATCCACAGTAATTGTACACAACAACTTCCAGCTGAGATATACTCTGATTCAGTTATTGAGATTGCAACACTTGTTTGCTTCTTGCTGCTCCAAGATACAAGCCTTCTTCCTAGGAATTTACAGGAGCCAGAGGTGCTCATCCTGTCTTCACTACAACCTACAAAATATGCATCTGAATACCCAATTAGTTCAAAGTCATTATTCCTAGGGTTTCATAGACCAAGATCAGGTGTGCCCGTAAGATATCTCATAATTCTTTATGCTGCAGAATAATGAAACTCCCTAGGGCAAGCCTGGTACCTAACATAAACACATGTAGCATACATGATGTCTTACCTACTAGCAGTTAGGTAGAGGAGGGATTCAATTATACCTTTATACAAGGTTTCATCAATAGGTTTCCTAGTCTCATCCTTGTTTAATGACACATTTGACCCCATAGGAGTTTTTATTATGGAGGCACTCTCCATTCCATATTTTCTAATTAACTCCTTAGTGAACCTAGATTGAGAGATGGATAATCCATTCTCAGACTGTCTTACTTGGAGGCCCAAGAAGTACTTGAGTTCACCCATACTACTCATCTCAAATTTCTCTTGCATAAGTTTAGCAAACTTTTTGTAGAGGTCATCATCAGTAGACCCAAAGATTAAGTCATCTACATAAATTTTGACTATGATGATCTTACCCTTGACTTCCCTTAGGAATAATGTCTTGTCTGTCTTTTCCCTTAAGAATTCATTCTCAATGAGAAAGCTATACAAGGTTTCATATCATGCCTTAGGGGCTTGCTTCAACCCATATAAAGCCTTTCTAAGTTTAAAAACATAATCAGTAAAGTTAAAGTTAACAAAACCTGAGGGTTGCTCAACATTGACCTCCTCTTTTAGGTCACCATTTAGGAAAGAGGACTTAACATCCATTTGGTAGACCTTGAATCCTTTATGTACATCATATGCAAGGAATAACCTTATAGCTTCCAATTTATCTACTGGTGCAAAGGTTTGATCAAAATCAATATCTTCCTCTTGCATGTATCCATTGGCAACTATTCTAGCTTTATTCTGGATTATAACACAATTTTCATCAAGTTTATTCCAGTAGAACCACTTGGTTCCAATGATGTTATGTCCTTGTGGTCTGGGAACCAACTTTCAGACCTTGCATCTCTTGAACTGGTTCATTTCTTCTTGTATAGACATAATCCAAAATGGGTCTGTATTGGCATCTTCAAACCTTTTAAGTTCAACCTGAGATAGAAAGTTGGAGTACATAGCAATGTTGAGGCTTCTACTCCTTGTTGTAACCTCTTGGCTAGCATCACCAATGATTTGATCTCTTGGATGATCCCTCAAATTCCTGACAACTACTGGCAATCTATTCTCAGCATCTTGACCTTCAATAGCTGGATCATGCTGGTCTTCATCCATGTCCTACGTGCATTATTCTTGTTCAGGAATGCACATAACATCTTCCTCCTCTTGGGCAGTAGGAGGGTTCTTGATGGTCAGATTTTCCATCTCCAACTCTATACATGCAGATCTAGATGAGCTAGGTTGCTCACTGTTAATCATTGATGATTCATCAAACACAACATTAACAGAGTCTTCTACAACCTAATTTTTCAAGTTGTAGACTCTATAGGCTTTGTTATGGTTGTTGTGCCCAACAAAAATTCCTTCATAGGATTTGGCAGCAAACTTAGTTAAGTACGACTTCCCATTATTGAGCACAAAGCACTTGCTTCCAAAGATCTTTAGATAGGTTAGATTTGATTTTTTTCCTTTCATAATCTTATTGTGAGTCTTCTTGTGATACTTGTTGATAGAATCTCTATTCAGGAGATGATAAGCAGTGTTCAATGCCTCAGCCTATAAGTATTCTGGGAGAGAGGTGTCACTGAGTAGTGTACTGCCAGCTTCTATGAGAGTTTTATTTTTCCTCTCAGCTATCACATTTTGTTGGGGTGTTCTTGGAGAAGAAAACTCCTGGTGAATACCTTGTTCTTCACAGAACTTTATCATGCCATCAGACTGAAATTCAATGCCATGGTCACTTCTGATTTTGACCAAAGAACTATCCTTTTCATTTTGAACTTGCCTATCAAAATTCATAAAGATGTCTAGGGTTTTAGACTTTTTCTTGAGAAAAAAACCCAAGCAAATCTAGAATAGTCATCAACTATCACAAATATATAGACTTTCCTACCTAGATTGTGAACTGGCATAGTACCAAACAAGTCCATATGCAAGACGTACAAACACCTCTCAAAATCTTTGGTCTCAATGCCCTTAAAGGATGCTTTGGTCTGCTTGCCCTTTTGACATGCAGAGCAAATGCCCTCCTTAGTGCATCTTATATTGGGTCCATTTCTAACTAGCCCTTCACTGAAGAGCTTGCTAATTGTCTTGTAGTTCAAGTGAGCAAGCCTCTTGTGCAATTGCATACAATATGAGACTTTCTCATTTACTACTAGATATATTGGTGAGTCTGTACTTAAACACAAAAAAGTTTAAACAATATATATTTCTACTCCTAGTGTCTGTCAATATGACATCTTGGTGACTTGACCTTTTGATCAGACACTCATCCTTGTGGAAGACAATAACAAAACTCATATTACACAGTTGACTTATATTGATCAGATTGTGTTGCAACCCTTCCATATATGCTACTTTTATAATGGAGACTATGTCATTGGTGATTATACCATAACCCTTGGTGACTCTTTTGTCTGAACCACCAAAGATCACCTTTGGTCCATTCTTCACAGGAATATATTCCTTTAGATGGTACCTTGTTCCAGTCATGTATCTGGAACATCCACTGTCCAAGTACCATATTAGTGCATGGGTACTTGGACACCTGCAGTTCTTCTGATAGGAAGACTCACACTTGCCCTTAGCACACTAGGGTTGTGCCAACAATCTATGGCAAAGTGACACACTTTACAACAACACCAACATTCATGAATGATGTATCTCCTCTTCTAAACAGCCCTTGTTGAGTGTAAGTTATCAACAGCTATCTGTTTAGACGGGAGAGCAGTAGCTTTCTTCTTATTTCTTTCAGCAAGAATCTCACTGAAGGAGAGTCAACCAGTAGATGTACTTGGCTTACTCTTAGTTTCATCAACAATAGTCTTCTTTGAAGTTAACATGCTGTTAATGGCCTCAGAGATAGCCAAATCAGGCTTATTGACTGAATTGCCCTTGCTCTAGGTTTTTGTTGGAAGAGCTTGAGGATGGGACACTGCCTTATCCATGAGTGAGTGGGATGGAGCACCAAACACAAATTATCCATAATGGGCCATCTAGACTTCCTCATGGGGAGCCTTCAGTGCACTCATACCCATGTCCTTTCTCCCTCCATTATAAGATACCTTTGTATTCTTACATGAAGAGTTCACATTCTTCCAGTGACCATACATGTTGTCCTGGTCATACCTGTTAGAAGGGAGGATTACCTTGTGAAAGGTGGTCTGAGACACTATAGGAGCTTTGCCTTTCCCATTGGAATGGGCAGCTCCTGAATTCCACTTGAATCACAAGGCCTCTCTTATCCTTTTGAGTGGTAAAGGATTCTATCAATGGCAGCACTGATTTGGGCTTTGAAAATTTAGCTACTAACTTTCTCTCCTTAAGGATCTTCTCTTCAAGATCCATAATGACCTTGTTCTTCTGGTTGATGGTCCCAATTTTGATGATTGAGATTGTCTTCAGTTGCCTGACTTTCCTCCTCATCTAAGCTAGCAAGGGTGCTAACTCAGACTGTAGGGAAGCAGCTTACTGTAGGGAGACAATCACCTCAGCTTGTCTCTTAACAAGCCTTTTGCTCCTCTTCAGGGCATCAATAATTGCACTATATTTGTCAATCAATTGATTGACATCATCTTCAAAATATAAACCATCATCCTCACTGGAAGAAGGGGATGCTTCAGAGTCTAAGCCAAACTTATAGATAGAAGGAGAGCTGGGGATAGAATGTACCTCCTCAGGAATAACATTATCCTAATTTTCTTCTGATAGAGCCATGAGACTGAATTCCTCATCCTCTTCCCAATCACTATTAATAGAGGATAGTGGGGCCCTTATGCCAGATGGGGCAGCAAGATGATCATCCCCTTCTTCAATGGATATGAGACCAATGTAGGCCTCTTCTTCATCTGATTCAGAAGATTCAAAATCACTCTCTGATAGGCTTACTTTCTTCTTGGCCAATAAGCACTTTTCAGTCTTCTTGTCCCTGTGATGCTTTTTGCCTTCAGACTTCATCTGCTCCTTCCTCTTAACTAGATAGTTAGCAATGACATGTCCACTCGTGTTGCAACAGTAACAAAAAATATTAGACTAAACAAGTTTGTTCTATTTGGAGTCATACCTTTCCCCAGAGTGGTCATTTCTGGATTTGTCTTTGATGGAGTAAGGCTTCTTTGAGGTGGAGCTAGAGGAGCCTTTATTCTTCCATTGTATCCTCCTGCTCAGCAACTTCTTGAACTGATTGGAGAACAGTGTTAGTTCTCCATCAGATATCTCACTCTTAGAGGAGCTGGGATCTGAGCATTCTGACTCAGCAACTCTCCTTGGAGGAGAAGGAGTCTTTTCCCTGCTTCTTCTTGTGGCTTCAGCTCTAAAGTCCACTGACTTCTCTTTGCTGAGATATCTGGCTACATCCTCTTCATCCTTCCTAAATTTCAGCTGTATCTCATGAGACATCAGCTTCCCAAACAAGTTCTAGGGCAGAGTGTCGTCCAGGTTGTCAACTTCTCTGATGGCACAGATTTTGATATCTTATTCCTTGTTTAGGAATCTCAAGAACTTGTTATTCAATTCATAATTAGTGAACTGTTTATCATAGGTGATCAGACTGTTCACTATCATGAAGAGCTTCTAATAGCATTCAACTATGGAATCCTTCTTCCCATGCTTGAATGCTTCGTATTGCTGATTTAGGAGGGATTTCCTATCATCCCTCACTTCTTTTGTTCCTTCCATGTAGACAATGATGGTGTCCCACATTTCATTGGTTGTCTTGTAGTGGACAAGGTTCTAGAAGATGAAGTCATCTATGGCACTGATAATGATATTTTGTGCCCTCTTGTCCATGGTTGCTAGGATGACCACATCCTTGGTCATCTTAGAGTACTTTTTGAGAGTTTGGTCATTATCATCCAGGACAGATATCTTCATGGGAATGAAGGGTCCCTCTTGGACTGTTATGAAAATACTTGTGTCTAAGGCTTCCATGAATAGCCTGATCCTCTCTTTCCAAATCCCAAAATTTTCCTTTCTGCAGATAGGGAGCTTCATGGAGCTCAACTCCTTGTGGTTCTCACATGAACCCATAGAGCAAATCTTTAGCTACTCTCGGATATCTGTTTAGACTGTTAAGTCCTTTTTGAACAACCTTCCTCTGATACCACTTGAAAGTCTTTGTTTCAAGAGTAGTTATACACCTGGAGGGGTGAAAAGTGTTGAAGTTGGTGACCGGGCGGTCTGGCGGTCTGTCTTGGCGGGTTGAAGACCGCGCGGTCTGGCGGTTTCCCTTCAGAGATTTGGTTGTTGTGATGTTGCTGTCTGGAGTCCGAGCGGTCTAGCGGCATGCCTCTGGAGACTTGGAGACTGGGCGGTCTAGCGGTCTCCCATGGTGATCTCTCTCTCTCTCTCATTCTGGTGGTAGCCGAGCAGTTAGCCCTTCTGTCTAACCGCGCGGCCTGTGCGAATTGTTTTGTATTAATCCGCTTCTTCCTGTAAATTTTTAGTCCCACATCTCTTATTTGTATTCTCTCATCTCTCCTCCATTATATATAAGGGAGGCCATACCTTTGTAATAGATACATTTTTCAGATAATAAAGTTTCTGTTAAACCACTTCCGGTTTGCTTTTATTCGTTTCTAACATGGTATTAGAGGAAACGATCTTTTCCTCCTGATTCTTTTTCTCTTCCTGTTCGCGCGGTCTCTTATCTTGTTCGCGCGGTCTCTTATCTTGTTTGCGCGGTCTCTTTCTGATGCCCTTTGTGTGCGCGGCCTCTGTGTGCGATCTCTGTTCGACTCGTCCGCCTTGGACTCTTTCGCGCAACCTTCTCCTTCTTCTTCTATTCGTGCGGGCTGCCTTCTAGCCGCTCGACTTATTTCCCTCAGCTTGTTTCTACGGCTTGTTCATGGCTTATCTGGCCGCTGGTGTCAATCATCATGATCGCTGTAGATCTCCTTCTCCTACCGCTGCGATTTCTCCCTGTTCGCGCGGCTTGTTTCCTCACCGCACGTCTTGTTTTCTAACCGCGCGGCTTCCTGTTGTTTTCTTTTATGGCTCCTTCTGATGCTTCTACTGCCACCACTCCTACCACCACTCATGTCGCCAATCCGGCTCTGCCTCTTCCTACTACTCCTTCCGGGAACCTTGGGAACATTTCCAAGCTTATCGGCTCCAACTAACCGGATTGGAGTGTCTCCTTCACCTTTCTCCTTCGCTCGCAATGCAAACTCCACCATCTCGTTGATGACCCTCCTCCAACCACTTCACCTCTCTTTGATGACTGGGATGCGAGTGACGCGCTTGTGCGTACTTGGCTTGCTAATAGCTTATCTGATGAGTGTCTTCCCATCATCCGTCATGATGAGACGGTCAAGGCCGCTTGGCTTCATCTTGCCGCTCTGTACTCCAAGGGGGCTCAGACGTCCTGCATCTATACGTTGTATGCGGACCTCTTTGCCCGTCCTACCTTGTCCCTACTGCTGCCTACCAGCAGGTTCAGTCTCTTGGGGCTGAGATTCTTCAGAATCACCCCTTCTCTGCGGATTTGGCTCAACAACACAAGCACTTCTAGGAGCTTTTGGTTGTGTGTTATCTGCTCCGGCTTCCTGATACTTATGATATGATCCGCCAGCAAATTCTCGGTGAGGCGGAATCTCCTACCTTATATGCCACCGCTACCCGCATCGCCGCTGTCACCTCTCTCCTTCAGCACCCGATTCTGCCCGCTCCTCCTCCACCGGCCAACTATGCTCACCAAACTTAACGGCGTGGATCTGGTAGCCGTAGTCACCAGTCTGGCAGACGTGCTCTTTCCCGCTACCTCTACTCTCACTGTGGCCGCACCGGCCATACTCTTGACCGCTGTTGGATGAAGCATCCCCATCTTCGCCCCTCGGGTGACTCTTCCGCCTCCTCTTCCAAGCCCTCTGCCTCCGTGGTCAGATCATCAGGTAGTGCCCACGTGGTTACTCAAGGTAAATGGCTTATCGACTCTGGAGCAACTAATCACTTCACGGGCAATCCTCACTACTTCACTCTCCTCAAACAGCATGATCGGGTGCCCCCTGTTCTTGTTGCAGACAGTTCTCCCTCCCCGGTTTATGGGTCGGGAGTGGTCCATGTTACTCCGTCTCTTCGCCTAGCAGACACTCTCTATGTGCCCAAATTTCCATGCAATTTGTTGTCGGTTACCTCTTTATGCAAGCAACTTCAGTGCTCTATAACGTTTACTCTGACTTCTTGTTCTTTTCAGGATCCGAGCTCCCAACGAACAATTGCTACTGGGACTGAGTGTGGCGGCCTCTACTTCCTCGACAACGTTTCCGCCTTGTCCGCCTTCTCCTCCTCTTGTACGGATCTTCTCCAGTGGCATCTTCGCCTCGGTCATCCTCCTCCACGGCTTCTACATCAACTTCTGCCCCACCTCCCTCCTTCCGGTTCTCCTCTTAACTGCGAGGCTTATTAGCTTAGCAAGCATCACCGTTCCTCCTTCCTGCCAAAGCAAGGTCGGGGCTCTACCCGTCTGTTTGATCTCATCCACTCCGATGTCTGGGGACCTGCTCCTACCCTCACCATTGGTCGGGGTAGTTCTTATTTTGTTACTTTTATTGATGACTTTTCAAGATGTACTTGGGTGTATCTCTTGCGAGATCGCTCTGAACTTTTGGATGTATGGGTTTCTTTTTATCAATTAATCAAAACTCAGTTTGGTGTTTGTATTAAAACTTTTCGCTCAGATAATGCTTCCGAATATTTGAGTCATGCTTTTACCTCTTTCTATGTGCAACATGACATTATTCATCAGACTAGCTGTGTTTATACCTCCCAGCAAAATGGTGTGGCGGAATGCAAAAACCGTCATCTCCTCGATGTCCCTCGCACCTTGATGACCCAGATGCATGTTCCTCGCTCCTATTGGGGCTATGCTGTTCTCCTTGCCTGCTACCTCATCAATTGCATCCCCTCCACGGTTCTCCACGGGAAAACCCCATTCTCCATTTTGTATCCGGACAAGCAGCCTTTTCCTCCCCCTCTCCGCATCTTTGGGAGCACTGCCTTTGTGCATGCCCCCTCCGCCACCCGTGATAAGCTCTCCCCTCGCTCCAGCAAATGTGTCTTTCTGGGATACTCCACCACTCAGAAAGGATATTGTTGCTTTGATCCAGTTCTTCGTAATCAATTCGTCTCTGCTGACATCACCTTCTTCGAGAATGCCTCCTACTTCTCGGATGCCTCCCCTCCTCTTCCCCTAGCTTCTGATTCTCCTGCTATTTCCTTCATTCCCTCGTCTCCTACTGCGATCTCCACCCCTACACCATCTTCGTCCACTCCTCTCCCTCGACCTCTCTCTCCCTCTTCTCTGCCACCGTATCCCTCATCTCTACCATCGCCGCTCTCTCCTCCCGGGCCAGCTCTATCTGCCACGGATGCTCCGGATGCCGAGGGACCTGCTGACCTGGATCTTCCTATAGCTCTCCGTAAAGGGGTGCGGACGTGTACCCTACACCCCCTTGCTATTATTGTTTCATATGATCGTCTCACCTCTTCTCGCAGGGCCTTTGCACTGGCTATCTCTGCCACTACCACACCCCGTTCCTACCAGGAGGCCCTTGTTATTCCTCATTGGAAGATGGCCATGGATGAGGAAATGGTGACCTTAACTGAGCGGGGTACCTGGACTCTTGTTCCTCGTCCCCTCGGTACTAATGTCGTTGGCTGTCGCTGGGCCTTTATGGTAAAATTTGTCCCAGACGGCACTGTGGATCGTTATAAAGCTCGCCTTGTTGCTAAGGGCTTTACTCAGACCTATGGGGTTGATTACTTTGACACCTTCTCTCCCGTGGCTCGTCTCAGCACTATCCGGGTCCTTCTTTCTATGGCGGTCAATAGAGATTGGCCGATTTCCCAGCTGGATGTCAAGAATGCCTTCCTTTATAGTGATCTTCAGGAGGCTGTCTACATGGAGCAACCTCCTGGGTATGTTGCTCAGGGAGAGACACGAGTCTGCCGGCTGAAGAAGGCAATCTATGGTCTCAAGCAGAGCCCTCGAGCTTGGTTCGACAAGTTCAGCGGCATTGTGGCAGCCGTTGGTTTTGTGAGAAGCTCTACCAATCACTTGTTATTTATTCGCAAAACCTCCTCGGGACTGGTGGTTCTTGTTGTGTACATCAATGACATCCTTCTCACTGGCAATGATCAGGAAGGGGTAGCCTTGACAAAGCGACATCTTCGTCAATATCTGGTCACGAAAGATATGGGCTCTCCGAAGTACTTTCTGGGGATCGAAATATCTCGGAAGCCTAACTTCTTCGTCCTCTCCCAACGTAAGTATGCCCTTGATCTTTTAAAAGAGGCAGGATTGAGTGGAGCTAAACCTGCCCGATGCCCCATGACAACTGGAGAAGAAAAACCCTGGACAGATGATTCGCCTCCTCTTTCAGATATTACACGGTACCGGTGTCTGGTTGGTAAGCTCATATATCTCACCGTGACCAGGCCCGACATTTCCTATTGTGGGCAAAGTGAGTCAATTCATGCAAGCACCTAGGGAGTGCCATATACAGTCCGCCTTGAGGATCTTGGAATATGTCAAAGCAACGCCTGGGAAAGGATTACTCTTTCAGAAGAATGGTCATCTGAGGGTTGAAGCATACTCAGATGCGAGTTACGCTGATGACAAAGGGGATCGCAAGTCAACCTCGGGTTTTTGCACCTTTGTTGGGGGAAATCTGGTGAGCTGGAAGAGCAAGAAGCAGTTGGTTATTTCGAGGTCTAGTGCTGAAGCAGAGTATCGTAGTATGGCATCGACCACTTGTGAGTTAAAGTGGCTACGGGCTCTCCTGCTGGATTTAGGAGAGGTGTACAACCATCCTCTACCTATGTTCTGTGATAACAAGGCTGTCATATACATCTCCAAAAATCCGGTCTTCCATGAAAGAACCAAGCACATTGAGGTTGACTGTCATTTTATTCGTGAGGAGATTCTGAAGGAACAAATTTGCACTCCCTTCGTCACTTCTAAGAAAGAGCTGGCTGACATCTTCACCAAGCCAGTCTCCAACTCGTTTCTTCATATTTGTGACAAGCTGAGCATGATCAATATATATGCTCCAACTTGAGGGGGAGTGTTGAAGTTGGTGACCGGGCAGGCATATCATATGTTGGATCCGTAGTTGACTTGGCGATGATTCCTACCCCTTTTCTCAGGGTATCGGTAATCTTCCCTGCAGGCATATCATATGTTGGATCCCTAGATAATTTGGGCTAGGTTCACTGACTTAGGATGTGACCCATCATGTATAGCCAGGGTCAAGTTTGTGTCCTAGAGTCTAGGCCAAGTCCTTAGGTTCAACTTCAGATGGACCAGCTATCAACAAGACTATCAGAGACTCCAGACTTAGAGGTTTTCAAGACTAAGTAAAGTGAGTTCGACGTTCGTCGAACTCAACTCGACGAAAGGTGTTCTGCGCTCGACGATCGTGAGACAATTCTTAGTGCTGAGCTCGACGATCCTTGTTCTCTGTTCGACGAATGTTGAGGTTCTTCATCAAGCCAAATTCAGGACAACTTCAGAATTTTTCTAAGTCCAGCTTCAAGCTTTGGTCGACGAATTAGACTCTGAGCTCGACGAACTTGGACCTCAAGTTCTCAGCATCTCGGCTCGACGAATGAAGATTGTCTGTTCGACGAATGAAGATTGTCTGGTTGACGAACTCTCTCAAGCTCAGCTCGATGAACTCAAGCTCAGCTCGACGAACTCAAACTCAGCTCGACGAATTGCGTTCTTCGTTCGACGAATCCAGACTAGGTCTTCTTCAGGTTTCCCGTCCCATTTCTTGGCGATGATTCCGGAGTTATTAATGTCATATCTTCTCGGAATGTTACCGTTAGAACTCGCATTGACTATGGACAATTACATGCCGTTTTTTCATGGGACAGTTGGAGAAATCATTGATTGTCGCTTCCTTTCAAGGCCGACTGCAATTACTGCTCAACATTCGAATTTTGAATGTTCTCAGTCAGTCAAAAAGAGACAGACAAGAATAGAAAGGATTAACGCAGTCAGTCATACAGACACACAAAAACAACAAGCAATATAGTGATACAGACAGACAATCAGACAGACACTCTCAGATTGCACAGAAGAACAATCTTATAGAAATCTAAAGTTCTACTGCAATCAGCCTGACCAGACAAACATCTTCAAGAAGGAGAAGAAGAACAATCAAATACTATCAAGAGTCTTCTTCCTTCAACTCTGCAGGACAACTTCAAAGGACAACAAATTTCAATCTGTCAAAAGAAGTTCCTGAAGCAAATTTCTGGTCCAGGCACTTTAGGTCTTTGAAGACCTATCACCCTGAAGCAGTGCTCCAGCTTTCCTGATACACTCAAGATCTCAGGGGGAGCAAATTCTACTACAATCAATCCACAAGTCTTCTTAGTTGATACTGAGAAAGAGAAGGCCCCATCACCCTCTTTTCAATTCCTATACAGGGTTTTAATTCCCTTCAAAATTATTCTGGTTGCAAGTCTCCTTCCAAAAGACTTGAGGTTTTGGTTTTTGAGCACCTGAACAAAAGCTCATTGGTGTCAGGCACCTGATCAAAAACCTGAGTGGATTCCTACCAGGGTGGTAGAAGAGTGGATGTACCCAGGTTGGAGAACCACTATAAAATTTCTTGTGTCGTCTGGTTGCCCCTTTCTTTGTGTTTTGGCTATGATCTGTGATTGTTTAGGTTGCTGTGATTAGTTTATTTTATTTGCTAACTTGTTCACCTAGGCCTACAACAAAAGTTGTAAAACGTTTTGAAGAAAGCACAATACTCTATTCACCCCCCCCCCCCTCTAGAGTATTTCAGATCTAACCTGCACTTTCAATTGGTATCAAAGCTAGGTTGGTTAAAATACCACACCTGATTGGTTGTACAAGCTAATACCTGAACCACAAAGATCCCTCTTCTTAGATCTGTTTGTTTGATTTTGTTATTAGATTTATTTCTTCACAGACATGGCTCAAAACAAAGATTATGCAAGCATCAGACCTCCAATATGTAATCTTAACAAGTTTGCCATCTGGAAGGCAAGAATCAGATTATACATGAACTCTATTGATGAGGATATCTTTTATGTTATCTTGACAGGTGTACCTCCAGCACCTGCAGATTCTACAAGCACCTCCACCAACATGACTGCAGTTCCCCCTCCAGAAAAAAATGATGCCTACAAGAAAGCCAAAATGGCAGATGCCAAGGCAATGAATATCTTGGCCCAGACTATGTCAGATGACATATTCCAGAAGGTGGCTGAGTGCACCTCAGCCAAGGCCATTTGGGACTCCCTTAACCAAATGGTAGCTGGCTCAGCAGATGAGAGAAAAGATAGGAGATCCAATCTCATCTCCCTGTATGAGAACTTCAAAAAGGATGAGACAGAATAAGTGGCTGAAATGTACAACAGGTTGAGCTCAATCATCAATGAGCTTAAAACCCTGGATAAGGACATCACCTTGACAGAGGTGAATGATAAGATATTAATGTGCTTCCCTAGCTCTTGGGATTCCAGAATCTGGCCAATCAAAGAAGCCAGAAGCCTCAATGAGATATCAACTGAGTCTCTATTAGGCAAGTTAAAATCCTATGAGCAGCTGGTCAAATCAAGAGAAGCAGCAGAACATAAGGCAACAACTCCAGTTAGAAAGGATCACAGCATAGCCTTCAAAGCAACTGAGGAAAGTGAGACATCAACTTCCAATGAGGAACTCATGAGCCTCTTTGCCAAAAGATTCTACAAGATGGCTAGGAAGGATTTCAGAAGGAAATCATCCAGGCAGGATGATAAGCCCAAGTATGACAAGACACTAACCAAGGAGGTTGTGTGCTTTGGTTGCAGAAAGCCTGGACACTACATCTCAGAATGTCCAGAAAACCAGAAGAAGGAGAAGAGCAGAGAGAAGGACTCCAGGAGAAGACACGACAGCAGACCCTCTTCCAACAAATACAAAAAGAAAGATAAGGGCTTTGTTGCTGAGACTTGGAGTGACACTGAAGAAGAAACATCTTCCTCCAGTTCAAGTGAAGAAGAGGAAGAAGCAAGATCCAAGGAGGTTTGCCTAATGGCAATTGATGCCTTCAGGAGAAACTCGGGATCAGAAGAAGAATCTGAAGATGAAGCTGCCTCAGACTCAGAGGCAGATCAGGTTATTTCTAGCTTTGACTTTAGTTCTGATTTATTTAAAACTGAATTCAAATCTATATGCTTATACTTAATTAATTCAGAAAAGGAAATAAAAACTCTTAGAGAAAGACTAGGAAGTCTTGAATCTGTAAATTCAGAAAACATAAAGCTAACAGACCAATTAACCCTAGCAAATGAACAAATAATTAAATTAAAATCTGAATTATGTGAGGCCAAACAACTTGAGCAATTTCTCAATGGGAGAAGTATCAAGCTGATGGACATAACAAGCACAGTAAATGCCAGATTAAATGGCAAGCTGGGCTTGGGTGCTTCATCAAGTTTACCCCACATAATTAAGAAAAATATTCTTACAACCCCTATCAAGTTTATTTCTCCAAAGGGAAAAGAAAAGTTAATAGACAAACTAATGTCAGAAAACAACCCAAAACCCCTGGACAAGAGAAACAAAAAATAGAAAACAGTTAATAAAAATAAAGTTCAGCAGCATTCGTCGAACTCAGGTCGACGAAATGTGGCCAGTTCGTCGAACCCAGATCGACGAACGCTGAACGCAAATTTTAGTTATAATAATTCGTCTAACAGCGATCGACGAACTGTGTATGGTTCGTCGAGCAAAGGTCGACGAACTTGGGGCGCAGAAGATGACTACTGTCATACTCTGAGCAGAGATCGATGATCTCATCCCTATTCGTCGAACTCTGGTCGACGAACTTACAACAATTCGTCGAACCTAGAAAGACCAAACCTAAATCATTTCTCTTACAGAAATTTTAAACCAACTAATAAAACATTTAATCCAGTAGCTGATTGGGTAATTCCACCTAGGAGATATCACCCCTTAGGTTATAAATCTCAACCTGCATTATCAGTTATTTCCAGTTTCTCATTTCAACCAAATAAAGGACCCAAGGTAACCTGGGTCAAGAACAATTAAGCTTTGTTTTTCATTACAAGTACAGGTGAAGAGCTGTCCAAGGGTGAGTCGGACCTGTTACTTGGATAGTGGTTGCTCCAAGCATATGACATGCAGCAAGGCAAATTTATCCAATTACAAGTCCAAGTTAGGACCAAAGGTGATTTTTGGAGATTCAAAAAGTGGCCAGTCAAAAGGATATGGAGCAGTGAAGATTGGAGCAGTTACTTTCAAGAAAGTAACATATGTAAGAGGACTTAAACATAACCTTATATCCATAAGTCAATTATGTGATGAAGGTTATCAGGTACACTTTAACTCTACTTCCTGTTCTATTATTGATAATGAAACCAAACTGTTTTAATTGGACTTAGACAAGGCAACATATATCTAGTAGATTTTATTTCTGCCAAAACTGATGTTTGTTTACTTAATATCACTAGTAACCAAAATGAGTTATGACATAAAAGATTAGGGCATGTAAACCTTAAGAATATATGTAGGTTATCTAAAGACAACCTTGTTAGAGGTTTACCTTCTGGCCCCTACAAGAAGGAAAGCCTATGCAGGGCTTGTCAATTAGGCAAGCAAACTAAAACTAGTTTCAAATCCATTAATAAAAGTGATTCACCTAGGGTATTGTATTTGCTTCATGTGGATCTATTTGGACCCATTGCAGTACAAAGCCTAGGAGGGAAGTCTTATACTTTAGTGATTGTTGATGACTTCTCTAGATTCAGTTGGGTAGCCTTTCTGAGAGATAAGTCAGATACATTCAAGGTTCTTACAGATTTTCTCAAGACCATACAGATTGAGTTCTCTACTCATGTTGCATTGATCAGAAGTGATCATGGCATAGAGTTTGAGTCTCTTCTTATGCATGAGTTTTGTGAGAAGGAAGGTATCAGACAGTGCTTCTCAGCTCCTAGAACTCCCCAACAAAATGGGGTCGCTAAAAGGAAAAATAGAACACTCATTGAATCTGCAGGCACATTACTGGCAGATGCTTACATGCCTCAATCCTTTTGGGCAGAAGCTGTAAATACTGCCAACTATGTCCTGAATAGAAGCCTTATACATAAACTGAAAAATAAGACCCCCTATGAATTACTTAAAGGGAAGAAACCTAAAATCACATACTTTAAAGTTTTTGGTTGCATTTGTTACATTCACACAAATAACAAGAGATACATTAGAAAGTTTGAGTCTAAGGCTGAAGAAGAGATTTTTCTAGGATACTCCCAAGTAAGCAAGTCCTATAGGGTTTTTAATAAATCATCTCTTAAAATTGAAAAGTATGTGCATGTATCTTTTGATGAAGCTAATATGTCTTATAAGGAGAAAGAGATTTCTACCAATAGCTTTTTGTAGGTTCCACCACTGTGTGAGTCTATGGATGGACTAAACCTTACCCAAGAGGTATCAACCCATCCTACTCCACAGGTTGCTGAAGATAGTGAAGAAGAAATTCAAGAGGAAGTGACTGAACTTCCCTCAACAGCTAGTACCATTCCTCAAGAGGAATTAATTACAGAAGCTGTTGTTCAACAAGCTCCACCAACTTATCTTGTCACACTTAGAGATCACCCCAGATCTCAAGTGATTGGAGACATTTCAGCAAGTGTACAGACAAGGCATCAACTCAACCAAGACTTGATGCATGTCTATTTTATCTCTCATATTGAACCTCTCACCATCCATGAAGATGAGCAAGATCCTCACTGGATCATTGCAATGCAAGAGGAACTAAATCAGTTTGAGAGATGTAGAGTTTGGGACTTGGTTCCAAGACCCCATAACTACCCAGTTATTGGAACTACATGGGTCTACAGGAACAAGTTGGATGCTCAAGGCAACATAGTGAGAAACAAGGCTAGGCTTGTTGCTCAAGGCTATAGGCAAGAGGAAGGAATTGACTATGACCAAACCTTTGCCCCTGTTGCAAGGTTAGAGGCCATAAGAATATTCCTTGCCTATGCTATAAGACCCCCTCCCCCCTTACCTAGGAGGCTACCGGGTCTTATGCCCAGAACCGCCGTCTTACGGTGGCACTAACGCACGGGTTAGTCGACACCGCAACACGCCGATTCTGCCGGCTATTACGATCATAAACCTGTAGGCCAATATGAGAAGAAAAGTAAAACAGCATGTAAATCCACTAGTCCACAAGTCACATAGTACAATCATAAATGAAATAAAAGGTACATCAATATAGTCCACATAAGAGTACAAAAGAAAGGAAGAGTAATGAGGGCTTATGCCAAGTACATCAAAATCACTCTCTCTCAAAATAAATAAAAGCGGAAGCTATACTAGAACATCAGATCTCGTCCCAACTGAGGACGCACAGTAGTGGTAGTAGCCTGCTGAAGTGGTATCTGCTCCTCAAGTCCTGCCTCCTCGACGTGTTGGTGCTCCATCTCCACGGGCTCCTAAAAATAGTTTGGTCACCGATCATTAGTCAAAAAGACTAAGTCGTTTCCTCCGCACCTCGCCCCGCAGCTCCTAGGCACCGAGCGGGAGGACGAAGCGGAGGACAACAAAGGGGTCGCAAGGTGGAAGCAGGTGACAGAATCTAACTAGCAGTTGTAACAAGTAACATTGATCTACTCTAGCAGTTCTAAGTATGGTACAAGTAGTAAGTAAGAGCAGTGCAGTAAAGGAAAGTAAAGAACAGTAGTATGAGCAAGTAAATAACTAAACTACCACTATACTATCATCACAACGTACCCTAACTTATATAAATGCCCATACAAATATATAAGTTAGGATTTCCAGGAAATTTAACTTATCATATAAAAGAGCTCATACTAATTTATATGATAAGGATCTATGAAGCGTATGACATAATATGAATGAATGTTATGATGCAATTTTATGCACAAGCAAGTGCAACTCACACACAACGACTATGTGATCACAGACCTTAAGTTCCCACTTTTTGAGAGCTAGCATCACTCTCGGGTACCACCGCTGTGGCTACGGTAGCAGCGGAGCGGGCGTCTCCGCTTCTAGGCCGGTATGCACACTACCAAGCCTTAGACCCCTCTTATACACCTTTGTACACGTCCAAGGTGCACTCTAGAGTCTCGCGTACGTACTTTGCTGACAACCCGTCAGTCTTGTTGGGTCGGATGTGCGTTATCGGGGGTCGTCCTCCAGACCGCAGTGTAAAATAACCCACTGGCCCCTCTAACTCTCACAACCGCCTGGTGCACCGTACTGCCATCGGTGTGACGAACGGCCAGTACCGCATGCCCCGCCACTATATTTATGCACATGCAAGTATTTCATTCCGAGCCTTCCGCTCGCAGGACCAAACCCGTCCTGAAACCCTCAAACCCAACCCGGGTGAGAACGCACAATAGTGCCTTTATACCAAATCCCTCAAACCCTACACGGGTGAGCATATATCATGAATCTCTCCAACCCTACATGGGTGAGCAGGTACAACAAATGTCTTAACCTATTAGACTACTCTTGTCTACGGGTTATTATACTTAGAGATTTAAGGTTAATCCCAGGACTGCCCCCGGTATTCCCTGTGAAGGGCTCTCAAGGGGCACTAGGAACTGTGTTGGGATTACGCCCAGCATTCCCTTTCGCAAGGATATTTATTTTAGTTGATGGCTACCCATGTTTCACCCCAGCTCTCTTTATTGCTCTAGTACAACCCTAGTGACTTAAGGTGTTACCGGGAAAGCGACGGTCTTCCGTCGACCCCCACTCCAGTTGCTACCTAAAGACTTGCACTTTTGATACCTCACTAAGACAATACTACCCACCAGGGTTATACATGTTGCACTCTCTTATTTCTTCCGATAATCAATCCCCTGGTAACCCCTAAGGCAAGACCTATTTATGTTATATGCAGACCATGTCATATTATTACCCTAAAAATGGGATCTTCCAAACCTTAAGGCATCTTGCCCCTAAATATTTATCCTAGGGTAGTATGGGCTAAGGGAACTACCCTACGAATTCTCATAATTTTCCTTGGCCAAATAATCCTTTAATTAAATCTTTTAAATTAATTACTAGGTCACTTTACACATGAAGTAGTATGATTTAACATCCACTGACCTAGGTAATTTTTCCGGAGTTGTATAATGATAAAATATTGCTTTCTACAGAGTTTCATAATTTTCCTTTAATTATGTATTCCAATTTCTTATTTAAAACCAAATTCTCATAAATTCCATTTTCCAAATGAAGTATAGGTAATATGTATTCCAAAATTCCGGAAAAATTACAGAACATATAAAACACTAATTTATGACTATTGGCAGAGTCTCATCAATGTGTATTGTGTAATGGCCTATAAATTCCATTATAACATATTTACCAAAAATGTCATTGTATTAATTTAACAACTAACAAAACATCCATTAATTCTGAGAAATTTATACAAGACTAATAATACAATTTTATAGCACTAGAATAAATTCCAAATTTTTCTGAGGTGCATATACATCATTTCAAGAATTAAATGAAATAAGGGTAAAATGGGCAATTTGAGATATCTATTCCAAACGCTCTTCAAACAGAAGAATCATATTTTTCCTAAGTCAAATGTAACCTTATCTATATCTTGGCAAAGTTTGAGGATTTGTGCTTGAGTAAAACCTATTTTCCAATTTTATTTCCAAAAGAGCTATATTTAAAATAAATTCCAATAAATGGGATTTTTGATTCCAAAAATCCCATGATTAATCTGAGGGATGAAATTTACCCTAATGAACCACTGTAAACAAATACAAGATTTTTGCATGCAACCATTGGGCTGAATACACAATATTTGAACTTTTGCTATTAGCACACCAAGGCAAAATATGAACTAACACATGCAAGTGGATTCTCCAACATGCAGTGATCCAAAGGTGCTAAAATTTTTATCATGCACCAAGGATGTCCCCAATGACCTACCACCAAGATTTGGGGCCATGGGGAGGCATATAGCTACATATATTTCACTTATTTACATTTTGACATTTTGACCAAAACTATAGGAAAAAGTGTTTCAAAAATTTCTATGTTTTGGCAGGGGCTAAGTATGCCCTAATCATGCTTGTACCCAAAATTTGGAGCCATGGTGATTGCTGGTTTGACTTGGGCATCCAAATGAATTTCTGCCCTAGCCTAGGACCAGTCCTAGGAGAAATACCCTACAGGACTGTACACTACACCAAATCACAACTTTAAGGTGGAAAATTAAAGTAAGACAGACAGCTACATTTTTCATTAAGGGACTAATTTCTGTAAATGCCTCTAAGAGGCCTAAAAATAACATGCAAAAGGACTGTAATTATGTGACAGAAATTTTACTATTCATCATATTAAAATTAAATCATATTAATGATTTTGCACGAATCTTACAGAGTAACCGACGGGATCCGTTCATATTCTCCAATGGATTAACGGCTGCGATTGAGTTTTCCTGGGTGATGTTGGCTGGCGATTTCCGGCCAGCTGAGCCACCACCACCGCCGGCGGATATCGCCACCACCTTCGTTAAGGTGGGGGCTAGCGTTTCCCGGCGGTGGGGCCGCCGGAGTTGGCTCCTCCGGAGAACCCAAGCAAGAAGAAAAAGCCCGGATTTCTTCATTTTCCTCTCATGGCATCGGGCTCGATTGAGCCCGATATCTCCCTAAATGGATCTAGAAATCTAGTACAGGTAGAGGAGAGGTGAAACGAACCTGGATTGGGGCTTGGCTGCGGGTCAGGCGGCGGTTTGCCATGGTGGTGGTGCGCCGGTGAGCTCCACCCCGAAAGCTTGATTCTCCACCATTCTCCATGATCCAGCACTCGATTTCCACTCCTTTCTACCTCCTGAAGCTGTTGGTGAAGTCTGTTTGGGCTGAGTTTGGCTGTACATGGAGATATCACTTAAGTGAGCTCGGTTTGAGCTTTGGTTGCTCCGCCCCAGCTACCAAGTGGCTCTCAGCCCCTGTTTTCTGCTGGAATGGAGAGAGGAGGTCGGCCATCTGGTTTTGGGCAGATAAATCCAGCTGAAGGGGTGGCCATGTGGCCACCATTCCCTCCTTCTTCATTTCTCTCTCCTCCTTCTCTCAAAATCCCAATTCTACCCCCTTGCATGTATTATCTCTCCTGATTTAGAGGGGTAGGACTGGTCTTGTTCACTTGGGCTGGCCATGGGCCAATTTTGGTGGGCTTGGTCCAATGTAGGATGGCTTGGTCTTCATTTCACTCTTTTAGGTCAATTTGTTGACTTGTTGACTTGGGGAGTTGACTTAGTCAACATGGTGGGTGGGCTGACCCCATTTGATGGAAATTGGTCTAGTGGCACCACCCAACTTGGGTTGGGTCAAGGGAGTGCCCTACTTAGGCTAATTGGGCTTATGAGTGTGAGTTTGACCAAATTAAGCACAAGGTTGACTTTGGTCAATTGGGGTCAAAGTGTTGACCTAGTGACAAGCCCTAGGGTCCACTTAGATTGTTTTTAGGGTTAGGGCAATGTGGTGGGGTCATGGTGTGACTAGGGTCCCCACTTAGGCTAGTTTGACCTAGTTTGACTATGATCCTATAGTGGGCCCCACATGGCTACCACCCACTACCTAGGGTCAAACATAGTTGATCTCCTTAAATCTCGCCCATGCCTAACCCAATCTAAGTTGAGGGGTCCAGAAGTAACATGGGATGTTACAAATTCCAATAAACAAGAAAATAATTTCGTCCCCGAAATTTAAGTTCGGGTCTACGGGGTTCTACTTGCAAGAATTTTTAAGAAATTTTAAAACATAACTTGAAAGTACCTGATGCGAATAGTTCCGGGTACTGCTCCAGCATCAGATCCCTCGGCTCCCAGGTGTGCTCCTCCCGTCCATGGTTGGACCACAACACCTTCACAAGAGGGACCTTCTTCTTCCGCAACACTCGGATGGCTGTATCGTCAATCCGGATCGGCTCCAATCTAACTGATCTGTCAGGCTCTACCGGTCCGGCTGTAGTAGTAATGTGCTGCCCTGACCGAAGGAGAGCTCTTCGCAAGGAAGAGACATGGAAGACGTCATGTAATGCACCCAACTCCGGTGGCAGCTGTAGTCGGTAAGCCAAGGGGCCGATCCGCTCCAGGATCAGGTATGGCCCCATGTATCGTGGACTGAGCTTCTTGTGCCTCCGCACCCGAGAGACACCATGTACTGGACGTATCTTCAAGAATACTCTGTCTCTAACCTGGAACTCCACCTTCCGGTGTCGAGCATCATAATACTTTTCCTGCCTGCTCTGGGCCTCTAGTAGCCGATCTCTGATCAATCGAATCTGAACCTCAGTATCCTCTATATAATCAGATCCAAGAGCCCTGGTATCCACATCCTGAACCCATGATAGCGGTGTCCGGCATCTCCTCCCATAAAGTGCCTCGTATGGAGCCATCCTGATGCTAGCCTGGTGGCTGTTATTATACGAGAACTCAATCAGTGGCAGCAGCTTCTCCCAAGGCTTCCCCGTATCCAATATGCATAGTCTGAGTAGGTCCTCCATGGTCCGGGTGGTCCGCTCGGTCTGTCCGTCGGTCTGCGGATGGAAGGCGGTGCTAAAGGTAAGCCGAGACCCCAAATAAGCATGCACGGCCCTCCACTCGCTCTAAGTGAACCGACCATCACGGTCCGAAACAATCGTCCTGGGAATGCCATGATATCTGACGTACTGCTCCACAAATAATCTCACTAGAACTGCAGCTGGGGCATCCTTTCGAACTGGAATGAACCGCGCTACCTTGGTCAGTCTATCCACTATAACCCATATAGAATCATGCCCAGAGTGGGAGCGAGGCAATCCGTGTACAAAGTCCATGGCAATGTCCTCGAACTTCCATTCTGGAACTGGCAGTGGCTGTAGTAAACCTCCCGGGCTCTTGCATTCTGCCTTCACACGCTGGCAGGTCTCACAATGGGTCACAAAATCCGTGATCTCCCTCTTCATCCCGGGCCAATACATAGACCTCCGTAAATCTGCCCACATCTTGGTGATGCCGGGGTGCACTGAATATCTCGAGCAATGTGCCTCTCTGAGTATGTCATCCCGGATACTGCCCACTGCTGGTATGTAGATGCGCCCACGGAATCGAAGAAGATCATCCTGTAGCGTGTAGTCCTCGACCTTGCCCCTCTCCAGGGCACTGAAAATCGGCTGTAACGCAGCATCCAGCCTCTGATGTGCTCGGATGCGCTCCTGTATATCATCGCCACTGATCACTGAGCTCAAATACTCTCGATACACTACTGGCTCGGTCTCAGACACCATGGTAATGTGCATGTCCTCCATCATCTGTAGTAGCTCTATAAACATCAACCGGAGATCCGGTCCAGAAGTGTCGGCCCTCCTGCTCAAAGCATCTGCTACCGTGTTCGCTTTTCCCGGATGGTAGTGGATCTTGTAATCATAATCACAGAGGAACTCCAGCCATCTCCTCTGTCTCAGGTTTAAGTCCTTCTGTGTATCGATATACTTAAGATTCTTGTGATCTGAAAAGATGTCACAATGAATCCCGTATAAGTAATGCCTCCATATCTTTAGGGCGAATACCACAGCCCCGAGCTCTAGATCATGTACTGGATAGTTATGCTCATGCTTCTTCAACTGTCTTGAAGCATAAACAATAACATGTCCATGTTGCATCAGGACTGCACCCATCCCCTGGTAAGAGGTGTCCGAGTAGATCTGGAATCCTTCACTCCCGGATGGAAGTGCAAGAATGGGGGATGAGATGAGTCGGTCCTTCAGCTCCTGAAAAGCCGTCTCGCACCGCTCTGACCAAACAAAATCTACGTCCTTCTTCGTCAAGGACGTGAGGGGGAGTGCTATCCTCGAGAACCCCTCCACGAACTTGCGATAATACCCTACTAGTCCCAAGAAACTGCGGATGTCAGATGCGGTCTTCGGTCGTGGCCAATCCCTCACTATCTCTATCTTGGCTGGGTCCACTGCTAATCCAGACCCACTGATCGTGTGCCCCAGGAAAGCCACCTCCTGCAGCCAGAACTGGCACTTTGAAAATTTTGCGTACATCTGGGTCTCCCTCAGCCTCTGCAAGACCTGCGCCAGGTGCTCCGTATGCTCCTCCTGAGTCCGAGAATATATAAGAATGTCGTCGATGAATACAATCATGAAGCGGTCTAAGAAAGGCTCGAATACACGGTTTATTAGACTCATTAATGCGGCAGGGGCATTCGTGAGCCCAAAAGGCATCACCGTGAACTCGTATAATCCATAGCGTGAACTGAATGCCGTCTTCGGTATGTCCTCTTCCCTGATACGGAGCTGGTAGTAGCCAGATCGCAAATCTAGCTTGGAGAACCAGAAGGCTCCCTGCAGCTGGTCAAATAACTCATCTATCCGAGGCAGAGGATAGGTATTGCGGACCGTTAACCTGTTCAGCTCCCGGTAATCTATGCATAGTCGCAATGACCCGTCCTTCTTCTTCACAAAGAGAACTGGCGCTCCCCATGGCGATGAACTGGGCCGCACAAATCCTGACTCGACTAGCTCCTGTAGTTGAGTCCTGAACTCTGCTAACTCCTTGGGAGCCATCCTGTAGGGTGCCCGGGACACCGGCCTCGCTCCCGGTACTAGCTGAATCCTGAAATCCAAGTCTCTAGCAGGTGGTAGCCCGATTAATTTCTCCGGGAATACGTCGGAGAAATCCCGGACCACCGGAATATCGCAGATAGTCGTCTCTGCTCCCACCATCTCGAAGCAGATAAGATAAACTTCTTCACCCTACTCGTGGGCCTTCACATCCTGTACAGAAGATAATAATAGGTGGCAGATAGGTTGAATACCTTCGATGATAACATGAGAGTCGCCATGCCTTAGCGTGATCCTCCTGGACGGACAATCTATCTGAGCATGGTTCCGGTGTAACCATGTCATGCCCAAAATCAAGTCGAAGTCCTGCAGCTTCAGAATAGTTGTTGGCGCCTCAAATGCCTTGCCGCCAATCTCAGCCTCCATATCACAATGTGCAGTGGTCCGCAGCTCTGACCCATCGGGTAGACGCACCCTCATCTCTAGTCCAGGAAACCTCTCCACGCCTTCGAGTCCGTCGATGAAGGCCTCGGATACGAACGAGTGCGAAGCACCCGTGTCGAAGAGAGTATGAGCGGGCTTGTCGCTGATCATAACTATGCCTGAGGTTTGTTTACGTGAAAGTTAATTGTTATCCTATAGTTCCAGGTACTATATATAATTGAAAATTCAAGAAATTCAATAATTAACTTTAAGTACCTGTGATAACCTCCTCGGGGTTCCTCTGCTCTGTGAGGTCCAAGGCGTATATCTGCTCCTGCTCGCGTCTCCTGCCGTGATATCCCCGGCCTCGGCCTCGTCCTCAGCCTCGGCCTCGGCCCTGCTGTACTGGGGCCACTGGAGGTGGAGGAGGAGGAGGGGGATGGAATCGATGCGGGCACTCCGACCTAATGTGCCCGGGCTAGCGGCATCCGTAACAAACTACCTATCGGTGGCCTCGGTCATCCTGTCTCCTCGAATCATGCATCTGTAGAGGTGGGGGAGCCAATACTGGAGGAGGCCCGTGCTCCTGCCTGAAGTTGGGACGACGACGTCCCCCACCCTTCTTGTATCAGATATTCCTGCCTCTCTGAGAGCCCCTGCTGCTCTCTACTGATGTCGACCCATCAAATGGTCTCTTCCCTCCGGCTCGCACCATCAGCTGGTCAGCCTCCAGCTTCTTTGCCATCTCGATGATCTGCCTAGATGTGCCATGAGAAATGAACAGCAAGGCCTGCCTCAAATCGTCCCTGAGGCCCCGGTAGAACCTCTTGGCATACCTCCTATCATCGGTATCCTGAATCCCTGCGAACCTGGCCAAATGAGAGAACTCTCTCTGATACTCGATCACCGATCTAGTCGCCTGTCTGAGGTTCAAAAACCTCTCCTCCAAGGCATCTCTGTCCGTAGTAGAGACGAAGTGCTCCAGAAACACATCGCCAAACTCCTCCCATGATATCTCTGACAGCTCAAAGTCCGCATATGTAGACTCCCGCACTGATTTCCACCATCTCTTCGCATGAGCCTCTAGCGCAGAGGTGGCTAGAGGTACTGCATTGCCGACTGGGCAGCTGATGCCTGCTAAGATCTCGTGTATGGCCTCCAGCCATTCTTCCGTCTTTACCGCATCCTCTGTCCCACGGTACGTCGGTGGGGACAGACTCTTGAATGCACTCAGCCAGCTCGACCCCGGATTTGGTTGTGGAGCCGGGAATTGCTGGGATCTGAAGGCATCTAGAATCGCCGTCAAGGTCTGCCCCATCTCCGTATGTAGGAATGGAGTGGCAGCTGGTGTAATGGTCCAGGCCCATCCCATGGGAACCCGCTGGACCGCCGGCCTACCAGAGTCCATACCCGGGCCCACTCATGGTAGTCAGCCTATTACATTCAAGCCTGCAGGCCATGCACCCCAACCCCTCTCCGGCCTGTTTATCAGCACGGTAGGTTGTTGTCACTAGGTCTCGAACCCAGGACCTTGATAAGAAAGCTTTCCACCACTCCCTCATCACCAACTGAGCTGCAGCTCAGTTGGTGATGAGGGAGTGGTGGAAAGCTTTCTTATCAAGGTCCTGGGTTCGAGACCTAGTGACAACAACCTACCGTGCTGATAAACAGGCCGGAGAGGGGTTGGGGTGCATGGCCTGCAGGCTTGAATGTGATAGGCTGACTACCATGAGTGGGCCCGGGTATGGACTCTGGTAGGCCGGCGGTCCAGCGGGTTCCCATGGGATGGGCCTGGACCGTTACAAAAAGTGCACTTTTTATAAAAACTATAGAAATAGTTTCTCCAAAAATTCCCATTTTTGGACAGGCCCTAAGTATAGATAAGAATGATCCTCTGTACAAATTTCAGCCAATTTGGACAAGGTATGAAGGGTGAGCATCCATTTGAATCTCAGGTCAGCCCTAGGTGCAGGTCCCACCAAAATGGGTGCTCTGGTCCAACCACAAGGCCAAATTGGTCCAAATCAATTTTGTATTGCAGTAGACCCATAGGGCTACAACTGTCATATTGACCGTTTTCCCACCAGGTGGGCCTAAGTATTTTTAATAATTAATGCAAAACAGCCCAAAAAACAGGACAGAAAATTCAGAAATCAAAATTAAATAAAAGAAATGATGCTGCACGAATCTTAAAGCAAATCGTGGGGCTCCTGGTCATCTTCTTCCTCCAGCCAAGGGCCATGATTGGCCGAACCTGGAGCTTATTCCAAGTGCATTTCCCGGCCACACGGCCACCTCCCTGGCCGGCCACCACCGCCACCACCTTCGTTGAGGTGGGGGCTATCGCCGGGCGGCGGCACGGCCGCCGGAGGGGTGGTTTCCGGCGAACCCGACCACCATTTTTTTTTTGGAAAAACCATGAAAATGAAAACTTGGATCGGCTCAATTGAGTCCGATTCTTGTCCTAAACGATTCCTAAGATCTACCCACGGAAGGAGTAGAGGAGGACCTTTAACCGAGCTTGTCGTCGAGTGTGGTGGCGGTGCGCCATGGCCGGTGGTGGAGCTTTCCGAAGCTTGCAACTTCACTACCAAACCGCCCGGTTTCTTTAGGTGAAGGGTGGAAACGATACCTCTTGGCCCAGGGAAGCTTTTAAAAGCATCAAATGGGTTGGAGGAGAGGGAGGGTCATGGCTTCAAATCCATTAATGGTCATGAATTGGAATTTCGGTTTTGGAGAAAACCCATGGAAATTCACCTCCCCTTTGTCCCAATTCATTTGGAAACTCCTCAAAACTGATAGGGGAGATGAATACTAATTAATTGGTGAAGAATGGAGGGGTGATTCACCTTCCCCACCATGAATGGCCTTCTCTTTCTTCTTTTCTCTCTCTTCCCTATTGGAGGAATTGATTTCAGCCACCTTGAATGGCTGGCCATGGCTATTAAACTCCTTAAAACTGATGAGGGGGAATGTATTCAGCCTTTGGAATCAATTGGAGAGGCTCTTGATCTCCCTTGGCCATGAATGGCCTCTTTTCTCACTTTCTCTCTCCTCCATTAAAGAGAAAAATGGAGCTTTCTCTCTCCTACTCACCATGGCCGAATTTTAATCTCTCCTCCAGCCTATTGGCAGACCACTAACTCATATTAATAATATAATGAGGTTAGCCCAAGTGGGGGAAATGGGTTTGAGCTTGGGTTAGCCCATTTAGGCTAATTTAACCTAACACTAGAATAGAGTTGACCTTGGTCAACATGACCATTTGAGTTAACCCAAATGGGTCCTTGGTGACCCATTGGACTCCCTTGAGGTCTAGGAAGACTTGCGTAGGGTTGGTTGGGCATCTTGGGGGTCACATGTCCCTTGGTAAGGGCACTTTGACCATTTTAGGGCTAGAGTTGACTTGGGTCAACATGACCAATTGGGTTGACCACTATGGGTCCTGGGTGACCCATTGGCTTACCCTAGGGTCTAGGTAGGGTTATGTAGGGTTACCCTGCACTTTGGAGGTCACATACCCTTAGTAAGGGTACTTTGACCAGATTAGGCGCTTGAGTTGACTTGGGTCAACCTGGCCTCTAGGGCTGACCCCAATGTGTCCTTAGTGGCCCATTGACCTCACTTTAGGGTTAGGAGGGCATAGGTGGGGTCCTCTAGGCTAGGAGTAGGTCAATTGACCCTAAGTAGGCTAGTTTGACCCATTTAGGGCTAGGGTTGACCTTGGTCAACTGAGCTTCTTGGGTTGACCTTAATGGGTCCCTTTGGCTCTAATGGGCCTCCCAAAGTATTAGGGGTGTTGTGGTAGGGTCTTGGGGTTAAGGTGTAGCCCATGGTCACCCTAAACCATTGTTTAGAGTTCTACTATTTGCAGACCATGATGATCTCCCACCTTTTGTCCCCTATCTCCCAGCCTATTTCTAGCTTCCTAGGGTTTGTCATGACCTAGTCATGGCCAAAACCATTCTTAGGGGTCTAGTTGGAAATGAGATGTTACAGCTGGAGGGGGAGGAGCCACATTTTGCGGCGCGGCGACCTGTGGAGGTTGCATAAAGGTAAGGTTAAAACAGAACTGGCCTAACTCTTTGTACTTTGTGGACCATTTATGTGACTTTTGCATATGGGCACACCACTGCTTCCGCTGCATAGTTTGTCCGCAAACCAATGCTCGGGCGGGGGTGGTCTCATGTTGTGGACTTCTTTCTCATATGATCGTTGTTCAAGTGATACTAGTTTGTAAGACCCCCTCCCCCCTTACCAAGGAGGCTACCAGGTCTTATGCCCAGAACCGCCGTCTTACGGTGGGACTAACGCACGGGTTAGTCGACACCGCAACACGCCGATTCTGCCGGCTATTACGATCATAAACCTGTAGGCCAATATGAGAAGAAAAGTAAAACAGCATGTAAATCCACTAGTCCACAAGTCACATAGTACAATCATAAATGAAATGAAAGGTACATCAATATAGTCCACAGAAGAGTACAAAAGAAAGAAAGAGTAATGAGGGCTTATGCCCAGTACATCAAAATCACTCTCTCTCAAAATAAATAAAAGCGGAAGCTATACTAGAACATCAGATCTCGTCCCACCTGAGGACGCACAGTAGTGGTAGTAGCCTGCTGAAGCGGTATCTGCTCCTCAAGTCCCGCCTCCTCGACGTGCTGGTGCTCCATCTCCACGGGCTCCTAAAAATAGTTTGGTCACCGACCATTAGTCAAAAAGACTAAGTTGTTTCCTCCACACCTCGCCCGCAGCTCCTAGGCACCGAGCGAGAGGACGAAGTGGAGGACAACAAAGGGGTCGCAAGGTGGAAGAAGGTGACAGAATCTAACTAGCAGTTGTAACAAGTAACAATGATCTACTCTAGCAGTTCTAAGTATGGTACAAGTAGTAAGTAAGAGTAGTGCAGTAAAGGAAAGTAAAGAACAGTAGTATGAGCTAGTAAATAACTAAACTACCACTATACTATCATCACAACGTACCCTAACTTTTATAAATGCCCATACAAATATATAAGTTAGGATTTCCAGGAAATTTAACTTATCATATAAAAGAGCCCATACTAATTTATATGATAAGGATCTATGAAGCGTATGACCTAATATGAATGAATGTTATGATGCAATTTTATGCACAGGCAATTGCAACTCACACACAACGACTCAGTGATCACAGACCTTTAGTTCCCACTTTTTGAGAGCTAGCATCACTCTCGGGTACCACCGCTGTGGCTACGGCAGCATCGGAGCGGGCGTCTCCGCTTCTAGGCCGGTATGCACACTACCAAGCCTTAGACCCCTCTCATATGCCTCTGTACATGTCCAAGGTGCACTCTAGAGTCTCGCGTACGTACTTTGCTGACAACCCGTCAGTCTTGTTGGGTCGGATGTGCGTTATCGGGGGTCGTCCTCCAGACCGCAATGTAAAACAACCCACTGGCCCCTCTAACTCTCACAACCGCCTGGTGCACCGTACTGCCATCGGTGTGACGAACGGCCAGTACCGCATGCCCCGCCACTATATTTATGCACATGCAAGTATTTCATTCCGAGCCTTCCGCTCGCAGGACCAAACCCGTCCTGAAACCCTCAAACCCAACCCGGGTGAGAACGTACAATAGTGCATTTATACCAAATCCCTCAAACCCTACACGGGTGAGCATATATCATGAATCTCTCCAACCCTACACGGGTGAGCAGGTACAACAAATGTCTTAACCTATTAGACTACTCTTGTCTACGGGTTATTATACTTAGAGATTTAAGGTTAATCCCAGGACTGCCCCCGGTATTCCCTGTGAAGGGCTCTCAAGGGGCACTAGGAACTGTGTTGGAATTACGCCCAGCGTTCCCTTTCGCAAGGATATTTATTTTAGTTGATGATTACCCATGTTTCACCCCAGCTCTCTTTATTGCTCTAGTACAACCCTAGTGACTTAAGGTGTTACCGGGAAACCGACGGTCTTCCGTCGACCCCCACTCCAGTTGCTACCTAAAGACTTGCACTTTTGATCCCTCACTAAGACAATACTACCCACTAGGGTTATACATGTTGCACTCTCTTATTTCTTCCGATAATCAATCCCCTGGTAACCCCTAAGGCAAGACCTATTTATGTTATATGCAGACCATGTCCTATTATTACCCTAAAAATGGGATCTTCCAAACCTTAAGGCATCTTGCCCCTAAATATTTATCCTATGGTGGTATGGGCTAAGGGAACTACCCTATGAATTCTCATAATTTTCCTTGGCAAAATAATCCTTTAATTAAATCTTTTAAATTAATTACTAGGTCACTTTACACATGAAGTAGTATGATTTAACATCCACTGACCTAGGTAATTTTGCCTGAGTTGTATAATGATAACATATTACTGTCTACAGAGTTTCATAATTTTCCTTTAATTATTTATTCCAATTTCTTATTTAAAACCAAATTCTCATAAATTCCATTTTCCAAATGAAGTATAGGTAATATGTATTCCAAAATTCCAGGAAACTTACAGAGCATATAAAACACTAATTTATGACTATTGGCAGAGTCTCATCAATTTGTATTGTGTAATGGCCTATAAATTCCATTATAATATATTTACCAAAAATGTCATTGTATTAATTTAACAACTAACAAAACATCCATTAATTCTGAGAAATTTATGCAAGAGTAATAATACAATTTTATAGCACTAGAATAAATTCCAAATTTTTCTGAGGTGCATATCCATCATTTCAAGAATTAAATGAAATAAGGGTAAAATGGGCAATTTGAGATATCTATTCCAAAAGCTCTTCAAACAGAAGAATCATATTTTTCCTAAGTCAAATATAACCTTATCTATATCTTGGTAAAGTTTGAGGATTTGTTCTTGAGTAAAACTTATTTTCCAATTTTATTTCCAAAAGAGCTATATTTAAAATAAATTCCAATAAATGGGATTTTTGATTCCAAAAATCCCATGATTAATTTGAGGGATGAAATTTACCCTAATGAACCACTGTAAACAAATCCAAGATTTTTGCATGCAACCATTGGGCTGAATACACAATATTTGAACTTTTGCTATTAGCACACCAAGGCAAAATATGAACTAACACATGCAAGTGTATTCTCCAACATGCAGTGATCCAAAGGTGATGAAATTTTTATCATGCATCAAGGATGTCCCCAATGACCTACCACCAAGATTTGGGGCCATGGGGAGGCATATAGCTCCATATATTTCACTTATTTACATTTTGACATTTTGACCAAAACTATAGGAAAGATTGTTTCAAAAATTCCTAAAGTTTGGCAGTGGCTAAGTATCCCCGAATCATGCATGTACCCAAAATATGGGGCCATGGTGATTGCTGGTTTGATCTGGGCATCCAAATGAATTTCTGCCCTAGCCTAGGACCAGTCCTAGGCGAAATGCCCTACAGGACTGTACACTACACCAAATCACCACTTTAAGGTGGCAAATTAAAGGTAAGACAGTCAGCTACATTTTTCATTAAGGGACTAATTTCTGGAAATGCCTCTAAGAGGCCTAAAAATAACATGCACAATGACTGTAATTATGTGACAGAAATTTTACTATTCATCATATTAAAATTAAATCATATTAATGATTTTGCACGAATCTTAAAGAGTAACAGACGGGATCCGTTCATCTTCTCCAATGGATTAACGGCTGCGATTGAGTTTTACAGGGTGATGTTGGCTGGCGATTTCCAGCCAGCTGAGCCACCACCACCGCCGTCGGATATCGCCACCACCTTCGTTAAGGTGGGGGCTAGCATTTCCGGGCGGTGGGGCCGCCGGAGTTGGCTCCTCCGGCGAACCCGAGCAAGAAGAAAACGCCCGGATTTCTTCATTTTCCTCTCATGGCATCGGGCTCGATTGAGCCCGATATCTCCCTAAATGGATCTAGAAATCTAGTACAGGTAGAGGTGAGGTGAAACGAACCTGGATTGGGGCTTGGCTGCGGGTCAGGCGGCGGTTTGCCATGGTGGTGGTGCGCCGGCGAGCTCCACCCCGAAAGCTTGATTCTCCACCATTCTCCATGATCCAGCACTCGATTTCCACTCCTTTCTACCTCCTGAAGCTGTTGGTGAAGTCTGTTTGGGCTGAGTTTGGCTGTACATGGAGATATCACTTAAGTGAGCTCGATTTGAGCTTTGGTTGCTCCGCCCCAGCTGCCAAGTGGCTCTCAGCCCCTGTTTTCTGCTGGAATGGAGAGAGGAGGTCGGCCATCTGGTTTTGGGCCGATAAATCCAGCTGAAGGGGTGGCCATGTGGCCACCATTCCCTCCTTCTCCATTTCTCTCTCCTCCTTCTCTCAAAATCCCAATTCTACCCCCTTGCATGTATTCTCTCTCCTGATTTAGAGGGGTAAGACTGGTCTTGTTCACTTGGGCTGGCCATGGGCCAATTTTGGTGGGCTTGGTCCAATGGAGGATGGCTTGGTCTTCATTTCACTCTTTTAGGTCAATTTGTTGACTTGTTGACTTGGGGAGTTGACTTAGTCAACATGGTGGGTGGGCTGACCCCATTTGATGGAAATGGGTCTAGTGGCACCACCCAACTTGGGTTGGGTCAAGGGAGTGCCCTACTTAGGCTAATTGGGCTTATGAGTGTGGGTTTGACCAAATTAAGCCCAAGGTTGACTTTGGTCAATTGGGGTCAAAGTGTTGACCTAGTGACAAGCCCTAGGGTCCACTTAGATTGTTTTTAGGGTTAGGGCAATGTGGTGGGGTCATGGTGTGACTAGGGTCCCCACTTAGGCTAGTTTGACCTAGTTTGACTATGATCCTATAGTGGGCCCCGCATGGCTACCACCCACTACCTAGGGTCAAACATAGTTGATCTCCTTAAATCTCACCCATGCCTAACCCAATCTAAGTTGAGGGGTCCAGAAGTAACATGAGATGTTACATATGCAGCTCACAGGAGATTCAAATTCTACCAAATGGATGTCAAGAGTGCATTTCTGAATGGAGTGCTTCAAGAAGAGGTTTATGTAGAACAACCTTCAGGTTTTATCTCTCCAACTCAACCCTCTTTTGTATTTAAATTGCATAAAGCTATCTATGGTTTAAAGCAAGCTCCAAGAGCTTGGTATGAGACCTTTGTAACGCCCCGAAACTCAAAGGAGCGACGGGGGACATTTTGGGCCAGTTTTGGGTTCTGGCTGAAGGCACACGGCCTGGGACACGGGCGTGTCCCAGGGCATGTCAAGCATGTGTCGACACTCAGCCGGGAAGTCGACATTTTGAACTCGACATTGTGTCGAGACTGGGCACACGACCTGCGACACGGGCGTGTCGCAGGGCGTGTCGACCCGTGTCGACACTTAGCCCGCGAAGTCGACACTCTGCGTTCGACGAAGTGTCGAGACATGGCACACGGCCTGCGACACGGGCGTATCGCAGGGCGTGTCGACCAGTGTCGACACTCGTCCCGGGAAGTCGACACTCTGCTCGACGATGTGTCGAGACAAGGCACACGACCTAGGACACGGGCGTGTCCAAGGCCATGTCATTAGGTCGACGATCTTCGCTCGACGAAGTGTCGAGTGTCGATACCGTGTACACGGCCTGGAGCCCAGGCGTGTTGAGGTGACACGGGCAAGGACACGGGCGTGTCCTATAACCCGTGCAGTGCTCGGGTTGTTTTCGGGGAAAAATGTTGGGGGTACACGGCCGGCCACACGGCCGTGTCAGGTGGAACACGGGCGTGTCAGGTCGAACACGGGCGTGTTCGATACCCGTGTGAGGTTCCAGGCGAGCCGATTTTGACGGCGAATGAGGCACACGGCCCTGGACACGGGCGTGTGCCAGGCCGTGTGCGGTCCAGATTGGGCATTTCAGTCCCGAATCAAAGCTGTTCATTTCTTTAATTGATGATCCAACGGCTGGGGGTTGTTCCTGAAGGGATATATCCGGGATTGGACTTAAAAACCCTCACTTTTCATAAGTTATCATCTTTCTAAAAGCTTAGAGAGAGAGGAGAGCCAAGGAAGGAAGAAGGAGCTAGATCCGGCCATTGGAGGAGCTTCGAAGCTCCAAATCGCGAGCCGACTCCGGATCCACGGAGGCAAAGCTAGTGCGGTGCTTTTCATCCGCTTACTTTTCCATGGCGCCAAAGAGGAACGCTAGGGTAACGATTCTCTTCTTGAGCATGAGTAGCTCTCCTTCTTTGCATAGGAAGCCTGCTCTTGCGAGTTTGCGGAGAGTTGGAGGCATTCCTTCGGGTAGATATGTGAAGTCCCCGTTGTTTAGAGTCCGTAAGCGAGAAAGGACATAGGCATGATGTGTGAAGCCTACCCGGACATGTTGGTCTGGATCGGTGATGTTGCATTGCATAAATGCCGGAGAAGACTCCGTGTTATTGATTGTTTTTCGGGTTTTCTACGCGGTAGATTGCAGCAGGGAGCCTTGGTGATTAACCCAAAGGTGCACCCGGAAACCTGGGCGGATGCGAGATCTTGCCAACTTGGTGGCCTGAGAGCCAACTTGAACATAACCGGGTTATGTGAATTGTGATGGAAATGAGACTCGGTGGAAGTTTGACCCGCGCAAATGGCTTAAATTGTCGTTGCGATGTGAGTACGGGTTAGATGGAACCGTACCCGTTCTATGTCGTTCGGTTAAAGAGACCTAAGGGTACGTGGCACTTGTCGTTGGCATAGATTAGGGTCTTCGGCGGTCAATGGCTTAAATTGTCGTGACCCAGGCCAGGAAGACAAAATGCTCATAGGTTTGGCCGTCAAAGTGGCGGTGGTGAGTCCGGAATGTCTATGGCTTTAATTGACGTGACATCGACCGGTTCACCGAGAATGTGCCCTGAGAGCACGGGACGTGTGGCCGTGCGAGCCATCGTCTGTGATGAAGTAAATATTGTTATATAGCTCACTTATGCTAATGAAATGCAGGGAAGGAGCATCGCCGCCCCGAGTTGAGGGCGGGATCGTTATAATTTGGTCAGCATTGCTGACCGTTGCCTTGTTTTGCCGCTGTGCGGTGGTTTGTTGCTTGCAGGTGCTGCTGGACCAAGCGGTCAATAGCGGGCTAAAGCCCAAGTGCGAAGCCGGCCCTCGAAGGCCTATTTGGAAGTGTTTACTGTTTTATTCATGTATGACCGGCCTGCGTGCCGTGGTTTGTAAATCATGTAATATCAAGTGAAACATTTTGTAAGGCCTTAAGGGTTGTGTTGGTTTTTGTATAACATTCCTATTTTGTATTAGTGGACATTCATGTTTTAATGCTGGGTTCTTATTTGCAACTTTTATAAACTGCTTCCGCTAGAATGCTCTGTGTAGGACGTTGAGATTGGTTGGATGGTTTCCATGAGTAACCACCCGGTCTGTATGTGGCATACGGCGTCGGGCCCCGGCCGGACCTACTGCTATATGCTATGCGACGGATAGGGGGTGTTACAATTTGGTATCAGACTACTGGTTTTGGTCGGGCTTAAAGTGAATTCGTGGGCGAATTCTTTTTAAGGGGTGGTGAGCACATTGTGTGCGTCATCGTTATAACAGTAAAAGAACCTATGAATGTCCACTTAGGAATGAAAATACATGTGTTTGAGTAACCAGCGTGTTCCTATACTTGCTGTTTGCAATTTATTTGGTCGCTTACCGGTGTTTTGTACCACTATAGGTGACCAAAAGTGGTGTTGGGCTGTCAGAACGCCGAGTTTCTAAGGCTAGCAGTGCACCAGATGTTGCTCCTGCAACACCTCTATCGGCTGAGAATATACGATTGGTGGATGAAGCGGTGTTGGCCGTGTTAAATGCGCCGCCTGCAAGGCAAGCGCATCAGCCCGCTCCTGTGATGGAGCAGGAACCTCTTCAAGAGGCTGAGATGAGGAGAGTGGAGCAAGTGGTTGTGAAACCGGTGGTGCCAAGGAGGGTAACCGAGAGGCAGCTTAAGCATGTAATAAGCTTTAACCCTCCGTTATTCTCGGGGTTAGGAACCCCATCTCAGGCTGAAGACTGGCTCTCCAGGGTGAAGAGAGTCATGACAGCAACAGAGACCGAGGAGTGGCAAATGACCACCATTGCTACGTTCCTTTTGGACGGTGAAGTGAGATTATGGTGGGAAGGTTTGGAGCTGCATCATTTGAGAGGTAGACAACTGACAGACGTCCCGATGGAAGAGTTCTCGGGATTGTTCTTAGCAAGATACCTCCCTTCTACTCAGAGGATTTCGATGGAGAACGAATTTTTGAAGTTGGTTCAGGGTGAGAAGAGCGTGGATGAATATCTCCATGAGTTCACTCGTTTGAGTCGATATGCTAGCTTCACCATCGTGGATGAGGAGCGCAAGACTAATCGCTTCTACGAAGGCTTGAGAGATGAGTTGAGAATACTACTTTCGGGGCTGATGACGCAGGGTTTCTTAACCTTGGTCAACACTGCCCGGTCCTTGGAGAAGGACATGAAGAATGTACAAGCAAAGAAAAGCTTGGGTGAGAAGAAATCTGAATTTAAAGTGCCGACTACTTCAAAGTCTGGCTATCGGAGGTCTTTCAAGAAGCATAGGACTTCGGGTCCAGCTCCTTCTGGTGCTTCTGGGGCGACTACGGGACGGACCCCGGGCGCGTGTTTTACTTGTGCAAAGACGGGGCATTTTGCCCGTGACTGTTGGAGCGGACGTCATAAGTCCGAGAGAAAGCCGGGAGCTACTTATGAAGAGAAGGGCAAGGCGGTGGAGTCGACTACATCCCACTATGCTGCGGCCCAACCGAGGGTCTATAATCTTGGCCAACAGGAGGTCATCAAACAAGCTGATGTGGTGACAGGTACAGTTTAATTTATAGCAAGTCAATTTCCTTAAATACTTGTTATGCACATGTTACCTTACCACTGCTTGTTTAGGATTTGTATTGATTTGTGAAAATCCGGCACGAGCACTCTTCGATACGGGAGCTTCACACTCCTTCTTGTCCAAAGGATTTATATCACGCATCGGAGTCCCTTCTTCGATGGCGAAGGATAAGTTGGATGTGTTGTTGCCCAATGGGTGTTCGATGCGAGCGGATAGGATCTGCGACGTTAAGATTCGTATTGGGGATCAGGAGTTCGACCTGCAGGCATCTTTACTTCCGTTGGTGGAGTTCGACGTTATATTTGGCATGGACTGGCTCTCGGAGCAGCAAGCCTATATTGACTGCGGTCGCAAGGAAGTCAAGCTGGGAGCAAGTCATGAGACGACTTTTACGGGCTTAAAGGGGTCGAGCAAGACGTTGATGTCTGCTCTTCAGGTGGTGAAGGCGGTTCGTGCCGGTGCAGAACTATTCTTTACACTAGTGGAGGTTGCAAAGCCGAAGCCCGCATTGGATTGTATTTCAGTGGTATCGGAATACCCTGATGTGTTCCCCGCAGATCTTCCTGGAGCCCCGCCTTAGCAGGAGATAGATTTTATGATTGAGCTAGTACCAGGTGCAAAGCCTGTGTCACGATCTCTTTATCGGCTAGCACCTAAGGAAATGGCGGAGCTGAAAGTTCAACTGCAAGAGTTGTTGGAGCAAGGGTATGTGCGCCCGAGTTCTTCGCCTTGGAGCGCACCGGTACTCTTTATTAAGAAGTAGGACGGAAGCTTGAGGTTTTGTATTGATTATCGGGAGCTCAACAAGCTGACGAAGAAGAACAAGTACCCAATCCCCCGGATTGATGATCTTTTTGATCAGTTAGTCGGGTCGACGGTGTACTTGAAGTTGGATCTCAAGGCTGGGTACTATCAGCTGCGAATAAGGGAGAGTGATATCTCGAAGACAGCGTTTAGTACGAGATACGTGCATTATGAGTTTACGGTCATGCCGTTTGGGCTGACTAATGCGCCGTCAGTGTTCATGGATTTGATGAACAGGACTTTCAGGGAGTACTTGGACCATTTTGTGATCGTCTTGATCGACGATATTTTGGTGTACTCACAAAGTGAGGAAGATCACTTCAAGCATCTTCACTTGGTTCTGGAGACGCTAAGGAGAAATCAGTTGTATGCCAAGTTCTCGAAGTGCGAGTTTTGGTTGTTCTCAGTGGCATTCCTCGGTCATATAGTGAGTGGAGAGGGTATTGCTGTGGATCCGGCGAAGATTGTTGCGATACGGGAGTGGCCTGAGCTTTCTACTATAGCGGAAGTCCGGAGTTTTCTGGGGCTTGCCGGTTATTATAGGCGCTTCGTAGAGAACTTGTCGCGGATAGCGTTACCTCTCACTACTTTGACGTGGAAGGAGCATAAGTTCATTTGGACGCCGGAGTGCGCGCGAGATTTTGAGGAGTTGAAGTGTCGGTTGACCACGGCGCCTGTGCTGAGTTCGCCATGTGGGACCGAAGGATATGAGATTTACAGTGATGCTTCGGGCAGTGGTTTGGGTTGCGTGCTACTGCAACACGGAAGTGTAATAGCTTATGGCTCGAGACAGCTAAAAGTGCATGAAAGGAACTATCCGGTCCATGACTTGGAGTTAGTGGTCGTGATTTTTGCCTTGAAGCTGTGGAGACACTACTTGTACGGTGTGAAGATTGATATCTACACCGATCACAAGAGCCTGAAGTATCTTATTGATCAGAAGGATCTGAATATGCGGCATCGTAGATGGATGGAGTTCCTGGGGGACTATACATTCAAGATCCATTACGTGCCTAGTAAGGGGAATGCGGTTGCGGACGCGTTGAGTCGCCGAGCCCCAGCTCAAGCCAATTGGCTATCGGTGCATGATGAGCGGTTGGTGCGGGAGTTGGAGTCGTTGGAGATTGTTTGTGTGGACAAGCAATCAAGTGCTGAAGCAGTTCTGAATTGGACTGAAGTCCCATATGACCTGGCTGATCGTATTCGGCAGGCTTTGGATATGGATGCTCATATGAAGCAGTTCATGGTAGAGGCTCTGGATGGGTCAAATTCCCAATTCGTCGTGGAGGACGGATTACTTTGGAAAGACGGTCGTCTGTGCATCCCAAGTGTGGGTAATTTGCGGGTGGAGTTGTTGTACGAGGCACACCATACCAAGTACTCGATTCACCCGGGGAGCACGAAGATGTACCGTGATGTGAAGAAACTGTTTTGGTGGCCGGGTTTGAAGAAAGATGGGGCGCTCTACGTAGCGAAGTGCCAAACTTGCGCCTTGGTGAAGGCGGAGTGCCAAAAGCCGAGAGGATTTCTTAAGTCCTTGCCTATTCCGGAGTGGAAATTTGACGACATCTCTATGGACTTTGTGCACAGTTTGCCAAGGTCGCAAAAGTGGAATGACTCCATTTGTGTGGTTGTTGATCGGTTAACGAAGGTGTCGCATTTCATTCTGCATAGGAAGGATGATCCGGTGGAGAAGTTGGCAAAGCTTTATGTGGATAACATAGTACGGCTTCATGGTGTGCCCCGCAGCATCGTGAGTGACCGAGATGGGCAGTTCACGTCCAATGATTGGAGGCTTGTGCAGCAAATGTTGGGAACGAAGCTGAAATTCAGCACAGCCTTCCATCCGCAAACGGATGGGCAGACCGAGAGGGTCAATAGAACCATGTAAGACATGCTCCACATGTGTGTCTTGGATTTTGGAAAGCAGTGGGAAGACCACCTGTTTTTGGTGGAGTTCGCATACAATAATAGCTACCAAGTGAGTATTCAGATGACGCCTTTCGAGGCCCTATATGGTAGAAAATGTCGCACGTCGTTGTCTTGGTTAGAAACGGGTGAGTCAAAGTTGTATAAGCGATCGGAAGTGGAGGATGCTACTTCTTTGGTGAGAACCATTCAGGAGAGGTTGCTTATCGCTCAGGACCGGCAAGCGAAGTACTATAATGCCAAGCATAGGAACGTGGAGTTCGTTGTGGGCGAATATGTGTACTTAAAGATAAAGTCGTTCAAGGGTGTCTCGTGGGTGCGGCGATTGAAAAAGCTAAGCCCGAGATACCTTGGGCCGTTTGAGGTTCTGGAGCGAGTCGGTGAAGCGGCCTTTCAGTTGAAGCTTTCAGTGGAGCTTAGTGGTTTACATGATGTATTCCATATTTCGGTGCTTCGGAAGGCAGTGCAAGAGCCTACACAAGTGATCGCGGTTGATCAAGTGCCGGTGGATAGTGGGCTGACGACAAAGGTCAGGCCCGTGCGGATTGAGGACTCGGAGGTCAAGCGGCTACGCAATAAAGAGATCAGGATGGTCAAGATCCGGTGGGACAATTGCGGTCGTGAGGAGCTCTCTTGGGAGAGAGAGCAGACTATGCTTGACGAATATCCGGAGTTGTTCCGCTCAGGTACAAATTTTGGTTTTGTACATGTCTTTCCTTTATATAATTTCGAGGACGAAATTCTTTTAAGTGGGGGAGAGTTGTAACGCCTCGAAACTCAAAGGAGCGACGGGGGACGTTTTGGGCCAGTTTTGGGTTCTGGCTGAAGGCACACGGCCTGGGACACGGGCGTGTCCCAGGGCGTGTCAAGCGTGTGTCGACACTCAGCTGGGAAGTCGACATTTTGAACTCGACATTGTGTCGAGGCTGAGCACACGGCCTGCGACACGGGCGTGTCGCAGGGCCTGTCGACCCGTGTCGACACTTAGCCCGCGAAGTCGACACTCTGCGTTCGACGAAGTGTCAAGACATGGCACACGGCCTGCGACACGGGCGTGTCGCAGGGCGTGTCGACCCGTATCGACACTCGTACCGAGAAGTCGACACTCTGCTCGACGATGTGTCGAGACAAGGCACACAGCCTAGGACACGGGCGTGTCCAAGGCCGTGTCATTAGGTCGACGATCTTCGCTCGACGAAGTGTCCAGTGTCGAGACCGTGTACATGGCCTGGAGCCCAGGCGTGTTGAGGTGACACGGGCAAGGACACAGGCGTGTCCTATAACCCGTGCAGTGCTCGGTTTGTTTTCGGGGAAAAATGATGGGGGTACACGGCCGGCCACACGGCCATGTCAGGTGGAACACAGGCATGTCAGGTCGAACACGGGCGTGTTCGATACCCGTGTTAGGTTCCAGGTGAGCCGATTTTGACGGCGAATGAGGCACACGGCCCTGGACACGGGCGTGTGCCAGGCCGTGTGTGGTCCAGATTGGGCATTTCAGTCCCGAATCAAAGCCGTTCATTTCTTTAATTGATAATCCAACGGCTGGGGGTTGTTCATGAAGGGATATACCCGGGATTGGACTTAGAAACCCTCACTTTTCATAAGTTGTCATCTTTCTAAAAGCTTAGAGAGAGAGGAGAGCCAAGGAAGGAAGAAGGAGCTATATCCGGCCATTGGAGGAGCTTCGAAGCTCCAAATCGCGAGCTGACTCCGGGTCCACGGAGGCAAAGCTAGTGCGGTGCTTTTCATCCTCTTACTTTTCTGTGGCGCCAAAGAGGAACGCTAGGGTAACGATTCTCTTCTTGAGCATGAGTAGCTCTCCTTCTTTGCATAGGAAGCCCGCTCTCGCGAGTTTGCGGAGAGTTGGAGGCGTTCCTTCGGGTAGATATGTGAAGTCCCCGTTGTTTAGAGTCCGTAAGCGAGAACGGACATAGGCATGATGTGTGAAGCCTACCCGGACATGTTGGTCTGGATCGGTGATGTTGCATTGCATAAATGCCGGAGAAGACTCCGTGCTATTGATTGTTTTTCGGGTTTTCTACGCGGTAGATTGCAGCAGGAAGCCTTGGGGATTAACCCAAAGGTGCACCCGGAAAACTGGGCGGATGCGAGATCTTGCCAACTTGGTGGCCTGAGAGCCAACTTGAACATAACCGGGTTATGTGAATTGTGATGGAAATGGGACTCGGTGGAAGTTTGACCCGCGCAAATGGCTTAAATTGTCGTTGCGATGTGAGCACGGGTTAGATGGAACTGTACCCGTTCTATGTCGTTTGGTTAAAGAGACCTAAGGGTACGTGGCACTTGCCGTTGGCATAGATTAGGGTCTTCGGCGGTCAATGGCTTAAATTGTCGTGACCCAGGCCAGGAAGACAAAATGCTCATAGGTTTGGCCGTCAAAGTGGCGGTGGTGAGTCCGGAATGTCTATGGCTTTAATTGACGTGACATCGACCGGTTCACCGAGAATGTGCCCTGAGAGCACTGGGCGTGTGACCGTGCGAGCCATCGTCTGTGATGAAGTGAATATTGTTATATTGCTCGCTTATGCTAATGAAATGCAGGGAAGGAGCATCGCCGCCCCGAGTTGGGGGCGGGATCGCTATAATTTGGTCAGCATTGCAGACTGTTGCCTTGTTTTGCCACCGTGCGGTGGTTTGTTGCTTGCAGGTGCTGCTGGACCAAGCGGTCAATAGCGGGCTAAAGCCCAAGTGCGAAGCCGGCCCTCGAAGGACTATTTGGAAATGTTTACTGTTTTATTCATGTATGAGCGGCCTGCGTGCCGTGGTTTGTAAATCATGTAATATCAAGTGAAACATTTTGTAAGGCCTTAAGACTTGTGTTGGTTTTTGTATAACATTCCTATTTTGTATTAGTGGACATTCATGCTTTAATGTTGGGTTCTTATTTGCAACTTTTATAAACTGCTTCCGCTAGAATGCTCTATGTAGGACGTTGAGATTGGTTGGATGGTTTCCATGAGTAACCACCCTGTCTGTCTGTGGCATACGGCGTCGGGCCCCGGCCGGACCTACTGCTATATGCTATGCGACGGATAGGGGGTGTTACAACCTTAACAAGCTTTCTTTTAGAGCATAAATTTACAAGAGGAACCATAGATAAAACTCTTTTCAGTAGACATCATAAGGACCAAATTTTGTTAGCACAAATATATGTGGATGACATCATTTTTGGGTCTACTGATCCCAAATTGTGCAAGAGGTTTGTTGACCTCATGCATTCTAAATTTGAGATGAGTAGCATGGGTGAGCTTTCCTACTTCCTTGGTCTCCAAGTGAAGCAGCTCCCTGATGGTATCTTCCTCTCCCAAGCTAAGTATGTTAAAGAGCTTATTAAGAAGTTTGGGATGAGTGATGCTTCAGGAATGAAAACACCTATGGCTACAAATGCTGTTGTGGATTCTGATGCAGCAAGGAAACCTGTAGATCAGAAACATTATAGGGCAATTGTTGAATCCCTATTATACCTAACAGCTAGCAGACCTGATATAATGTTTGTCACATGCCTTTGTGCTAGGTTCCATGTGAACCCTAAAGAATCTCACCTTATTTTCCTAAAATGAATTTTGAGATATATAAAGAGTTGTCCTAATCTAGGACTCGGGTATCCTGCAGAGTCAGAATTTGAGTTAACTGGATACTCAGATGCTGGCTATGCTGGATATAGAGTGGACAGGAAGAGTACCTCTGAAACTTGCCAGTTCGTGGGTATGAGACTTGTCTCCTGGTTTTGTAAAAAGCAGACATCTGTGTCTACATCAACTACAGAAGCGGAATACATGGCTGCTGGCAGCTGCTGTTCACAAGTGCTATGGATACAAAACCAACTCCTAGACTATGGTGTGAACTTAAATAATTCAACATTATTTTGTGATAATACTAGTGCTATTGCTATAGCACAGAATCCAGTTCACCATTCTAGGACCAAACATATTGAAATAAGACATCATTTCATTAGAGATAATGTAGACAAAAAGAAAATTAACTTAATCTATATTCCTACTGACTTACAGAGAGCAGACATTTTCACCAAACCCTTGGATGAGAAAACCCATCTGTTCTTTATAAATCAACTGGGAATG
Organism: Platanthera guangdongensis; assembly: GCA_039583875.1. NCBI lineage: Eukaryota > Viridiplantae > Streptophyta > Magnoliopsida > Asparagales > Orchidaceae > Platanthera > Platanthera guangdongensis. The sequence goes on along the minus strand of CM077148.1, from coordinate 128,279,696 downwards.
ATTAATGGAGAAGAGTTAACTTAGTTTCTGTCTTCATTCGACGAATTTTCAAGAGTTCGTCGAACGGCGTTCGACGAATTAGGGAAAGTTTGGGAGATTCTCGTCGAACGGAGATCGACGAATTCTCTGTGTGGAAACAACTTTCGTCGATCGGAGATCGACGAACTTTGCTTCAGAAGATATTTCGTCGAACGGAGTTCGACGAACTATGTTCAATTCTTCTGGATGAGATCGACGAATTATTTGTCTATAATTTATTTCGTCGAGCTCTGTTCGAAGAATTGTTTCTTTTTTGTGGAACGGAGTTTGTCGATTCATATTCTAAAAATCTTATATCTAGGTTTTCTTCGACCTCCGTCCCGCACTTTCAGTTCCTTTGCTCTTGATCGCCGTTTTTCTCTGTGACTTTCTTGCAGGTCATCAATGGCGATTCCAGCAAGCACCCTCGCCGCAATGAAATTTGATACTGGTTTTGATATGGACTTCGATTCTTTCCAACATTCTGACCCCATCTTTCTCTATATCTTGGAACAGCTAAAAGAACTTAATCTAAAGGACTTTATGACCCGAAGGATTAAACCGCACTCAACTGAAATCAGAGAATGGGTGTATACATCGTCTGTTACTGAGGAAGATGTGCTGACAGGCAATATCGGGAGTACTGCTGTTCCGTTATCTCTCGCAGTTCTTTCTGAAATATTTGGATTAGTAAATGGAGAAGATGACATGGAAATGGACTCTGAAGAATCTGGTGACATGCTGAAGTTAATGGGTTTTTCAGGAAGCAACCCTAATAAGTTGTTGAAGAAACAACTGTCCGCCGCCTACCAGTTTTTGGCGAACATCGTGGGAAAGGTTCTGATGGGCAAGCACTCAGCGCATAACTACATCACTCGTCACCAATTCCTGGTTATGTGCGCCGTGGTGAACAAGAGACATGTCAACTGGGGCACAATATTCTTTGAGTTAATAAAGAAAAAGAATAATAAGAAAGAAGTCTGCTTCGGTAAAATTTTGGGAATTTTCCTCCAGGAGAAGGCTGGTGAATGCATGGTCTCCCCGACCATCTTCATCAATGCCAGCAAGCGCCTCACATGCGCTCTGTTTGGCAGATGGGAGAGGACTATCTCCAAGCCCTCAAAGGCTTCTTCCTCTTCCATCCAACCTTCTGAGAGCACCAGGGTTGTAAAGGCCACTCCCCTCCTTGCAGAAGAGGTCATTTCATCTCCATCATCTCTTCCTGCACTTCCAGCACAACAACTCCCTCCCTCTTACATTCCTTCTACCACACCTAAATCTCCATAACATACTCATGTGCCTACTCCACCTCCATCACCACCTCTGGACATCACCAACATTCCTACACCCCATGCTTTACCTCATGATACTCATCTTCCTACACCTCCTCAGTCTCCACTTCCCCCTCATTTGTCAACCATTCTATCTTACAACATACCCACAGACACTAACATGCTAGATGCCCCCATTCTACCTGTTATTCCACCCTCCATTCCATCCTCTTCCCCTTCCCCATTTGATCCATCTACCATCATCTCCTAACTCACTCCTCTCATCAAATCTCTCATCCAAGAGGCCATTACACCTCTTGTGACCTCCATCAATTCTTTATCTGTTCAAATTTCTACCCTATCTGCTGCCCCCTCTTCATTCAGGGGCCTGGCTCCAGGTTCTCCTGAACCCAGGCAGGGGGAGATGCTCTATGAAGAAGCAGCAGCAGATGCAGCAGCAGCAGTAGATACAGTAGCAGCCCCCTCTACAGCAGAAGTTTCAGATACATATAGAGATAGTTTGCCAGATTTTGATTCTGAGATGATTGAATTAATTCAGTTTATGGATACTGACCTTGATTTGGATGAGTCAGTGGAGCAAATAAAACCTGTTGGTGATTTCCATTTAAATCCCACAGTAAATTTGTCTGTTTTGTTGAGTAGTTTTGATACAGTTTTTATGCAGTTTCTTCCAGCAGCTTTTACTAAGCCAAGTTTGGCTATTGTACCCTATACCTCCCCAATAAGTCCAGCAGTTGCTAAGCAACTCTGTGACAGTTTTGCTCCTCTAGTGGTTGCTCTATCATCTTCAGTCATTCCAGAAGATATTTCAGTACCAATTTTTATTAGGGATGACTCTCCTTTGCCTGATTTGGATGAGCTTATCTAGGCTAATATTGAAGAGGAGAATAAGGCAGCAGCTGAAAGCTCTGTCCCCATTATTTCTGACTCCTGTGCAGTCTCCTCCTCTTCTGTTGCTGATATTCCAGTCCCTGAACCTTCTGCTCCTCCTCTAGAAAAAGCTATTATTTCTGATAAAGCTTTGAAAGCTTTGGATGCTCTTTATGACATCCCTCAGGGTTCTGATTCTGAAGAAGAAGATGAAGATGATGACTCAGATGAAGATGCTGTCAATAAGAAAAAGAAGATGCTGACAAAGAAAAGGAAGGCTCCTCCTCCTCCAGCTCCTAAGCCTAATCCAAATGCTGACACCCCTTACTACATTCTGCACAATGTCACCCCAAATAAGGGAATGTCTGGGTGGATGTGGCTATCAAAGAACCAGCAGAAGGATAGAAAGAGAAGTAGGAGATATTCCCCTCCTCCAGCGCACAGATACAGGAAGGATCCTCCTCCTCCTCCTCCTCCTCCAGCAGTTGGTTCCTCTGGCTCCTCTAGCTCTCAGAGATCTGCCCCAATGCAAACATATCAGAGACAGTCAGGGAGATCATTTGGAAGCAGCCATCAGAGACAGCCATCCTCAGGTAATCAACAACAGCATCAGTAGCAGCAGCAACATACCTCTGAAGTATAAAAAGCTGAAAGTCCAAAAAGGTCATACTCTCCTCCAATCCCATTTGAAGATCCTGAAACTTCTAATACAGCAAAAATGGCCAGATTCCAAGAGTTAATTGGCTTATCTCTGATTAATAAAGCCAAGGCTGAAGGGAAAGATACATCAGGGTTAACAACCATGTCAAAGTACAAAAAAGAAGAGCTGAAAAGATTTGACAAAGGAAATAAATTGTTTAATGTTGATGATTATATGAAACTTCATCCAGAAGCAGTTGTCCCTAGAGCAACATCATTGAATATTATAGGGGCAGCTGATATGACTATGACAAAGGCTCAGACTTCAGATCCCAAGAGAGAAATCATCTTTAAGAAGCCAGGAGAGAAACCAACTGAAGACAGGTCCAAGCAGAAGAAGCCAAAGAAGTAATTTTCATGTTGTTTCAATTTCTGTCTGTTTTTGTTTTTCAAACTATGCTATCTGTTTAAACAAAGCTGTGTATACATATATCTGCTGCATGTGTTGGTAATTCTCTGCCAGATATATTTCTTTTCCTGCTTTGTTTTTCTGTTTATTTCTATTTTGAGTCTTTGTTAGTGACCTCACCCAAATAGGAGGAGATTGTTGGATCCGTAGTTGATTTGGGCTAGGTTCACTGACTTAGGATGTGACCCATCATGTATAGCCAGGGTCAAGTTTGTGTCCTAGAGTCTAGGCCAAGTCTTAGGTTCAACTTCAGATGGACCAGCTATCAACAAGACCATCAGAGACTCCGGACTTAGAGGTTTTCAAGACTAAGTAAAGTGAGTTCGACGTTCGTCGAACTCAGCTCGACAAAAGGTGTTCTGCGCTCGACGATCGTGAGACAATTCTTAGTGCTGAGCTCGACGATCCTTGTTCTCTGTTCGACGAATGTTGAGGTTCTTCATCAAGCCAAATTCAGGACAACTTCAGAATTTTTCTAAGTCCAGCTTCAAGCTTTGGTCGACGAATTAGACTCTGAGCTCGACAAACTTGGACCTCAAGTTCTCAGCATCTCAGCTCGACGAATGAAGATTATCTGTTCGACGAATGAAGATTATCTGTTCGACGAATGAAGATTGTCTGGTCGACGAACTCTCTCAAGCTCAGCTCGACGAACTCAAGCTCAGCTCGACAAACTCAAACTCAGCTCGACGAATCCAGACTAGGTCTTCTTCAGGTTTCCCGTCCCGTTTCTTGGCGATGATTCCAGAGTTATTAATGCCAGATCTTCTCGGAATGTTACCGTTTGAACGCGCATTGACTATGGACGATTACATGCCGTTTTTCCATGGGACAGTTGGGGAAATCATTGATTGTCGCTTCCTTTCAAGGCCGAATGCAATTACTTCTCAACATTCGAATTTTGAATGTTCTCAATCAGTCAAAAAGAGACAGACAAGAATAGCAAGGATTAACACAGTCAGTCACACAGACACACAAAAACAACAAGCAATACAGTGATACAGACAAATAATCAGACAGACACTCTCAGATTGCACAGAAGAACAATCTTATAGAAATCTAAAGTTCTACTGCAATCAGCCTGACCAGACAAACATCTTCAAGAAGGAGAAGAAGAACAATCAAATACTATCAAGAGTCTTCTTCCTTCAACTCTGCAGGATAACTTCAAAGGACAACAAATTTCAATTTGTCAAAAGAAGTTCCTGAAGCAAATTTCTGGTCCAGGCACTTTAGGTCTTTGAAGACCTATCACCCTGAAGTAGTGCTCCAGCTTTCCTGATACACTCAAGATCTCAGGGGGATCAAATTCTGCTATAATCAATCCACAAGTCTTCTCAGTTGATATTGAGAAAGAGAAGACCTCATCACCCTCTTTTCAATTCCTGTACAAGGTTTTAATTCCCTTCAAAATTATTCTGGTTGCAAGTCTCCTTCCAAAAGACTTGAGGTTTTGGTTTTTGAGCACCTGAACAAAAGCTCATTGGTGTCAGGCACCTGATCAAAAACCTGAGTGGATTCCTACCAGGGTGGTAGAAGAGTGGATGTACCCAGGTTAGGGAACCACTATAAAATTTCTTGTGTCGTCTGGTTGCCCCTTTCTTTGTGTTTTGGCTGTGATCTGTGATTGTTTAGGTTGCTGTGATTAGTTTATTTTATTTGCTGACTTGTTCACCTAGGCCTACAACAAAAGTTGTAAAAAGTTTTGAAGAAATCACAATAGTCTATTCACCCCCCCCCACTAGAGTATTTCAGATCTAACCTGCACTTTCATTATATCACAAGCATGGCAACATATCTCATATATTGTGCTTTCACGCACAAATGCCATCACAACCGTTCGCCACCCGGCCCAACGGTCCGTGCACTCAGGGCACATTCTTGGTGTTCTGGCAAAGCACTTGCCCACCACCGTCTTAGGTTCACAACCCAACGGTAATTCTCTTGAGCATTTACTCCATGGCGTGCAGCCGGAGTTTTAGTCTTACTACACCGGGATGGCCTGTAGCCCCCCATTGTGTCATGGCGCGCAGGCCTAAGACTCTCGCTATGCGCTCCAACAGACCACACCTTTTGGTCCACATCGGACGGACATAACGCAGGTCGGATCCTCCACACCCCCCCCCCCCCCCCGTTGCTCAAATCGCCTTGCCTTCACCGAGTACGGCGTACTCGCGGCTTAATCAAAGGCGCGGGTCGGTCTCACCAATCCTGTTCTTGGCATTCAGCCTGGGTATTTATCTACACCCATTCATCTCACAATATCAGCGGGTCTTTCCTGGGCACCCCAGTACTTCCTGTTACTCGATCACAGGTACGACACCGCAATATCACAAATGTCAGGGATCTTTCCTGGGTACACCATTACTTCCTATTACTCTCTTCACATGTGGACACCCTACGACATCAAGCATCACAAAGGGCCTTTTCTGGTCACACCAGTACTTCCTGTTACTCATTCACAGGTACGAACCAATAACACAAGCATACACGGATATTTTCCTGGACTACCACTCCAGTACTTTCTGCTACTACCCTTCACAGGCATAACCCATTGACTCAAACTACACGTTTATCACGGAGCCTTCTCTGATTCGTATGCAACATCACCAATCTAGACCAACCTGTCTATATGGGCTTCATACAGCATGCCTATTTCATACTCCAATTCCGGATCTATATGCCAACAAAAGGGGATTTCATGCATCCACCCAAAGACTCCCAAAATCAGCCACCTCTTGGTGGGGGAATCACAAACATATGTCAAAAGGAAGTCTTCACATGGCTAGGAAGAAAAGTCGTTACCCTTGAAGCCCTCTTTGGTGCCATGAACTCAAAGTTGGCTTGAACGACTCACAAGAGCTTTTCCTCCGCAACGTCGGCCTCGGAACGCAGCTTGACACTCTCAAGCTCCACCAGCAGCAGACCTTCTCCTTCTTCCTCCTTCTTCCTCTCCCTTTCTCTCTCTAACTTGTAGAAATATGAAGGCACTAATCAAATGAGAATATGTTCTCAGTTTTCGGCCTTAAGGAAAATAGGAAAGAAGCTCAGCCATTGGATCCAGGCTGAAGGAATGGATGGCCACAAATTTGCCAGAAACCTGATTTTTGCCTGACACGGCCTGTGACACGCCCATGTCCATGGCCTTGTGCCTCAAGCGGTACTCAACCGACTTATCCAAACCAGTGACACGCCCATGTGACATGCCCGTGTCATGGGCCGTGTCACCCAACACGCCTTCAGACACGCCCGTGTCTTTGGCCGTGTTCATCAGGCTGAAAAAATCCCAAAATCACACAAGACTCACACGGTCTGTGACACGCCCGTGTCCCAGGCCGTGTGCCCAGACACGGCACTCGACACGCCCCAGCTCAAAATTCATCGGGCTGAGTTCGTCGAACCAAAGGGACACGCCCTGTGACATGCTCGTGTCACAGGCCATGTTCACTTCACTCGACAAATGTCAACCGCATCTCGACACTCGACGATCGTCGAGCAACTTTTGTCGAACGCGCTGACACGCCCTATGACACGCCCGTGTCACAGGCCGTGTCCAGTGTCAACCAAATTTTGTCGACCATTCATCGACTGTTCCTCTCGACACTCGACGCACGCAGGACACGCCCTGGGACACGCCCGTGTCCCAGGCCGTGTCACCCGAAAATTGGCCTGCTGATAAACTTGGGCTGTTATAACTCTCCCTGCCTACAAAAATTTCATCCTCGAAATTAAGATACAGGAAGACAACCAGCAATCAGAAACCAAACAGTTATAACATTAAAATGTTTATGTTACAACACAATTCTCTCCACGGATTATAGAAACAGCTCGGGAAACTCTTCTCGCATGGTTTGCTCTCGCTCCCATGTAAGTTCCTCACGGCCGCAGTTGTCCCACCGGACTTTAACCATGCCGACCGTCTTGTTCCGCACCTGTTTCTTGGCTCGATCCTCGATCTGAATGGGTCTAACTCTCGTTGTTAGCCCATACTCCACCGGCACACGATCATCCGCGATCACTTGGGCTGGATCTTTAACGGCCTTCTGAAGCACCGAGATGTGAAATATATCATGTAATCCACCCAAGTCTGCCGACAGAGCTAGCCGATAAGCCGCTTCTCCGACGCGCTCCACCACTTCAAATGGACCCAAATATCTTGGACTCAACTTTTTCAACCTTCAAATCCTGGAGACACCTTTGAAGGGTTTGATCTTCAAGTAGACCCAATCGCCAACCGCAAATTCCATGTTTCGGTGCTTGGCGTTGTAGTACTTAGCTTGTCGATCTTGAGCAACAAGTAGCTTCTCTCGAATAGTCCGTATGGTTGAGTTTGCTTCATCAACTTCATTTGGTTTATAAATTCGAGCTTCGCCCGCTTCTACCCAAGCCAAGGGAGTATGACACTTCCTTCCATATAGCGCTTCATATGGTGCCATCCCAATGCTCGTCTGTTAGCTGTTATTATACGCAAACTCCACCATATAGAGATGATCTTCCCATCTCTTTTCGAAATCGAGGGCGCACATTTGGAGCATGTCCTCCATCGTTCTATTGGTACGTTCAGTTTGGCCATCTATTTGGGGATGAAAGGCCGTACTGAAAGTCAACTTTGTGCCCAACAGTCGGTGAACTAGCCTCCAGTCATTTGACATGAATCGCCCATCTCGATCACTTACGATGCTCCGAGGGACACCGTGAAGCCGTACAATCTGGTCAACATATAATTTTGCCAAACTTTCGACCGAATCATCCCGCCTGTTCGGGATAAAATGTGCCACTTTAGTTAGCCGGTCAACAATCACCCAAATGGAATCATTTCCTCGCTGCGATCTCGGTAATCCGTGCACAAAACCCATGGAAATATCATCAAATTTCCATTCTGGGATCGGCAGCGACTTCAAATAACCGCCCGGCTTTTGGCATTCCGCCTTCACCATCGCACATGTTTGGCATTTGGCCACATAGAGGGCAACATCTCTCTTGAGCCCTGGCCACCAGAATAGCTTTTTCATATCATTGAACATCTTTGTGCTCCCGGGGTGAATGGAATACTTTGTATAATGCGCTTCATACATCAGTTCTTACCACAATTTCCCCACATTTGGGACGCACAAACGGCCCTCTTTTCGCAAAAGACCGTCATTCCGGGAGAATTTGCCTTCTGGACCTTCGTTAACATAGCGTAAGAGATCTTCATCCAACTCTGTTGCCCGTCGAACTCGGTCTGCAAGGTCACATTGCACCTCCGTCCAGTTCAAACATGCATTGGCAGTGGCATTTTTGTCAACACAATTTATCTCTAACGCTTCCAGTTCCTGGATAAGACGTTCATCATGCCTTTGTAACCAATTCGCTCTAGTCGGAACCCTCTGACTCAAGGTATCCGTGACAACATTTCCCTTCCCGGGAGTATAGTGAATTTCAAAAGTGTAGTCCCCAAGGAACTCCAACCACCTTCGTTGTCGCATGTTCAAGTCTTTCTGCTCCAATAGGTACTTTAGGCTCTTGTGATCTGTATAGATCTCCACTTTCACTCCATAAAGGTAGTGTCGCCACAACTTGAGTGCAAAAATCACCGCTGCTAATTCCAAATCATGGACGGGATAGTTTCGCTCATGCACCTTTAGCTGGCATGAGCCATAAACAATTACCTTTCCATGTTGCAGAAGAACGCAGCCTAAGCCGCTCCCTGAGGCATCACTATAAATCACAAATCCATCGGTCCCACTTGGCGAAGACAACACCGGCGCCGTGGTCAACCGAACCTTCAGCTCTTCAAAAGCTCGTGCGCACTCTGGCGTCCAAACGAACTTCTGATCTTTTCGCGTCAACGTGGTTAGCGGCAAAGCAATCCGCGAGAAGTTTTCAACAAATCTTCGATAGTAGCCCGCAAGTCCAAGGAAACTCCTGACCTCGGCCACAAAAGACAACATTGGCCACTCCTCTATGGCCTTTATCTTCGCTGGATCTACAGCAATGCCTGCTCCACTCACCACATGGCCCAGAAAAGCCACCGACGATAGCCAAAACTCGCACTTCGAGAACTTGGCATAGAGCTGATTTTGCCTCAATGTATTCAACACTAACCGCAAGTGAGTCTCATGCTCATCTTCTGACTTCAAGTATACCATGATATCATCAATGAACACGATCACAAACAGATCCAGGTACTCTCGGAACGTGCTGTGCATTAAATCCATAAACATCGAGGGCGCATTGCACAGTCCAAATGGCATGACTGTGAACTCATAGTGCCCGTAACGCGTTCCAAATGTAGTTTTGGGAATGTCACCTTCCCGAATTCTCAACTGGTAATAACCAGACTTCAGGTCCAACTTTGAAAAGACGGTCGAGCCCACCACCTGATCGAATAACTCATCAATCTGGGTTATCAGATATTTATTCTTCTCGGTCAGCTTATTCAGTTCACGGTAATCAATACATAACCGCAACCCACCATCTTTTTTCTTTACAAAAAGCACAGGGGCGCTCCAAGGTGACATGCTTGGGCGTATATAACCTTGCTCCAGCAATTCTTGTAGTTGAACCTTCAACTTAGCCATCTCCTTTGGCGCTACGCGATATGGCGAGCGGGCCACAGGTTTCGCACCTGGCACCAACTCAATCGTGAAGTCAATCTCCCGCTGGGGTGGTAGCCCAGGGAGATCCGTGGGAAACACATCTGTAAATTCCGCCACAATTGGAACCTCGCACACACTGGCCTTAGGCACAACAGCCTGAATCAGTGCGAAGTAACACTCCGCACCCTTCCGAACAGCCTTGACTACCTGGAGTGCAGACATCAACGTCCCGCCCACTTCTCGCATACCCCCGAACTTTGTCTCATGTTCGGTATTCTGGCCCAACGTGATCTCTTTGGACTGGCAATCAATCATGACATGCTGCTCCGCAAGCCAATCCTTACCAAATATCACGTCGAATTCCGATATCGGCGATACAGAAGCAGTCAAACTGAAATCCTGACTTCCTATTTGGACCGCCACATCGCAAGCTTGATCCGCAAGCATCCAACAGCCATTCGGCAACACCACTCTGACGCTATCTGTCTTTGCACGACTAGGTATCCCAAGTCGCGCTATAAACTCGCTAGACAGAAAATAATGCGACGCACCTGTATCAAACAGTGCTTGCGCCAGAGTGTCCCGAATCATCACAAAGCCTCTGACCATCATGTCACACACACAAACCGCAAACACATATGCACGAAGGAAAGCATACAAGCAATAGCATCTGCAAAACTAAACTCATACCTGTAACGACGTCACTCTGCTTGATGGCCTCCTGCATGCCAAGATTGTAGACCCGAGGCTGCGGCTGCGAGGCAGAGGAGTCCACTACTTCCTTGCCCTTCTCTGCATACGACGCTCCCGCCTTCTTTTCACTCTTTGGCGGCACCCGACAGTCTCGAGCTAGATGCCCCATCCGGCCACAATTATAGCAGATACGAGTATTCGGCCTTGAGGTAGCCCCCGACGTTGCTCCAGATGCAACTGATGAAGGAGCTTGTCCACTTGTCTTGGACTTCTTGCCCCATTTCTTCTTATAAAATGGTTTCCCAGATCGGGGCACCTTCCACTCCGGTTGCGTCACAGCCAAAGCTCTCTTCTCCTGCACCCTCTTCATATCCTTTTCCAGCGCGCTCGCAGTGTCGACCAACGCCTGGAAGCCTTGGTTCACAGAACTCGAAACCAGGAACCTCAACTCGTCCCTCAGTCCTTCATAGAACTGATTTGTCTTCCTCTGCTCATCAGCAAAAATAGAACCCGCATACCGCCCTAAGCGAGCAAACTCATGCAGGTACGCGTCAACACTGCCATCACCTTGGGTCAGCCTTTGGAATTCATTTTCCATGGCTATCCGTTGAGCCGCAGGAAGGTGCTTCGCTAGGAAGAGTCGGGAGAATTCGTCTATCGATACTTGTGTTAAGGGACGGCCTGCCAAGTGATGCAACTCCATCTCATCCCACCACAATCTAGCTTCTCCTTCAAGAAGGAACGTAGCTAAGGTGACTTTCTGATGCTCCTCCGATCCAATCGCCGTCATGATGCGCTTGACGCGCGATAGCCAATCCTCAGCCTGCGTAGGAGTTCCGGCTCCCGAAAACGTAGGCGGATGGAAACTCATAAACCGCGTCAACTGCTTCTCAGCCGCTCGAGGAGCCACATCCACTACAAGTTCAGGCCTTGCCGCCACCTGTTCTGGCCTCACAGCCGGTTGCTCCTGCCCAAGTGGCTGTCCTTGGATCATAGCAAATAAAGCCTCAGCAACTAAACGCACATGTTCCGCAGTCGGTGGAGGTGTAGGCACCGCGGCTGGTGCCGTACTTTCATCAGAATGCTGGGGCTCAGACTGCCCAGCTCCACTTCGTGTCACCTAAAGGTGGATAAGACACACACATTAGCGGCCTTACACAAGCAAACAACACAAAATAGGAACACACAGGTTCCCCAAACACACAAACTTGCATTCCTATCATGGACATTCAGGAGTTCGCTCGTAGAAATGTGGTTTGCACAGACACGTGCTCGCCACCCCACAAAAGAAGGCGACCACGACTTCGAGAGGGAAAGACCAAGATAGCTGATACCAAAAATGTAACAACCTCATCCGTTCATATACTATATACTAGAAGGTCCGGCCGGGGCCCTACAGCATATACCACAAAACAGACGATGAAGCTACGGAGTGATACCAGAGTAACGCAGCGCACCTAACACAAAACATTCTAGCGAAAGCCTATACACTTGACCTCCTCTCTTGAATGTCCAATATATAAAAACACCACATTTTATAGCATATAGGAATGTCTTACAACATGTAACAACATTGGCCTTATGGCCTTACAAGGCTTTCAAACAGTGGCCTAAACATTGGCACGCAGGCCGGCCACAAGAAAAGAAAACACAACAAGCATTCCAAATAGCCTTCGAGGGCTAGCACTAGCAATAGCAGCAGCAGCAGAGACCTCAACCTTTATGCGTCCCGCTTGGCTCTCCAGCACCTGTACAGGGACAATCCACCCAACGGTGTAAAACAGAAGCAACGGTCAGCGTTCAGCTGACCAAATTATAACGACCCTACCCCTTTTCTCGGGGTAGCGGTAATCTTCCCTGCAGGCATATCATATCACAAGCATGACAACATATCTCATATACTGTGCTTTCACGCACACATGCCATCACAACTGTTCGCCACCCATCCCAACGGTCCGTGCACTCAGGGCACATTCTTGGTGTTCTAGAAAAGCACTTGCCCACCACCGTCTTAGGGTCACAACCCAACGGTAATTCTCTTGAGCATTTACTCCATGGCGTGCAGCCGGAGTTTTAGTCTTACTACACCGGGATGGCCCGTAGCCCCCCATTGTGTCATGGCGCGCAGGCCTAAGACTCTCGCTATGTGCTCCAACAGACCACACCTTCAGGTCCACGTCGGACGGACATAATGCAGGTCGGATCCTCCACCCCCTGTTGCTCAAATCGCCTTGCCTTCACCGAGTACGGCGTACTCGCGGCTTAATCAAAGGCGCGGGTCGGTCTCACCAATCCTGTGCTTGGCATTCAGCCTGGGTATTTCTCTACACCCATTCATCTCACAATATTAGCGGGTCTTTCCTGGGCACCCCAGTACTTCTTGTTACTCGTTCACAGGTACGACACTGCAATATCACAAATGTCAGTGGTCTTTCCTGGGTACACCAGTACTTCCTATTACTCTCTTCACAGGTGGACACCCTACGACATCAAGCATCATAAAGGGCCTTTCCTGGTCACACCAGTACTTCCTGTTACTCATTCACAGGTACGACCCAATAGCACAAGCATACACGGATATTTTCCTGGACTACCACTTGTAACACCCCCTATCCGTCATATAGCATAAGGCAGTAGGTCCGGCCGGGGCCCGACGGCGTATGCCACAGACAGACCGGGTGGTTACTTATGGAAACCATCCAACCAATCTCAACATCCTACACAGAGCATTCTAGCGGAAGCAGTTTATAAAAGTTGTAACAAAGAACCCAGTATTCAAGCACGAATGTCCACTAATACAAATTAGGAATGTTATACAAAATACCCAAAATAAGCCTTAAGGCCCTACAAAATGTTGCACTTGATATTACATGTTTTACAAACCACGACACGCAGGTCGGTCATACATGAACAAAACAGTAAACACTTCCAAATAGGCCTTCAAGGGCCGGCTTCGCATTCGGGCTTTAGCCCGCTATTGACCGCATGGTCCAGCTGCACCTGCAAGCAACAAACCACCACACGGTGGCAAAACAAGGCAACGGTCAGCAATGCTGACCAAATTATAACGATCCCGCCCCCAAATCGGGGCGGCGATGCTCCTTCCCTGCATTTCATTAGCATAAGCGAGCAATGTATAAATATAGCCATTTCATCACAGACGTTGGCTCGCACGGCCACACGCCCCGTGCTCTCAGGGCACATTCTCGGTGAACCGGTGGATGTCACGTCAATTAAAGCCATTGACATTCCGGACTCACCACCGCCACTTGGACGGCCAAACCTATGAGCAATTTGTCTTCCTGGCCTGGGTCACGACAATTTAAGCCATTGACCGCCGAAGACCCTAATCTATGCCAACGGCAAGTGCCACGTGCCTTTAGGTCTCTTTAACCGAACGACATAGAACGGGTACGGTTCCATCTAACCCGCGCTCACATCGCAACGACAATTTAAGCCATTTGCGCGGGTCAAACTTCCACCGAGTCCCATTTCCATCACGATTCACATAACCCGGTTATGTTCAAGTTAGCTCTCAAGCCACCAAGTTGGCAAGATCTCGTATCCGCCCAGTTTTCCGGGTGCACCTTTGGGTTAGTCCCCAAGGCTCCCTGCTGCAATCTACCGCGTAGAAAACCCGAAAAACAACCAATAGCACGGAGTCTTCTCCGGCATTATGCAATGCAACATTACCGATCCAGACCAACATGTCCGGGTAGGCTTCACACATCATGTCTATGTCCGTTCTCGCTTACGGACTCTAAACAACGGGGACTTCACATATCTACCCGAAGGGACGCCTCCAACTCTCCGCAAACTCGCGAGAGCGGGCTTCCTATGCTAAGAAAGAGAGCTACTCATGCTCAAGATGAGGATCGTTACCCTTGCGTTCCTCTTTGGCGCCATGGAAAAGTAATCGGATTAAAACCACCGCACTAGCGTTGCCTCTGTAGATCCGGAGTCGGCTCGCGATTCGGAGCTCCGAAGCTCCTCCAATGGCGGGATCTAGCTCCTTCTTCTTCCCTTGGCTCTCCTCTCTCTCTAAGGCTTTATAAAGAGAACACTTAAGAAAAAGTGAGGGTTTTGAAAGCACAAACCCGGGTATATCCCTTCAGGAACAACCCCCAGTCGTTGGATCTCAAAATAAGGAAACGAACGGCTTTGATTCGGGGCTGAAATGCCCAATAAGGACCAAACACGGCTTAGCACACGCCCGTGTCCAGGGCCGTGTGCCGCATTCGCCGTTAAAATCGAATCACCTGGAACCTCACACGGGTATCGACACGGCCGTGTGGCCGGCCGTGTACCCCATGATTTTTCCCCAAAATCAACCCGAGCACTACACGGGTTCTAGGACATGCCCGTGTCCTTACCCGTGTCACCTCAACATGCCTGGACCCCAGGCCGTGTACACGGTCTCGACATTTCGTCGAGCGAAGATCGTCAACCTGATGACACGGCCTTGGACACGCCCGTGTCCTAGGCCGTGTGCCTTGTCTCGACGCATCGTCGAGCAAATCTCGACGACTCCCCGGGACGATCGTCGAGACAGGTCGACATGCCCTGCGACACGCCCGTGTCGCAGGCCGTGTTCCTTGTCTCGACGCATCTTCGAGCGAATCTCGTCGACTCCGCGGCTAAGTGTTGACATGGGACGACACGCCCTGGGACACGCCCGTGTCCCAGGCCGTGTGCCTGCTGCCAGAACCCAAACTGGCCTAAAACGTCCCCCCTTCGCTCCTTTGAGTTTCGGGGCATTACAACTCTCCCCCTCTTAAAAGAATTTCGCCCACGAAATTACATAAAGGAAAGACATGTACAAAACCAAAATTTGTACCTGAGCGGAACAACTCCGGATACTCGTCAAGCATAGTCTGCTCTCGCTCCCAAGAGAGCTCCTCAGGACCGCAATTGTCCCACCGGACCTTGACCATCCTGATCTCTTTATTACGTAGCCGCTTGACCTCCGAGTCCTCAATCCACACGGGCTTGACCTTTGTCGTTATCCCACTATCCACCGGCACTTGATCTACCGCGATCACTTGCGTAGGCTCTTGTACCGCCTTCCGAAGTACCGAAATATGGAATACATCATGTAAACCACTAAGCTCCACTGAAAGCTTCAACCGATAGGCCGCTTCACCAACTCGCTCCAGAACCTCAAACGGTCCAAGGTATCTTGGGCTTAGCTTTTTCAATCGCCGTACCCGCGAGACACCCTTGAACGGCTTGATCTTTAAGTATACATAATCGCCCACATCGAACTCCACGTTCCTGTGTTTGGCATTATAGTACTTTGCTTGCCGGTCCTGAGCGATAAGCAACCTCTCCCGAATGGTTCACACCAAAGAAGTAGCATCATCCACTTCTGATCGCTTATACAACTTTGACTCACCCATTTATAACTAAGACAACGGCGTGCGACATCTTCTACCATATAGGGCCTCGAAAGGCGCCATCTGAATACTCGCTTGGTAGCTGTTGTTGTAGGCGAACTCCACCAAATAAAGGTGGTCTTCCCATTGCTTTCCAAAATCCAAGACACACATGCGAAGCATGTCTTCCATGGTTCTATTGACCCTCTCGGTCTGCCCATCCGTTTGCGGATGGAAGGCTATGCTAAACTTCAGCTTTGTTCCCAACATTTGCTGCACCAGCCTCCAATCATTGGACGTGAACCGCCCATCTCGGTCACTCACGATGCTGCGGGGCACACCATGAAGCCGCACTATGTTATCCACATAAAGCTTTGCCAACTTCTCCACCGGATCATCCTTCCTATGCGGAATAAAATGCGACACCTTCATTAATCGATCAACAACCACCCAAATGGCGTCGTTTCCCTTCTGCGACCTTGGCAAACCGTGCACAAAGTTCATAGAGATGTCGTCAAATTTCCACTCCGGAATAGGCAAGGACTTAAGAAATATTCCCGGCTTTTGGCACTCCGCCTTTACCAAGGCGCAGGTTTGGCACTTCGCTACGTATAGCGCCACATCCTTTTTCAAACCCGGCCACCAAAACAGTTTCTTCACATCACGGTACATCTTCGTGCTCCCCGGGTGAATCGAGTACTTGGTATGGTGTGCCTCGTACAACAACTCCACCCACAAATTGCCCACACTTGGGACGCACAAACGACCATCTTTCCAAAGCAACCCGTCCTCCACGATGAATTGGGAATTTGACCCATCCAGAGCCTCTACCATGAACTGCTTCATAAGAGCATCCATATCCAAAGCCTGCCGAATACGATCAGCCAAGTCATATTGGACTTCAGTCCAATTCAAAACTGCTTCAGCACTTGATTGTCTGTCCACACAAACAATCTCCAATGCCTCCAACTCCCGCACCAACCACTCATCATGCACCGATAGCCAATTGGCTTGAGCTGGGGCTCGGCGACTCAACGCGTCCGCAACCGCATTCCCTTTGCCAGGCACGTAGTGGATCTTAAATGTATAGTCCCCCAGGAACTCCATCCATCTACGCTGCCGCATATTCAGATCCTTCTGATCAATAAGATACTTCAGGCTCTTGTGATCGGTGTAGATATCAATCTTCACACCGTACAAGTAGTGTCTCCACAGCTTCAAGGCAAAAACCACGACCGCTAACTCCAAGTCATGGACCGGATAATTCCTCTCATGCACTTTTAGCTGTCTCGAGCCATAAGCTATTACACTTTCGTGTTGCAGTAGCACGCAACCCAAACCGCTGCCTGAAGCATCGCTATAAATCTCATAGCCTTCGGTCCCACATGGCAAACTCAGCACAGGCGCCGTGGTCAACCAACACTTCAACTCCTCAAAAGCTCGCGCGCACTCCGGCGTCCAAACGAACTTATGCTCCTTCCTTGTCAAAGTAGTGAGAGGTAACGCTATCCGCGAGAAGTTCTCTACGAAGCGCCTATAATAGCCGGCAAGCCCCAGAAAACTCCGGACTTCCTCTACAGTAGCAAGCTCAGGCCACTCCCGTATCGCAACAATCTTCGCCGGATCCACAGCAATACCCTCTCCACTTACTATATGCCCGAGGAACGCCACTGAGGATAGCCAAAACTCGCACTTCGAGAACTTGGCATACAACTAATTTCTCCTTAGCGTCTCCAACACCAAATGAAGATGCTTGAAGTGATCTTCCTCACTTTGCGAGTACACCAAAATATCGTCGATGAAGACGATCACGAAATGGTCCAAGTACTCCCTGAAAGTCCTGTTCATCAAATCCATGAACACTGACGGCGCATTAGTCAGCCCAACGGCATGACCGTAAACTCATAATGCCCGTATCTTGTACTAAACGCCGTCTTCGGGATATCACTCTCCCTTATTCGCAGCTGATAGTACCCAGCCTTGAGATCCAACTTTGAGTACACCGTCGACCCGACTAACTGATCAAAGAGATCATCAATCCGGGGGATCGGGTACTTGTTCTTCTCAGTCAGCTTGTTGAGCTCCCGATAATCAATACATAGCCTCAAGCTTCCGTCCTTCTTCTTAACAAAGAGGACCGGTGCGCTCCAAGGTGAAGAACTCGGGCGCACATACCCTTGCTCCAACAACTCTTGCAGTTGAACTTTCAGCTCCGCCATTTCCTTAGGCGCTAGCCGATACGGAGATCGTGACACAGGCTTTGCACCAGGCACTAGCTCGATCGTAAAATCTATCTCCCGCTGAGGCGGGGCTCCAGGAAAATCTGCGGGGAACACATCAGGGTATTCCGATACCACTGAAATACAATCCAACGCGGGCTTCGGCTTTGCAACCTACACTAGTGTAAAGAACAGTTCTGCTCCAGCACGAACCGCCTTCACCACCTGAAGAGCAGACATCAACGTCTTGCTCGACCCCTTTAAGCCCGTAAACGTCGTCTCACGACTCGCTCCAAGCTTAACTTCCTTGCTACCGCAATCTATATGGGCCTGCAGCTCCGAGAGCCCGTCCATGCCAAATATGACGTCGAACTCCACTAACGGAAGTAAAGACGCCCGCAGGTCGAACTCCTGCTCCCCAATACGAGTCTTAACATCGCAGATCCTATCCGCTCGCATCGAACACCCATTGGGCAACAACACATCCAACTTATCCTTCGCCATCGAAGAATGGACTCCGATGCGTGATATAAATCCTTCGGACAAGAAGGAGTGTGAGGCTCCCGTTTCGAAGAGTGCTCGTGCCGGATTTTCACAAATCAATACAAATCCTAAACAAGCAGTGGTAAGGTAACATGTGCATAACAAGTATTTAAAGAAATTGACTTGCTATAAATTAAACCGTACCTGTCACCACATCAGCTTGTTTGATGGCCTCCTGTTGGCCAAGATTATAGACCCTTGGTTGGGCCGGAGCATAATGGGATGCGGTCGACTCCACCGTCTTTCCCTTTTCTTCATAAGTAGCTCCCGGCCTCCTCTCGGACTTAGGACGTCTGCTCCAACAATCGCGGGCAAAGTGCCCCGTCTTTCCACAAGTAAAACACGTGCCCGGGGTCCGACTCGTAGTCGCCCCAGAAGCACCAGAAGGAGCTGGACCCGAAGTCCTATGCTTCTTGAAAGACCTCCGATAGCCGGACTTTGAAGTAGTCGGCACTTTAAATTCAGATTTCTTCTCACCCAAGCTTTTTTTTTGCTTGTACGTTCTTCATGTCCTTCTCCAAGGACCGGGAAGTATTGACCAAGGTTAAGAAACCCTGCGTCATCGGCCCCGAAAGTAGTAATCTCAACTCATCCCTCAAGCCTTCATAGAAGCGATTAGTCTTGCGCTCCTCATCCATGATGGTGGAGCTAGCATAACGACTCAAACGAGTGAACTCGTGGAGATATTCATCCACGCTCCTCTCACCCTGTACCAACTTCAGGAACTCATTCTCCATCGAAATCCTCTGAGTAGAAGGGAGGTATCTTGCTAAGAACAATCCCGAGAACTCTTCCATCGGAACGTCTATCAGTTGTCTACCTCTCAAATGATGCAGCTCCAATCCTTCCCACCATATTCTCGCTTCACCGTCCAACAGGAACGTAGTGATGGTGGTCATTTGCCACTCCTCCGTCTCCATTGCTGTCATGACTCTCTTCACCCTAGAGAGCCAGTCTTCAGCCTGAGATGGGGTTCCCAACCCCGAGAATAACGGAGGGTTAAAGCTCATTACATGCTTAAGCTGCCTCTCAGTTGCTCTCCTCGGCACCACCGGTTCTACAACCACTTGCTCCACTCTCCTCGGCTCGGCCTCTCAAAGAGGTTCCTGCTCCATCACAGGAGCGGGCTGCTGCGTTTGCCTTCCAGGCTGCGCATTTATCACGACCAACACCGCTTCAGCCACCAATCGAATATTCTCAGCCGACAGAGGTGTTGCAGGAGCAACATCCGGTGCACTACTAGCCTCAGAAACTCGGCGTTCTGACGGCCCAACACCACTTCTGGTCACCTATAGTGGTACAAAACACCGTTAAGCGACCAAATAAATTGCAAACAACAATTATAGGAACACACAGGTTCCTCAAACATGAGTATTTTCATTCCTAAGTGGACATTCATGGGTTCTTTTACCATTATAACGATGACGCACACAATGTGCTCACCACCCCTTAAAAAGAATTCGCCCATGAATTCAGTTTAAGCCCAACCAAAACCAGTAGTCTGATACCAAATTGTAACACCCCCTATCCGTCACATAGCATAAGGCAGTAGGTCCGGCCGGGGCCCGACGCCGTATGCCACAGACAGACCGGGTGGTTACTTATGGAAACCATCCAACCAATCTCAACGTCCTACACAGAGCATTCTAGCGGAAGCAGTTTATAAAAGTTGTAACAAAGAACCCAGCATTCAAGCACGAATGTCCACTAATACAAATTAGGAATGTTATACAAAATACCCAAAATAAGCCTTAAGGCCTTACAAAATGTTTCACTTGATATTACATGTTTTACAAACCACGGCACGCAGGCCGGTCATACATGAACAAAACAGTAAACACTTCCAAATAGGCCTTCAAGGGCCGGCTTCGCATTCGGGCTTTAGCCCGCTATTGACCGCTTGGTCCAGCTGCACCTGCAAGCAACAAACCACCGCACGGTGGCAAAACAAGGCAACGGTCAGCAATGCTGACCAAATTATAACGATCCCGCCCCTAACTCGGGGCGGCGATGCTCCTTCCATGCATTTCATTAGCATAAGCGAGCAATGTATAAATATAGCCATTTCATCACAGACGTTGGCTCGCACGGCCACACGCCCCGTGCTCTCAGGGCACATTCTCGGTGAACCGGTCGATGCCACGTCAATTAAAGCCATTGACATTCCAGACTCACCACCGCCACTTGGACGGCCAAACCTATGAGCAATTTATCTTCCTGGCCTGGGTCACGACAATTTAAGCCATTGACCGCCGAAGACCCTAATCTATGCCAACGGCAAGTGCCACGTGCCTTTAGGTCTCTTTAACCGAACGACATAGAACGGGTACGGTTCCATCTAACCCGTGCTCACATCGCAACGACAATTTAAGCCATTTGCGCGGGTCAAACTTCCACCGAGTCTCATTTCCATCACGAGTCACATAACACGGTTATGTTCAAGTTGGCTCTCAAGCCACCAAGTTGGCAAGATCTCGTATCCACCCAGTTTTCCGGGTGCACCTTTGGGTTAGTCCCCAAGGCTCCCTGCTGCAATCTACCGCGTAGAAAACCCGAAAAACAACCAATAGCACGGAGTCTTCTCCGGCATTATGCAATACAACATCACCGATCCAGACCAACATGTCCGGGTAGGCTTCACACATCATGCCTATGTCCGTTCTCGCTTACGGACTCTAAACAACGGGGACTTCACATATCTACCCGAAGGAATGCCTCCAACTCTCCGCAAACTCGCGAGAGCGGGCTTCCTATGCTAAGAAAGAGAGCTACTCATGCTCAAGATGAGGATCGTTACCCTTGCGTTCCTCTTTGGCGCCATGGAAAAGTAATCGGATGAAAACCACCGCACTAGCGTTGCCTCCGTGGATCCGGAGTCGGCTCGCGATTCGGAGCTCCGAAGCTCCTCCAATGGCGGGATCTAGCTCCTTCTTCTTCCCTTGGCTCTCCTCTCTCTCTAAGGCTTTAGAAAGAGAACACTTAAGAAAAAGTGAGGGTTTTGAAAGCCCAAACCCGGGTATATCCCTTCAGGAACAACCCCCAGCCGTTGGATCTCAAAATAAGGAAACGAACGGCTTTGATTCGGGGCTGAAATGTCCAATCTGGACCGAACACGGCTTGGCACACGCCCGTGTCCAGGGCCGTGTGCCGCATTCGCCGTCAAAATCGAATCACCTGGAACCTCACACGGGTATCGACACGGCCGTGTGGCCGGCCGTGTACCCCATGATTTTTCCCCAAAATCAACCTGAGCACTACACGGGTTCTAGGGCACGCCCGTGTCCTTACCCGTGTCACCTCAACACGCCTGGACCCCAGGCCGTGTACACGGTCTCGACATTTCGTCGAGCGAAGATCGTCAACCTGATGACACAGCCTTGGACACGCCCGTGTCCTAGGCCGTGTGTCTTGTCTCGACGCATCGTCGAGCAAATCTCGACGACTCCCCGGGACGATCGTCGAGACAGGTCGACACGCCCTGCGACACGCCCGTGTCGCAGGCCGTGTGCCTTGTCTCGACGCATCGTCGAGCGAATCTCGTCGACTCCGCGGCTAAGTGTCGACACGGGTCGACACGCCCTGGGACACGCCCGTGTCCCAGGCCGTGTGCCTGCTGCCAGAACCCAAACTGGCCCAAAACGTCCCCCCTTCGCTCCTTTGAGTTTCGGGGCATTACACCATTCCAGTACTTCCTGCTACTACCCTTCACAGGCATAACCCGTTGACTCCTTAAACTACACGTTTATCACGGAGCCTTCTCCGATTCGTATGCAACATCACCAATCCAGAACAACCTGTCCAGATGGGCTTCACACAACATGTCTATTCCGTACTCCAGTTCCGGATCTATATGCCAACAAAAGGGGATTTCATGCATCCACCCAAATACTCCCAAAATTAGCCACCTCTTGGTGGGGGAATCACAAACATATGCCAAAAGGAAGCCTTCACATGGCTAGGAAGAAAAGTCGTTACCCTTGAAGCCCTCTTTGGTTCCATGAACTCGAAGTTGGCTTGAACGACTCACAAGAGCTTTTCCTCCGCAACGTCGGCCTCGGAACGCAGCTTGACACTCTCAAGCTCCACCAGCAGCAGCCCTTCTCCTTCTTCCTCCTTCTTCCTCTCCCTTTCTCTCTCTAACTTGTAGAAAGATGAATACACTAATCAAATGAGAATATGTTCTCAGTTTTCGGCCTTAAGGAAAATAGGAAAGAAGCTCAGCCCTTGGATCCAGGCTGAAAGAATGGACGGCCACAAATTTGCCAGAAACCTGATTTTTGCCTGACACGGCCTATGACACGCCCGTGTCCATGGCCGTGTGCCTCAAGCGGTGCTCAACCGACTTATCCAAACCAGTGACACGCCCGTGTCATGGGCCGTGTCACCCAACACGCCTTCATACACGCCCATGTCTATGGCCGTGTTCATCAGGCTGAAAAAATCCCAAAATCGCCCGAGACTCACACGGCCTGTGACACGCCCGTGTCCTAGGCCGTGTGCCCAGACACGGCACTCGATACGCCCCAGCTCAAAATTCGTCGGGCTGAGTTCGTCGAACCAAAGGGACACGCCCTGTGACACGCCCGTGTCACTGGCCGTGTTCACTTCACTCGACAAACGTCGACCGCATCTCGACACTCGACGATCGTCGAGCAACTTTCATCGAACGCGCTGACACGCCCTGTGACACGCCCGTGTCACAGGCCGTGTCCAGAGTCGACCAAATTTTGTCGACCATTCGTCGGCTGTTCCTCTAGACACTCGACGCACGCAGGACACGCCCTGGGACACGCCCGTGTCCCAGGCCGTATCACCCGAAAATTGGCCTGCTGATAAACTTGGGCTGTTACAAAATATGTGAGACTTTGATTGTATATATGGAAGTCATTAACAAAGTTAGGGATGATATAAAATCCTAACTAAACCAAGAATATGAAGCCTTCGGGTAAGGTAAGAAAGATTATATAGTTGGGTGTTATGAAAAGTTCTTCAAGGTAGTCAATGGGCTGAAGACTTATGACACATAGTTCACTAATTATGATCTAATGATAAATTCTTGAGATCTCTCAAAAAGGAGTGGGACATCAAGATCTATGTCATTATGGAGATGGAAAATCTGGTAAATATCCAGCCCCATATTCTGTTTAGAAAGCTGCTCTCCCATGAGATGCAGCTCAATACAAGGAAGAGGAGGAAGCTGCTAGATCCCACACCATGGAAAAGTTTGTGGCTTTCATGGCTAAAAGCTCTGGGAGATGCAGTCAAAAGACCACTTCACCTCTAAGAATGGATGCTGACATAAAAAAGTTCTGAGTCCGACACTTTTAAAGCTGAGATAACTGATGGTGATCTTACTTTATTCTCCAAATAATTCAAGAAAATACTGAGTAGAAGAAAACAGTAGAAGAACAAATCTTCATCCCCTTCTAACTCAAAGAAACCCTACAACAACTCAGACGAATACAATAAAGACCCCGTGAGGGACATGAATGATTCCCATAAAATACAAATATGTTAGCACTGACATTATTTGTTATTACTATAATAAGCTTGGGCATGTCATTACTGACTGCCCGATCATGAGAGAAGAGAGAAAAGTAGTAGATGAAGAAGCAATATAAAGGGAAGAAGTCTGAGAAGAGCTTTTTGGCAAACAAGGGTTGGAGTGACTGTGACTCTGTCTCATCTGAGACAGAAGAAGAAGCCTTTATTGGGCTTATTGCTCTGTCAGAAGAGGAGGAATTTTTTGTTTCCAAGGTGGGCATCATGGCACTATCAATATCTCATAGTGACAATGAATAAGAAGATTGTTATGGTCTTATGGCCATGATAGATGTGGAAGATCATGATGACTCCCATCCTGAAGAGGTAAACATTAAAATTTCTTTATCTGAATTTGAATATGAGATAGGTGCTGACTCAGATGCGTGCTCATTATCTTGTGATATGGGTGAATCTGAATAAGAAAATAAATTGAATGGTATGGTTGAGAATTATGGTGCTCTCTTGACAACACTAAAGAAGAGCAAGAAAATTGCTAAGAAGCAAGCTCATGAGATTGAGTCCCTGAAACTTGTGAGGTCTGAATGCTTTGAGACAGCTGAAATGCTGACTCAAATGATCCAAGAAATAAACAAGTTGAGAGGGATGCCATTCATCCATATTGGATCCATAAGTCATAAGAATAAGATCATTATGGATCTTGAAAAGAAGCTCCCTAATAGGAGGATGCTAGTGGATAAGTTCTCCAAGCCACAAACTATCTTGCATATAATAGATATATTTTCTGCACCATATGGAGGTGGTGTATGATATAATAAAAAGGCAGAAGTGTAAAAGAATAATAGAGGTAAAGCTCAAGTACTACAAACCACCTTTCAAAGGGTGTTGATGTCATCCAACAGCTATGACCATGATGACATGTATGGTCACTAAAACAATGGATGCTCATTCAGTGGGTCTTGCAATGCTCCTCACTGGAGAGGAAGAAAAGAAAGTGAGTTAAGTGCACTGAAAGTTGCTCATGAAGAAATACAAATAAGAAATTATGGACCATTTGTATTTGGTACCCTAGCTCCAACACTCAAGGGCAAGGAAAAGGTCATTCATCAATGGCCTCTTCCTAAGAAAATCACGTAGATGTGCAACCCGTTTACCATCATGCACACAGTCACATGATTACTCAAAGTAATGAAGAGAATGTTAAAGTCTACTCTTCTGATCATGAGCATAGACATCCCACATCAAAAATAGTTCAGAAGAGTAGGTACAATAGATATGGTATTATGGTAAGGTGGATCACTTTTCCTTGAGCTATTGGTATAATCCAACAGTACATCAAGCAAAAAGAGTTAATTCAACAAGTAATTCTTTCATTCAAAAATCTATTCCTATGAATAATCCTAACAAGAATTTAGAACCTAGGAACATCTTGGTTCCTAAGAAAAGGTAATTATGTTTTTGCAGGTATGTCCAAATACTATCTAATAACAAATTAGCTATTTTGACATTAGATAGATTAGGGGTCCGTATAATCAAAAGTCACTGGAAGTAGAGTTAAGAAATTAAATCAATGCATCAAGAGTCCTTCAAGCGGTATTAAGTGGGCTAATTGATCTAAGATAACCAGGAACCGAATATTATAGAAGAAGTGCCTATCTGCAAGCCAAGTTTGTTTAATGGAATCTTCAAGGAGATGTTTGAATTCATTATTAGGGTTATTATTGAAGAAAATACCCAATGAGGAGAAACTGAATGGAAGTCACATAAGAGGCAAAAAAAGACTGTAAGAATCTGAGCTTAAGCTGAGGGGGAGTCCCTCAATGAACTCCCTGCTTATGGAATGGAAAGTGTCGAAGCTGATGTGGTTGAGGTAGCAGCACTCACAGGGTTGGCTGTCCAGTAATATCACAAAATCACACATAGGAAACATATCTGCAGTTGAGTGTTAATTGATCCTTATGAAGTTGTTATCTACGCCATTATAACCTCATAATTCTAATTTGCGGCTTAATGTACAGGAGTCATGTCAAGCTGCTCAACAACGCCTACAAGATGCTTCAAAATCTCGCTAGTCAAGGATATTATCCGCAAGGGAAAATCTTAGCCATAAATTATACTCTCAACATCAATAAACGGCTCAGATGAGCAAACATGTACGCAACATTTTGCTTTCCGAGGAAATAAAAATATTTAAATTTATATAAACAATTATACATACAACTCAAAGGTTTGCAAACTCTTCTCCTGCACCTTTCCACAAGCTTCATCCTGTCCTCCTCCTCAAGACAAATCTCTCGGGAATGACGTCATTCGAGGGGGAGATCACTGATAAACTAAGTGTCCCAAGTACTGCTCTTTGTGAGGGGGGGGGGGGGGGGCAGGTGCTTGTAATCTAGCCCAACTAGGTCAAAGGATAACCTTTGAATTGATCCACTGTGGACATTGCTCTATGATCAAAGGATAACCTTTGAATCATATATGGATAAAGCCTTGCAAATGGTACATGAAAGACTTTCAGAAAGGATTGAAGAGATAAAGAAGGATGTAGATCAAATGAATGCTCAACTAACTATATGGTTCACCAAAGCCCAAGAAGTGATGGAAATAAATGTTGACCTGCTTAGCAAACATCATCTCAAATTGGATGAGGCCATTCGCTGTCCTCCTATAAGACATCAACTCATCACTTCCTCTGAACAAATATAGAGCCAAGTTGCTACATGTCAGGATCATATCTTGTAGAAGTATGTCGAAGAGCAAAACTTCTACGTGCAAATTCGTACACATCAGCTTGAACACTATCAAGAGGAGATAATGAGAAGCCAGTTAAAGAAGCCAAAAGGGGGTAGAATGAGACACGAAAACCCTACCCCACAGCTACTCAACCCTGGAAAGATACCATGTCCCACAGCTACTCAACATGTAAAGAGGTGCAGCTAGAGGAGGGGTAGCAGAATGTTGGGTATTGTATCCACAATAACCTAGATTTGTATGAAATCACCCTTGAACTAAGATGAATTAAGTTTGTATTTGATGCTTTTTCAAGTTAAGAGCTTCAGGTTATAATTGCCAAGTGTAGACCAATGTCAGTTTACAATGAGTCACCAAACACAGGACCATACAATGTAATCTCTCATTGTGTGATCAATGGTGTTGACTCATATGTAACCTCTCTATTGGGACACACTTCTTTTTCAAGTACTAAAGTAATAGGAGAAAGGCTAGTTGCAGGTCGCTTAGAAGAAAATTACTTTTCAGTCAACAAACTTTTTCTAAGTATTTTACTCAAGAAAGATTAGGTATTACTCGAGTAAGATTAAATGTATTACTTGAGTTAGCTTAGTCAGGTACTCGAGTAGCAAAAGTCTTTTTCTCGAGATAGCCGAGTGTATTTCTCGAGAAAGCATGCAGTACTCGAGTAGGTCTTGACTCTTTCTCAAGTAACCTTAAAATTTAGCTCAGAATTTTTCTAAGTCTTTTTTCTCGAGAAAGCCAAAGACATTTATCGATAAGGCCAAGAATAGTTCTCGAGAACCAGATATTCTACTCGAAATATTGAAAAATTTTCTCGAGATGCCTTCTTGTTCTCGAGTAACAGAAATTTATTTTTCTCGAGTAAGTTTATTCATTCTCGAGAAACCATAACTCATCTTCTACATTTTTCATAAGTGTTTCTTCTCGAGAACTTTATATCTTTTCTCGAGAAACAGAATTCATACTCGAGTAATTCTTATTTCACTCGAGAAATGGTGTTCTGACTTTGAATTTTTTTAAGTGTTAGACGGTTTTAATTTCAAATGTAATTAACTCTTGATTGGTCCACGTAGATTGTATTTAATGTAATCGGACAGTTATGTAAGACCTATAAAAGGTCATGTCAGAATTGACAAACCCTAAGAAGAAGAATTTTCAAGTATTCTGAATCATTTTTCAAGATTTTAAATCGGGAAGGGCCACCGCCGACTATACATTTTCTTCATCGTCAAACTTCTCGATCCAGAAATTCAGACCAGAAGGATTCAACCGATCAAGTTTTTCAACATCTGCAAATCTTCTCCTTGATCGTGGTGATTCTACGTTCTCAAATCAAAGTGTTCTCGGTTTTCTTCCTCGAATTTTTTGACAGAGCTTTACAATTTCTCAAGAAGGAAGAGGCCGAGAATAAGTCAGATCTGTGAAGATAAGTTTGTGTATTTCATTGTACATTCATTTTATTCTTGTAGGAGTTATTCTCCGAGATTGTAGGAGTTATTCTCCGAGTTGTAGGAGTTATTCTCCGAGTTGTTGTAGGAGTGGTTTTACTCCGAGTTGTGGGAACGTTGTTCTGAGTTGTAGGATTGTTTTCAATCCGAGAGAATAGTGAAGTAGTCGAGTCTAGTGTGGTGCTAGATCGGTGAGGTGGAGAGTGGATGTACCCAAGATTGGGGAACCACTATAATTATTGGTGTCATCTATGGTTTGCTTATTTATTTTCTACACATCTCGTGTACAATTTTTATTCCGCAAAAATACATAGAACTCACCTATTCACCCTACTTTAGGTAATTTAGGTAGACAACTAGACTCTTTCAATTGGTATCATAGGGAGGTTGTTCATCAAAAGGTTAACACCTTGAACAGATCTACTCCTAGTTATTTTAAGAGTTTACAAACATGGACAGAGTCAAGGATTTTTCTAAGCTCCCTATATGCACTAAGGCAAACTTCACCATGTGGATAGAAAGGGTGAAGTTCTTCATGGAAGCAGTGGATCCAAGTATTTTTCATGATAGTGAAAGAACTCCCCTACATTCCTATGATGGCCTCCACTATTGATTCCTCAAAGCAAGTACCAAAGAAGCTGATGTACCTAGATAAAGATGAGATTGCACTTGTCTCTCTAGACAAGAAGGCTAAAAATATCATCGCAAGTGCAGTCGATGATTCGATGCTACAAAATCTCATTCACTGCCAATCTGCCAAAGAGATGTGGCATTCACTGATTGTGTTGATGGAGGGCACCGAATAAGTAAGGGATGATAGAAGATCCCTTTTGAACAAGAAGTATGAGGCCTTTAGGCAAGGCCCCAAAGACACTATAGCTGACACTTATGAAAATTTTTTCAAGATCGTCAACGGCCTGAGGAACTATGGTCGAGTCTTCAATGGAGAATTAAACGATAAGCTCCTAAGATCCTTAACAAAGGAATGGGACAAAAAAAAATTCCATAAGGGAGTTTGGAAAGCAAGCTAAGACTGATCCTTAGAACCTCTTCGAAAGTTGATGTCATATGAGCATCAAATAAATACAAGAAAAGCTGAAGAAGAGGGAAGCAGATCCTCATCGAAGGAGAAGTCTGTTACACTAAAGGCGGACAGCTCAACGAAAGTTAAAGTTGCATCTCCTGCTCCTGCAAAGGAAGAAAGTGAAGAAGAAGACTCGTAGCCGAGCACCTCGGGCTCAGAACAATCAGATGGAGAGTTCTCCCTACTCTCTAGACAGTTCAAAAAGTTCTTGAATAAGAAGAAGCAATGGAAAGGCAAAGACTCTTCCACCAGAAGATCACGTCACGATGGTGATCGTTATGAGAAAGGCGCAAGTAGCCACGATATGTATAACTCTAAACCAAATAAACATATTTCATCTGACATTGTTTGTTACTGTTGTAATAAGCTAGGGCACGTAATTGTTGATTGCCCGCACAAGAAGAAAGAGGGTGGAAGAAGAGAAGAAAAGAAGTCTTCCTATAGTAAAAAGAAATCTGAAATAAGCCTAGTAGCCAAGAAGGCCAAGACTCTCAGTGACACTGAGTCATCTGGGTCAAGTGATGAAGAAGAAGCAATAATGGGAAGTATCACACAACTAAATTCAGTGAAAATATTTTTGAAGGTATTTTCATAAGACATAGTAGTCATAGTTAGGCATATAGGATTTTTTACAAGAAAACTCTGGTCGTATAAGAATCTATTAATGTTGTCTTTGATGAGACGAGCTTGCTACAAAGCAGCTCTTCTAGTGTGTTTGTTGAAGGTGCAGGTTCAATACTAAAGGAATTAAGCTTGAATGAGCCAGTTAAGGAAAAAGGTCAAGAGTTTATCAAGATCACCATTCCAACCCCAATTGGAGAGGTTGATCACCATGATGAAGATGTCATTCAAGCTGATGAAGTCATTCCAGTGATAGAGGAAGCTCCAGATGCAAGGACTTTAGAGCTCATACACTTGAAGGATCACCCAATTGATCAAATCATAGGAGACCTTCGTGATGGTGTCAGAACTTGGAGAGGTACATCTAATGAGAATTTGTATTTGAGTTTTCTCTCGCAGGTTGAAAAGATGAGATTGCACTTATCTCTATAGACAAGAAGGCTAAAACTATCATCGCAAGTGCGGTCGATGATTCGATGCTACAAAATCTCAGTCACTGCCAATCTGCCAAAGAGATGTGGCATTCACTGATCATGTTGATGGAGGGCACTGAATAAGTAAGGGATGATAGAAGATCCCTTTTGAACCAGAAGTATGAGGCCTTTAGGCAAGGCCCCAAAGACACTATAGCTGACACTTATGAAAATTTTTTCAAGATCGTCAACGGCCTGAGGAACTATGGTCGAGTCTTCACTAATGGAGAATTAAATGATAAGCTCCTAAGATCCTTAACAAAGGAATGGGACAAAAAAATATATTCCATAAGGGAGTTTGGAAAGCAAGCTGAGACTGATCCTCAGAACCTCTTCGGAAAGTTGATGTCATATGAGCATCAAATAAATACAAGAAAAGCAGAAGAAGAGGGAAGCAGATCCTCATCGAAGGAGAAGTCTATTACACTAAAGGCGGACAGCTCAAGGAAAGTTAAAGTTGCATCTCCTGCTCCTGCAAAGGAAGAAAGTGAAGAAGAAGACTCGGAGCCGAGCACCTCGGGCTCAGAACTATCAGATGGAGAGTTCTCCCTACTCTCTAGACAGTTCAAAAAGTTCTTGAATAAGAAGAAGCAATGGAAAGGCAAAGACTCTTCCACCAGAAGATCACGTCACGATGGTGATCGTTATGAGAAAGGCTCAAGTAGCCACGATATGTATAACTCTAAACCAAACAAACATATTTCATCTGACATTGTTTGTTACTGTTGTAATAAGCTAGGGCACGTAAATTTTGATTGCCCGCACAAGAAGAAAGAGGGTGGAAGAAGAGAAGAAAAGAAGTCTTCCTATAGTAAAAAGAAATCTGAAATAAGCCTAGTAGCCAAGAAGGCCAAGACTCTCAGTGACACTGACTCATCTGGGTCAAGTGATGAAGAAGAAGCAATAATGGGAAGTATCACACAACTAAATTTAGTGAAAATATTTTTGAAGGTATTTTCATAAGACATAGTAGCCATAGTTAGGCATATAGGATTTTTGACAAGAAAACTCTGGTCGTAGAAGAATCTATTAATGTTGTCTTTGATGAGACGAGCTTGTTACAAAGCAGCTCTTCTAGTGTGTTTGTTGAAGGTGCAGGTTCAAGACTAAAGGAATTAAGCTTGAATGAGCCAGTTAAGGAAAAAAGTCAAGAGTTTATCAAGATCACCATTCCAACCCCAATTGGAGAGGTTGATCACCATGATGAAGATGTCATTCAAGCTGATGAAGTCATTCCAATGATAGAGGAAGCTCCAGATGCAAGGACTTTAGAGCTCATACACTTGAAGGATCACCCAATTGATCAAATCATAGGAGACCTTCGTGATGGTGTCAGAACTTGGAGAGGTACATCTAATGAGAATTTGTATTTGAGTTTTCTCTCGCAGGTTGAAAAGATGAGATTACACTTATCTCTCTAGACAAGAAGGCTAAAAATATCATCGCAAGTGTAGTCGATGATTCGATGCTACAAAATCTCAGTCACTGCCAATCTGCCAAAGAGATGTGGCATTCACTGATCGTGTTGATGGAGGGCACCGAATAAGTAAGGGATGATAGAAGATCCCTTTTGAACCAGAAGTATGAGGCCTTTAGGCAAGGCCCCAAAGACACTATAGCTGACACTTATGAAAAATTTTTCATGATCGTCAACGGCCCGAGAAACTATGGTCGAGTCTTCACTAATGGAGAATTAAACGATAAGCTCCTAAGATCCTTAACAAAGGAATGGGACAAAAAAATATATTCCATAAGGGAGTTTGGAAAAAGCTGAGACTGATCCTCAGAACCTCTTCGGAAAGATGATGTCATATGAGCATCAAATAAATACAAGAAAAGCTGAAGAAGAGGGAAGCAGATTCTCATCGAAGGAGAAGTCTGTTACACTAAAGGCGGACAGCTCAAGGAAAGTTAAAGTTGCATCTCCTGCTCCTGCAAAGGAAGAAAGTGAAGAAGAAGACTCGGAGCCGAGCACCTCGGGCTCAGAACTATCAGATGGAGAGTTCTCCCTACTCTCTAGACAGTTCAAAAAGTTCTTGAATAAGAAGAAGTAATGGAAAGGCAAAGACTCTTCCACCAGAAGATCACGTCACGATGGTGATCATTATGAGAAAGGCTCAAGTAGCCACGATATGTATAACTCTAAACCAAATAAACATATTTCATCTGACATTGTTTATTACTGTTGTAATAAGCTAGGGCACGTAATTGTTGATTGCCCGCACAAGAAGAAAGAGGGTGGAAGAAGAGAAGAAAAGAAGTCTTCCTATAGTAAAAAGAAATCTGAAATAAGCCTAGTAGCCAAGAAGGCCAAGACTCTCAGTGACACTGACTCATCTGGGTTAAGTGATGAAGAAGAAGCAATAATGGGAAGTATCACACAACTAAATTCAGTGAAAATAGTTTTGAAGGTATTTTCATAAGACATAGTAGCCATAGTTAGGCATATAGGATTTTTGACAAGAAAACTCTGGTCGTAGAAGAATCTATTAATGTTGTCTTTGATGAGACGAGCTTGCTACAAAGCAGCTCTTCTACTGTGTTTGTTGAAGGTGCAGGTTCAAGATTAAAGGAATTAAGCTTGAATGAGCCAGTTAAGGAAAATGGTCAAGAGTTTATCAAGATCACCATTCCAACCCCAATTGGAGAGGTTGATCACCATGATGAAGATGTCATTCAAGCTGATGAAGTCACTCCAGTGATAGAGGAAGCTCCAGATGCAAGGACTTTAGAGCTCATACACTTGAAGGATCACCCAATTGATCAAATCATAGGAGACCTTCGTGATGGTGTCAGAACTTGGAGAGGTATATCTAATGAGAATTTGTATTTGAGTTTTCTCTCGCAGGTTGAACCAAAGAACTTTGAGGAAGCAAACAAGGGCGCATCTTGGGTAATGGCAATGGAAGAAGAACTAAATCAGTTCAAACGTTTCCAAGTTTGGAAGCTTGTGCCAAGACCCGAAGGAAAGAATGTGATTGGAACAAAGTGGGTCTACCAGAACAAGATGGACGAAGATGGAACCATAATCAAGAATAAAGCCAGAATTGTCGCCAAAGGGTACAAACAAGAAGAAGGGATCGACTTCGATCAGACATATGCTCTAGCAGCAAGATTGGAGGCAATCAGGTTGTTCCTCGCATATGCTGCATTCAAAGGCTTCACTGTCTACCAAATGTATGTGAAGTCAGCCTTCCTTAATGGTGACATAAAGGAAGAAGTGTATGTGGAACAACATCCAGGTTTTGTTGATCCTGAACACCCTGATTTTGTTTACTTATTATTTAAAGCGCTATACGGTTTGAAACAAGCTCCACGAGCTTGATATGAAATTTTGTCTAACTTTCTTCTTGAGAATAAGTTCACAAGGGGAAAGATAGACAAGACATTATTTCTTAGGGAAGTAAAAGGTAAGATTTTGCTAGTGCAAATCTATGTCAATGACATCATTTTTGGTTCTACTGACGATAACCTTTGCAAAAAGTTTTCCAAACTTATACAAGGGAAGTTTGAAATGAGCAGTATGGGAGAGCTGAAGTATTTCTTGGGACTACAGGTGAAATAATCTGAGGATGGAATTTTCATCTCTCAGACAAAGCTCACTAAAGAGTTGATTAAGATATTCAGAATGGAGAATGCAACCTCTATGAGGACTCCAATGGGTTCAGCTATGTCTCTGGACAAGGATGAGAAAGGGGAACCTTTGGATGAAACCAAGTATAGAAGCATAATTGGATCCTTGCTTTACCTAACTATTAGTAGGCCAGACATCATGTTTTCAACATGTGTGTGTGCTAGATATAAGGTGAACTCTAATAAATCTCATTACAGTGTTGCAAAGTGGATTTTTAGATACCTTAAGGGCACACCAAATATTGGTTTATGGTACCCAAGAAGTAATGGTAGGGAGCTAATTGGATTTTCAGATGCATATTTTGCAGGTAGTAAAGATGATAGAAAAAACACTTTCGGGACTTGCCAATTATTTGGAAGGAGACTCATATCATGGAGCAGCAAGAAGCAAAATTGTGTCGCAATCTCAACGACCGAGTCAGAATACATTTTTACTGGCAGTTGTTGTGCACAATTACTCTAGATAAAAAATCAACTTGAAGACTGTAACTTGAAGGTGAAGTACATCTCAATGTTCTGTGACTCCTCCAGTACAATTATAATAGCAAACAACCTAGTCTCTCACATTCGGACAAAGCACATAGAGTTGAGGTACCATTTTATCAGGGAGCATGTGGAGCATGGATACATCAATCTCTAGTATGTTCCAACTGACATGCAGGTTGCAGACATATTCACGAAGCCACTGGACGAGGCCAAGTTCTTGTTCTTCAAAATAAAACTTGGCAAGCTCATCAAGGAATGCTGAAGAAAAGGGCTACACAACAAAGTTCAAGAATCAGATTACTTTTCAAAAATCAAGAAAATTCTAAGTCAGGACTTCAGTTCTCGAGAACAACTTCATTACTCGAGTACAGACTTCATTACTCGAGTCCCTACTTTATTCTCAAGAACATCAGACTTGCATCTCGGAAATGATATCTCTACTCGATAACTGGGGTGCTTCTTCTCGAGAAATATCTTTCACTCGAGAAATCAGATGCAGAGTTTTTCTCAAAGTTCAAATCTTGATATTGGCACCCGGGCACTCCAACCACCATACTTCAGGTATTTTATTATTATTTCTTTCATTAATCATCAAGATTTAGGGTTTATATAAATAGAATAAGTCCAGGAAAATCCTAATCCCGGATTTCAAAATCTTCTTCTCGAGAAAACCCTTCGTCTTCTTCATCACCGTCGCTCCTCTCGCGAACAACCCTGTTCCTCATCTCATCGGCTAGCAGAAGTTCCATTCTTCAATCAATGGCTCCTGCATCAAAGATAGGCATCGACAGCGAACACATTTCAACTAGAATCGGTGATATTTCTGACTACTTCAGAAATGTCATTATATTGCTTGACACTGCTGTACTAAAATTTGTTCTTCAACACCCATGCAAAGTTCATATTTCTGATGTAGAAGAGTTCTTCCAGAATGCCAAGGTCAAACGGAATGGCAAAGTTCTGAAAACTAAGGTACGGGACATCAAGGTAAAGATGACATCAACCTCTGTTTCTCAATTTCTACAACTGTCGGTGATTGACGAGGAAGATGACCTAGTAAGGACAGACTATGAAAGGGCTTATAGCTTCTGTGGCCTTCCTCACTCAACCTTCATAGTTCGCTGACAGCACATGAATACAGAGAGCAAGCTACTCGCAGATATTTTGGGAAAAGTTATACTGTGCCGCACCAGTTCAATAAGCTATATCACTTCTGATTTCTTTGACATGATGACTGCAGTAATCTGTAGAAAGAAATTTCAATGGAGGATGATGATTTTTGACAAGATCAAAGAGAGTATCAAAAGCCCCAACTATGGAAGAATTCTGTCTCTTTATCTAAATCAGTTAATCTCAGATATTTTTACCTTGGATAAGGGCATGTCCATTCATCACATGAAGAAGGTTTCTATAACCTCCATCCAGAGATGGGAAAACAAAATTCAAAGGCCAGACCAAGACCCTCCAGCTCCAAGGTCAGTTGTAGATGAAGTCAGGACCTCATCTCCCCTCTCTCATCAAATAACTAGTACAGATGTTCCAGCTATTGAGGGGGAGCCTGCTCCATCTATACAAGTGCAGTCTGCTCAAGTTCAAATTCCAGCCACAGTCCTATCTGATACTTAAACCCAAGTCATAACTCCATCTGTTGCTGAACACATACTCTTAGAAGAAACCATAGCTCCATCTGCTGCTGCAAAGGGCACTTCTGTCCAAGAAGATGGCTCAGTTCTTATGGTTGCTAACCTGTCAGATCAAGAACTTCTTACTGATGCTCAGGTAGATGATCAAGTAATATCTACAACAGATGACATTGACAAGATGATAGAGGAACTCACCTCTGAAGAACCTCTCTCTCCTCTGCCTGAAGAAAATCCATCTCAACCAGAATCTTCTCAACCAAAACCATCTCAACCAGAAAATTCATCTGAACCAGAACCATCTAAACCCCAGTCTCCTATTGAGGTTGTTCAAGATGAAGAGATAGCTTCAATTTCTGATGCTGAAGAATTATCTCCTGAAGCTGCTGAACCACCTCTCCCAAGCCTACACTTCAACATTCCCACTTTCCTAGGTGATGATGCTGAAGATGAAATAACAACTGCTAGAAGAAAACAGATCTCCACATCTACTGTGCTCCTTGAAGAAGTAGCTCTCTGGACAGATCCAATTCAACCTCCTCCACCTCTTCATACTGAAGTCATTATTGAAGACAATATCTTAAGTAAAATAGAAGCCATGATGGCTAAGCAAAGAGTATATTTTGATACCTCCATTCATGTTCTCACAAATAAGGTCTCTGCTTTGGAAAAGGAAATGAGCCAATGATTTGCAGAAATCTAGAGCAATACTGATGAATTCAAAAGGCTGCTACAAATTGGAGGCAAAGCTCTAGACCATACCATTACCAGTATTGGTGAGGTAATGAATAAATCTGTCACTCTCGCAAACAACCAGATTCAGTTGGAAAAGAAAGCTCAAGAGCACAATTTCAAGACTTGTAAGGAAGTTGGCACATTCA
The DNA here is from genome assembly GCA_039583875.1 of Platanthera guangdongensis. Taxonomy (NCBI): domain Eukaryota; kingdom Viridiplantae; phylum Streptophyta; class Magnoliopsida; order Asparagales; family Orchidaceae; genus Platanthera; species Platanthera guangdongensis. Next base: position 128,242,475 of record CM077148.1, on the reverse strand, counting down.
AAGATGAAGCCATAGGCACCCTCTCTGTAGAAGTCAAAAAGGGGGAGGAGAAAGTAAAGGAACAGCTGGATACTAAAATCAAAAATATGAAAGATCTATGGGATGATCAAATTAAAGAGATTCAAACATCAGTGCTACAGGAAATTAAGAGTACAATGCTTTATATTTATGACACTGCAGTGTGGATGCATAATCTGATCTTCCCTAACTTTTCAGTTGATCCCACTGCAGCCCCTCCTGCCATCCTAGATGTCAATGTTCAAAGGCCTACATTCTCTCCACATCCTGAATTTAATGAAGCTCCACCTCCTGAAACATATTCACAAGTCTGGAATTCTAAATAAGCTGATGTGCCTCAATATATACCTCCTGAAGTACGGATACCCAAGAGAAGAAAGTATGGTGAAGGTGCTTCTACAAGCAGGTCCACTCCTATGCCAGAACATGCAGAAAGAGAATTTGCTGAAGTCTGGAGCACTACATCTAAATCAGTTATCCTGGATACTTTAAGACTAGTGGTGGAATTTAGTGGGAACAAGGATACCTATTACTCTCACTCTGAATGGATGCAGTATGAAAATTCCATGACTCCAAGAAGACTTCGTGATAAAAAGTATAGTCGTGAAGACCCTACTGCTCCTCCTAGACCACCCAAGTACTTTCCAAAGCCATTCATGTACTTCTAGAGACAAGAAGACAAACATCAGAGGCAGCATCAACAACAGAGCAAGAAGTAATTGAATATGATCAGAAGTTTCTTATATGAGATTTTGTGGAATAGGACTTTTTCCTGGACAATATTTATATATAAATCTTTAAATTTTGATGATTTAAATCTTCTATTTCATAGCATTTCTTCCATTTACTCTTCTTATTAGTTATTGTATTTGTTTATCTTGTTGTAATTCACTTTAGTGTAGAGGGTTCTGACTTCTACAAATAGGGGCAGATTGTTGGGTATTGTATCCACAATAACCTAGATTTGTATGAAATCACTTTTGAACTAAGATGAATTAAGTTTGTATTTGATGCTTTTTTAAGTTGAGTGCTTGCATGTTATAATTGCCAAGTGTAGACCAATGTCAGTTTACAATGGGTCACCAAACAAAGGACCATACAATATAATCCCTCAATGTGTGATCCATGGTGTTGACTGATGTGTAACCTCTCTATTGGGACACACTTCTTTTTCAAGTACTACAGTTATGGGAGAAAGGCTGGTTGATGGTCTCTTAGAAGAAAATTACTTTTCAGTCAACAAACTTTTTCTAAGTATTTTACTCGAGAAAGGTTAGGTATTACTCGAGTAAGATTAAATGTATTGTTCGAGTTAGCTTAGTCAGGTACTCGAGTAGCAGAAGTCTTTTTCTCGAGATAGCCGAGTGTAGTTCTCGAGAAAGCCATGCAGTACTCGAGTAGATCTTGACTATTTCTCAAGAAACCTTAAAATTTAGCTCAGAATTTTTCTAAGTCTTTTTCTCGAGAAATCCAAAGACATTTCTCGAGAAGGCCAAGAATAGTTCTCGAGAACCAGATGTTCTACTCGAGATACAGAAAACTTTTCTTGAGGTGCCTTCTTGTTCTCAAGTAACAGAAATTTATTTTTCTCAAGTAAGTCTATTCATTCTCGAGAAACCATAACTCATCTTCTACATTTTCCTTAAGTGTTTCTTCTCGAGAACTTAATATCTTTTCTCGAGAAACAGAATTCATGCTCGAGTAATTCTTATTTCTCTCGAGAAATGGTGTTCTGATTCTGAATTTCTTTAAGTGTCAGACTGTTTTAATTTCAAATGTAATAAACTTTTGATTGGTCCACGTGGATTGTATTTAATGTAATCGGACCGTTATGTAAGACCTATAAAAGGTCATGACAGAATCGACAAACCTTAAGAAGAAGAATTTTCAAGTATTCTGAATCATTTTTCAAGATTCTAAATCGGGAAGGGTCGCCGCCGACTAGATGTTTTCTTCATCGTCAAACTTCTTGATCCAGAAATTCAGACAAGTAGGATTCAAACGATCAAGCTTTTCAGCATCTACAAATATTCTCCATAATCGTGGTGATTCTACGTTCTCAGATCAAAGTGTTCTCAGATTTCTTCCTTGATGTTTCTGACAGAGCTTTATAATTTCTCAAGAAGGAAGAGGCCGAGAATAAGTCAGATCTGTGAAGACAAGTTTGTGTATTTCATTGTAAATTCATTTTATTCTTGTAGGAGTTATTCTCCGAGATTGTAGAAGTTATTCTCCGAGTTGTAGGAGTTGTTCTCCTAGTTGTTGTAGGAGTGGTTTTACTCCGAGTTGTAGGAGCGTTGTTCTGAGTTGTAGGATTATTTTAAATCTGAGAGAATAGTGAAGTTGCCGAGTCTAGTGTGGTGCTAGATCGGTGAGGTGGAGAGTGGATGTACCCAAGATTGGGGAACCACTATAATTTTTGGTGTCATCTGTGGTTTGCTTGTTTATTTTTTGCGCATCTCGTGTACAATTGTTATTCCGCAAAAAGACGCAGAACTCACCTATTCACCCCCTCTAGGTGATTTAGGTAGACAACTAGACTCTTTCACAGAAGGTGGAGCACTTATACGAGTAGCTTATGTAATTCTCTAGGTCAATGGAGCAGGAATCACAGAAATGCAAAAGGATGCTAGACTTGCAGGAGCGGTAGGAATAGATGGAAATGTGGACCAAGACAAGGGTAATGCTAGTTGTAAAAGGAAAAGAGAAGAGTAGCCTTATCTGAAATATAATTTGTGAATATAAATGCACTCTAAACATTCAGTATAAATAGTCGTTTTGGATGCTTATATATATATATATATATATATATATATATATATATATATTGCCTAGATATATTATGCATACATATCTTTGTCTGTTGAGATTGTTAGCGAGAGTAATAAGTATTATTGATGTCTTGATAAACTCAACATCTGTGATGATCATTTCTGCTATTCCATGCATGTATTTTATCATTGACTGAAAGTTCTGACTTTATCAAATAGGGGGGATAGTTGGGAATTTTGCTCACCATATTCAAAATTCGAACAAGTCCTCTTGTCAATGATAAATGCATTTTGTATTTGATGGATGTGTATTTTTGTTGTGATACAGGCAAGTACATAATAGTACAAGCCCAACATAGGATAAGACTTAGTGTCATCAGACATTGTTTTGCCAATGTGATCTCTCATTGTGTAAGACACCATGTCAACCTAAGTTCTAGTCTAGGTTGGACTTGTTACTTGCTATGTAAAATACCATTCAACCAAGTTCAAGACGTATCAGGTTGAGCAAAGAAACCAATTTGAAAAGATAGAATTTCGTTTAAGTCAAAAATTGACTGGATATCAAGTTAATTGGTTAGATGATCTAGTCGATCGGTTAAATCAATCAAGTCAAATCATGCTCATCATCAATGCATTAGAATTCCTGTTAAGCACTGATTCGACTAGAGAGTCAGACCGAATGAACATGTGTTAGAAGTCTTAAATGAAAATCTCATTGAATTGGCTAAGTATAGAATAGACTATAAATCAAGTCACACATTCATAAAAGATAAAGTCGATTCATGATGAAGAATCATGAAAGTCAAAATCAGCTTAAGGACAGATTTGAGCAGAAATCAAGTCGATCGTATTAAACGATCAAGTCAATCTTGTTGAATGATCAAGTCGACTCTTACTATTTTTTAAGGAAGAAAGTATGAGAAGGTTCAGAGGACTCATGTAGATTATTCAAGATAAATTGAGTTGAATGAAGACTTATGCTTCGTTTGGCACGGTGGCGGCGGTCTTAAATGCATGGGTTAAATTGTCATTCGTTAAGGATCACCTAACAAATATCATCTGTTTAAACATAAAAGTGGAAAAAGTTCCTTAGGTAGGGGTTAATGAATGACAATTTAACCCTAATGTTCATAACCGCCACCACCGCGCCAAATGGAGCTTTAACTATGAGAATAAGAGAATTCAGCCATATATCACAGATTTGGGCAGATGCAGTTTTGAAGAAGGATTGCGACTGAACAAGCTCAATTCCGCTTGACAAGAGAAATTCGACTTAAAAAGACTAATCAAGTCGAATTTTCCAGTAAAGGTGGAAATTTGAATTGTGTGGAAATTTTTCCAACTGCATTTAATGTTGCCACGAAAAGGTCCAATCAAATCTATCATTTATGGAAAAGATTTTCGGACAACTGCAATGTGAGAAACGACTGTTACGTCTTGTTCCTATAAATGGAAAAAGCTGAGATCTGTAAATCTAGCCACAATGAAAAAAACAAGAACGATAAGAAGAATAATATCTATCGAATGAATCAAAGAATAAGCAAAGCTTCTTCGCCGGTTCTTTTCAAAAGATTTAAGTTGGAGAAGATTATTTGAAGAACACATATGAGATTCTCCAAAAGAAAAAGATTGATTCGTCATTGCTTATACTCAACCAGTTTCATCTTTCTAAAGCAGCAGAAGGATCTTCAGTATTGTTGATAAGCTTTCATTGAAGAAATCTATATTTCTCGAGCTGAAGATCAAGGTAGAAGTTGTGCAGCAACAAAGCTTCAAGAAAACTATTGTATTATAAAATTGCTTCAAACAGAGTCTATAAAAAAGTTTGTTCTTTGTTTGTAAATTTTGACTATAAGATACCTTATGGATCTGATTGGTAGGATTCCTTGCGGGGGATCTGAGCTATAGAGTTTCGGAGTGAACCAGAGTTGTAGGGTCAATTGTGGTCTAAGGTAGGAAGCTAGTCAGTGCTTCTGAGGTAGGATTCCTTGTGGGCAATTTGAGCAGGAGGATTCCAAGTGTGGAAATTGTGGAAGGATCCTTTGTGGATCTTACATATGATACACAATCTCTGAGTTGTAGGATCAGCGATTTTAAGATATTTCTGAAGTTTGTCGAGTTTGGCTTACTGCTAGATAGGAGGAGGGAGAAAGTGGACGTACCCAACATCACAACCCGCATTTTCTCGAGTTTTAAAGTATTATCAAAGTAAGATAAAATACGCGTCGTGATGCCACGCCATGCAGGGGACATGTAACACCTCCCCTGTAATGACCGTATAGTATGGGTCCGGCCGGGGCCCCACAACATACAGATGCCACAGCTTTAGCATTAAAAGATGATATTAACTACCCAATCTCAAAACTCAATACCAAACAATAGCGGAAATAGCAAACAAGACCAGAAGTTATCCACATATATGAGTATCGAAACGGCCTTAAGGCCTTACAACAAAAGAGAGTCCAAAACTCACATGATAAGTTTAAGCAACAATGTGCATGAGCACTCCTAAACTAACTCGGCATGCAAGCCGGAAAACAAGATCATCAAACATACAATGCCACAAAATAGAGCTAGTACGAAACTTGAAACACTTCATAAGGCTTATGCATTTTTGGCCGGCAAGGTAGCTCCTGCTTGCGATCCTTGCCCAGTAAAAATTGGTTGTAATATGGGTCAACAAAGGCTGACCTCAAATTATGTAACAAACACATCTCCTCCCGGCCGCCCCTAACGGACCTCGGGGTACCCCTTCAACCTGTAAGTCAGCACTTCGTATACCATATACATAAACAAGTAAATCTCTAAAAGCACGGGTTTGGATGTCTCAAACAACAAACACGTTTTCTTTGTTGAGCACATAATACAAAGGGGCCTACTATGCAGCATGTATGTAAAACCTGGGCTTCACCCAAGATACCCTGTAGCGTATGCAACTAGCACAACATCAGAACATCTGGGTACTCCCAATTTCCCCATTGGCGTTAAGCCACAAACAAGAGGGTACTACAATTCCCCTAACGGCATACCCTCCGCCACACGGAACTCTTGCTAAGGCCCCACCCGCTCATGGTTCTTAGACCCGGGCTTGCCTGCAAGCTCTGACTTCTCGCATCAGGATTCCGTCTCACACACTGACTGATCCTAAGAACCCTTGCTGGAACCCACCCGCTCGTGCCCTCATTGCCCGGGCTTGCCCCATGCTTGGCGTTCTCGTCAGTCTCACAGAAGGGGACTAGTCTCGCTGGGACACTCTCCCCACATGACTTGCACGTCATGGGATAGCCAGCCGACCACGGAGATAAAGTCGCGCCTTAGCACATCATAATTCATAATCATTCACACCCTAATCCATCATTTGTACTGCAACATCCCCGCGCACCAAGGAAACCATCTACCGTCAATGTGGAGCTAACCTTGTCCACCAAGGAAACCATCTACCGTCATTGCGGAGCTAACCTTGTCCAGTTCCAGCTACACGTACTCACTGGAGAAAAGGGGGAAAACACATATGTCATAAATAGAATCTTGCCGCAACGGATTTCTACAAAACCCTTAAGGCTCTCTATGCAACATCACCGAGTCGGACTAACGGTCGCGACTACGGCTTCACCCACAATGCCTAATCCACTAACGGAGCGGATCTCTAATGCAAAATCATGTCGGGGACGGACTCAATGGACCTGGAGGTTCCTCTTGAACCATGGCGACCCAAACTCCTCTCATTTGAGAGATTTGGTGCCCAAAAGCTTGAAAGAAAAGATGATAAGCATGCATCCTAAAAACCAAGAGGAGAGGTGTCGTTACCTTACGACCCCTCTTCCTAGCCATGGGATTTTAGCCGGATGAAAACCACCGCAACGGACTTGCCTCCGCGGATCTGGACTCGGCTCGCGATTTGGGGCTCCGAAGCTTCTCCGGCAGCCGGAAATTTCCTTCACCTTCTTCCTTGCTCTCTTTTCTCTCTAAAACCTTAGAAAGAGAAACTTGAAGAAGAATAATGGTTTCAAACCCTATTCCCAGACATAACTCAGCCAGTACAGCCCTGAACCTTCAGATCCTAAAAGAAGGAAACGAACGGCCATGATTCGCACTTAAAACCAAAATTCCTGGGTCGAACATGGCTTGAGACACGCCCGTGTCTAAGGCCGTGTGCCTCACTCGACGCCGAAACCATCGCACCCAGAACAGGACACAGGCTCTGAACATGCCCGTGTCAAAGTTGACATGCCCGTGTCACGCAGTACACGGCCGTGTGCTTGGTCGTGTTCCTCCATCAACATAGGGCCAAACAAAACCCGAGGAGAACACGGGTACTCAACACGCCCGTATCACATTTGACACGCCCGTGTCAAACACGAACACGCCTGGGCTCCAGGCCGTGTTTATCCCCTCACACGGCCCGCCTAATAACCCGAGCAGGACACGGCCTGGGACACGCCCGTGTCTCATGCCGTGTTTGTCCTCTCAACGATCGTCGAGCGCATTTTCATCGACCATGCGAAAATCGTCGAACCCAAACACGACACGGCCATGGACACACCCGTGTCCTAGGCCGTGTTCACTGTCTCAACACTTTGTTGAGCGCAGTTCATCGACCACCCGAGTTTTTCGTCGAACCCGAGCATGACACGGCCTTGGACATGCCTGTGTCCCAGGCCGTGTGACCCTTACCAAGACCCAAACTTGGCTCTGAACGCTGTTCGTCCCTCTTTCCAATTTTGGGGCGTTACAACTATCTCCCCCTTAAAATAATTTTGTCTCGAAATTATAGAAAGTAAAAGGTACACAAAACTTAAATGATACCTGAATGGAAAAACTCTGGATACTCCTCCAGCATGTTATATTCTCGCTCTCAAGATAGCTCCTCACGACCGCAGTTGTCCCATCGGATTTTTACGAGTTTGACCTCTTTGTTCCGCAATTGCCGAATTTTTGAATCCTCTATAGCAACTGGACGAACTCGCGTCCTCAAGTCCTCTTCTATCGACACTGATGCTGATTCAATCACCACACTAGCCTCTACTAAGGCTTTCCTCAAGACGGAGACATGGAAGACGTTGTGTAATCCACTCAGCTCTACAGACAACTCCAACAGGTACGCTGCTTCTCCCACCCGTTCTATAACCTCGAAAGGTCCCAAAAATCTTGGACTCAACTTCTTGAGTCGGTGAATTCGTGAAACGGCTTTGAACAGCTTGATCTTTAGATAGACCCATTCGCCTACCGTGAACTCCAGTTTCCGGTGGCAAGCATTAAAATATTTTTCTTGCTGATCTTGAGCCACCTTCATGCACTCTTGAATGGTTTGCACCAACTCACATGCATCAGCAACCACTTCTTTTCCCAAAAGTTTGGTGTCTCCCGCCACTGTCCAAGACATCGGTGTTCGACACCGCCTCCCATACAAAGCTTTGTATGGCGCCATCTTGATACTTGCTTGGTAACTATTGTTATAAGTGAACTCTACCATGAAGAGGGCATCCTCCCACTTCTTGCCAAAGTCAAGAATGCACATTCTCAGCATATCCTCCATAGTACGGTTTGTTCTTTCAGTTTGCCCGTCAGTTTGAGAATGGAAAGTCGTACTGAACTTTAGCTTCGTGCCCAGACTCTTCTGAACCAACCTCCAGTCCTTGGACATGAAACATACATCGCGATCACTAACTATACTCTTAGGAATCTCATGTAGTCGCACAATGTTGCGAACATACAACTCTACCAGCTTTTCCACGTTGTCCTCCTTCCAATTTGGGATGAAGTGAGCCACTTTAGTTAAGCGAACCACAATCACCCAAATCGCATCGTTACCCTGCTGCGATCTAGGTAACCCATGAACAAAGTCCATGGAGATGTCATCAAATTTCCACTCGGGTACAGGAAGGGGTTTCAGGAACCCACCCGGCTTCTGACACTCGGCCTTCACCAAGGCAAAGTTTGGCATCGATTCACGTACAAAGTTACGTCCCTCTTCAGTCCAGGCCACCAAAAGGATTTCTTCATATCCAAGTACATCTTTGTACTGCCCGGGTGAATGGAGTACTTTGTGAAGTGAGCCTCAAACATCAACTCCACACGGAGCTTGCCGAACTGCGGTACACAGATCCTTTTGTCCCTCCTCAGAATCCCATCAATCAACTCCCAGGCGCTGCTCTCGCCCGTTTGAGCTTCCGCCACGAAAGGCTAAAACTCAACATCCAAACGGGTCGCTTCCCGAATACAATCCGACAAATCGTTCTGCATATCAATCCAATTCAACCGAGCCATATTAGACTCACCCCTTGCTACGCACTCCAAGTCGAGAGACTCCCAGTCCAGCACCAACCGCTCATCATGAGCTTCGATCCAATTCCCTTGCCCAGAGTATTTTCTACTCAAGGCATCTGCCACCACATTGGCTTTGCCTGGCATATACTGAATCTCCACCTCGTAGTCTCCAAGGAACTCTACCCATCTGCGCTGCCGCATATTCAAGTCCTTCTGATCTAGGAGATACTTCAGTCTTTTGTGATCCGTGAAGATCTCCACCTTCACACCATAAACATAGTGCCGCCACAACTTCAACACAAAGATTACCGCCGCCAATTCCAAGTCATGGATGTGGTAATTCCTCTCATGAGGCTTCAGCTACCTAGACTCATAGGCTATCACACTTCCATGTTGCACCAAAACGCAACCCAAACCGCATCCCGATGCGTCACTGAAAATTTGAAATCCTTCGGTCCCTTTCGGTAGACTTAGGATTGGAGCCATCATCAGCCTTTCCTTCAGTGTCTCAAATGCCTGACTGCACTCCTGAGTCCACACAAACATATGATCCTTACGAGTTAGTGATGTGAGGGGTAGAGCTATCCGCGAAAAGTTTTCTACGAATCTTCTATAGTACCCGTCTAGTCCAAGAAAACTTCGGACTTCCGCCATGGTTCTCAAAATCAGACAATCTCTGATGGATTCCACTTTTGTTGGATCTACCGCCACCCCATCCCCACTAATCACGTGGCCCAAAAATGCCACCTTGTCTAGCCAGAACTCGCACTTCGATAACTTTGCATAAAGTTGGTTCTCTTTCAACACTTGCAAGACTACTCTCAAGTGAGTCTCATGCTCCACCTCCGATTTGGAGTACACCAGAATGTCATCAATAAAGACAACTACAAAAGAGTCCAAGTATTCCTGGAATACTCGATTCATCAAATCCATGAATACGGATGGTGGATTCGTCAGCCCGAACGTCATCACCGAGAACTCAAAGTGACCTTACCTCGTACCAGACAATGTCTTGGGTATGTACTCATCTCAAATTCGCAACTGATAGTATCCTGACTTCAGGTCCAACTTTGAATACACCACCGACCCCACCAACTGGTCAAACAGGTCATCTATCCGAGGAATCAGATACTTATTCTTGACAGTCAATTTATTCAACTCTCGGTAGTCTATGCACAGCCGTATACTGCCGTACTTCTTCTTCACGAACAACACAGGCGCGCTCCACGGTGAAGAACTGGATATGATATACCCCTGCTCCAACAGTTCCTGCAACTACACCTTGAGTTCGGCCAACTCCTTTGGTGTCATCCTAAACGGAGGACGTAACACCGGCCTAGCCTCTGGAACTAACTCAATCGAGAAATCAATCTCCCGTCGAGGAGGCGCTCCAGGAAGTTCATCCGGAAACACATCCTTGAACTCTGCCACTACGGGCACTTCCCCAAGTGATAACTTGGAAAGGCGAACCTCCAATAATGCTACAAGGGCTACTCTCCCCTGGTTAACTGCCTGCACCAACTGCATGGACGAAATCAGGGAACAAGCCACTCCATTAAGGTTCTCAAACTTGACTTCTGTCTGCCCTTCGCTTCTTAGGGTCACCACCTTGGATAGGCAATCAATACTGGCGCGCTACTCTGCTAGCTAGTCCATTCCCAATATCACATCAAACTTAACCAACGGTAGGACCGCTGCTATCAACACGAAGTCAACTCCGCCTAGCTTCCAACAAATGCGCTTTTTTTCCCCGGTGGTCATGGATGATTCATTGGGCATGCACACCTTCAGCTCTGCGTCCGCTGAGAATGACTCAACTCCAATTCTCCGGATGAAGCTTTCCGCAAGAAAATAGTGTGACGCTACCGTATCAAACAATACCCTAGCGGGGTATCCGGAAACTATCACAAAGCCTAAAACATAGATATCAAAAATAACGGTCTGAAAGTATGAAGCACAAGGTTAAACTTAAACTTCCTCATACCTGTCACCACATCGAGTTGGCGGATCGCTTACTGCTATCCAAGGTTGTAAGCCCTTGGTTGCACCGATTGGAACCGAGAAGCGCTAGACTCCACCATCTTACCTTTCTCTCCGGCACTGGGGCCGGAGCGCACAGTCTGCTCCTGCCTTGGCTCCTGCTCCATACCTCATTGAGTACAAAAACGAGCTATGTGCCCCAACTTACCACAATTGAAGCACGTCGGTGGTCCCTTAGATTGAGACCCTCCGGACGTCCATTTGCTTTTCTCACCAGACTTGAATGGGTAAGGATTTTTCCTCCACCTATTCCCTTCAGACTATCCTTGGGATTGAGTAGGCTTCCCTTCCCCTTGCTTAGGAGCAAAACCCTTACAACGTTGGCTTCGCTCCAGATCACTCTCCAACGTTCTAGCAGCCTCAACCAACTCATTGAAACCAGCCCTCTTCATGGCGATGAGGGGTTGTCTTAGATTCTACCTCAGCCCCTGGTAGAAGAGGTTATCCCTCTCCTCATCATCTGCCATTGTCGTTCCTGCATAACGACCCAACTGAGTGAACTCCTGTACATACTCGTCCACCATCTTATCCCACTGCACCAAGTGCATAAACTGCCTTTGGAGGGCCAACCTTGTCGAAATAGGAATGTACTTCTTTAGGAAAGCATTCCCGAACTCTTCCATAGACGGGGTGCGTCTGGGAAACTAGCGGCCGCTATGGCTCACCCACTACAACTTCGCGTCTCCCTCCAACATGAAGGTCGCAAACTCAGATTTCTTCTCCTCTGGCGTCTCTGCCGCCCTCAGAAGCTCTTGCATCCGTGCCCACCAATCCTCCGCATCAGTCGGTGTACCAACTCCCTTGAATGTTGGAGAATGGAAGCTCAGAAAATACTTCTTTTGTCGGTCTCCATGCTCGACAACCACCCTTTCGGCCAACGGCTCTGCTCGCCTGGCTTCTCTGCCCGGCACGGCCGTCGCCGTATCCGGGGTAGCAGGAGTTGCTACCTGAGCAACAGGGGTTGCTACTTGAGTTGTCGCTGCAACTTGGGCTGCCATCATTGCTTCTGCAAGCATGTGATAGAAGTCGGCCGGGTTTACACCCATGCCCAAAGGAACTTGAGCAGTGGCGCTGCTCGCCAAAATCTCTTCTCGTGGTCTCGACGTACCCGCCTCGTTGCTTGCACTCTTAAGAAAAGCAAGATAACGAGGAATCAGTCTCTTAATTGCAAGACTCAAACATAAGGACACTCATGGTCCTGCATTACTCCTATGTGGATAACTTCTATACGAGATCTGATTACGTTGAATCGACCTCCCCAACTGAACTTGGACAAAACCTGGCTCTGATACCAATTTATAACACCTCTCCTATAATGACCGTATAGTATGGGTCCGGCCGGGGCCCCACAACATACTGACGCCACAGCTTTAGCATTAAAAGATGATATTAACTACCCAATCTCAAAACTCAATACCAAACAACAGCGGAAATAACAAACAAAACCAGAAGCTATCCACATATATGAGTATCGAAACAGCCTTAAGGCCTTACAACAAAAGAGAGTCCAAAACTCACATGATAAGATCAAGCATCAATGTGCATGAGCACTCCTAAACTACCTCAGCATGCAAGCCAAAAAACAAGAGCATCAAACATACAATACAATAAAATAAAGCTAGTATGAAACTTGAAACACTTCATGAGGCTTAGGCCTTTTTGGCCGGCGAGCTAGCTCCTGCTTCCGATCCTTGCCCTGTAAAAATTGGTTATAACGTGGGTCAGCAAAGGCTGACCTCAAACTGTGTAACAAACAAATCTCCTCCCGGCCGCCCCTAACGGACACTGGGGTACCACTTCAACCTGCAAGTCGGCACTTTGTATACCATATACATAAACAAGTAAAGCTCTAAAAGCACAGGTTTGGATGTCTCAAACAACAAACATATTTTCTATGTTGAGCACATAATAAAAAGGGGACTACTATGCAGCATGTATGCAAAATCCGAGCTTCACCCAAGGCACCCTATCGCGTATGCAACTAGCACAACATCAAAACATCTGGTTACTCCCAATTTCCCCATTGGCGTTAAGCCACAAACAAGAGGGTACTACAATTCCCCTAACGGCATACCAGCCGCCACACAGAACTCTTGCCAAGGCCCCACCCGCTTATGGTTCTTAGACCTAGGCTTGCTTGCAAGCTCTGACTTCTTGCGTCAGGATTCCGTCTCACACACTGACCGATTCTAAGGACCCTTGCTGGACCCCACCCGCACGCGGCCTCATTGCCCGGGCTTGCCCCATGCTTGGCATTCTCGTCAGTCTCACAGAAGTGGACAAGTCTTGCCAGGACACTCTCCCCACATGACTTGCACGTCACGGGATAGCCAGCCGACCACGAAGACAAAGCCGCGTCTTAGCACATCACAATTCATAATCATTCCCACCCTAATCCATCATTTGTACTGCAATGTCCCCACGCACCAAGGAAACCATCTACCGCCAATGCGGAGCTAACCATGTCCACCAAGGAAACCATCTACCGCCATTGGGGAGCTAACCTTGTCCGGTTCCGGCTACACGTACTCACTCGAGAAAAGGGGGAAAACATATATATCACAAACGGCATCTTGCCACAACGGATTTCTACAAAACCCTTAAGCCTCGATATGCAACATCACCGAGTCAGATTAACGGTCGCGACTACGGCTTCACCCATAATGCCTAATCCACTAACGGAGCGGAACTCTAATGCAAAATCATGTCGGGGATGGACTCAATCGACCCGGAGGTTCCTCTTGAACCATGGCGACCCAAACCCCTCTCATTTGAGAGATTTGGTGCCCAAAAGTTTGAAAGAAAAGATGCTAAGCACGCGTCCTAAAAACCAAGAGAAGAAGTGTCGTTACCTTACGGCCCCTCTTCCTAGCCATGGGAACTTAGTCGGATGAAAACCATCGCAATGGACTTGCCTCCGCGGATCTGGACTCGGCTCGCGATTTGGGGCTCTGAAGCTTCTCCGGCAACCGGAAATCTCCTTCAGCTTCTTACTTGCTCTCCCTTCTCTTTAAAACCTTAGAAAGAGAAACTTGAAGAAGAATGAGGGTTTCAAACCCTATTCCCGGACATAACTCAGCCAGGACAGCCTTGAACCATCAGATCCTAAAAGAAGGAAACGAATGGCCACGATTCGCACTTAAAACCAAAATTCCTGGGCCGAACACGGCTTGAGACACGCCCGTGTCCAAGGCCGTGTGCCTCAATCAATGCCGAAACCATCGCACCCAGAATAGGACACGGGCTCCGAACACACCTGTGTCAAAGTTGACATGCCCGTGTCACGCAGTACACGCCCGTGTGCCTGGGCGTGTTCCTCCATTGACACAGGACCAAACACAACCCGAGGAGAACACAGGTACTCAACATTCCTGTGTCACATTTGACACGCCCGTGTCAAACACGAACACGCCTGGGCTCCAGGCTGTGTTTATCCCCTCACATAGCCCGGCTAATAACCCGAGTAGGAGAGAGCCTAGGACACGCCCGTGTCTCAGGCTGTTTTCGTCCTCTCAACGATCGTCGAGCGCATTTTCGTCGACCACGTGAAAATTGTCGAAGACGAACACGACACGGCCATGGACACGCCCGTGTCCTAGGCTGTGTTTACTGTCTCGACACTTCATCGAGCGCAGTTCGTCGACCACCCGAGTTCTTTGTCGAACCAGAGCATGACACGGCCTTGGACACGCCCGCGTCCCAGGCCATGTGACCCTTACCAAGACCCAAACTTGGCTCTGAACACTGTTCGTCCCTCTTTCGAATTTTGTGGCGTTACAGGACAACTGCTGACGATGTGGCAAGGACAAACTTCTAATCAACTTTATAAAAGACATGTATTTTCATGGTTAAAAAATGCTATTTGAGTTTAAAGTTCAAGACCGTGTCCCTTGGTTTAATGGATCAACTAGTCCACAGATGATAAAAATATAATTACAGCGAAAAATCTTTATTTTACTACATTCATTCATCCTACATGAACATGAAAGCCCATCAAACATGTCAATGATATGCAACACCTAAATTTAGTATAGGTAAAGGAAAAAAGTTTTATATCCATTAAAGTAGGTTGATATCAAGTTGAAAAGATGTTATAAGTATGAGTTAAAAATGCAGATTTATTTATGTATAAAATAACTAACATGTGTCCTATCATAAATATCCTATAGGATATAATACTTCATTGAAGAAAATTCCAGTAGTAGCAGAGACAGCAGAACGACAGTCTAAACACGAGAAAATTGTGTTATGGGCGTCAACAAACTGACACGAACCCAAATCACTTACAATAAATGTCTAAACTACAACACCAAGAAAGAAAAGACACCAACGACTCTTCAGTTGGAAGAGGGGAGGAAACAGCTGTAGAAGACTAGTTTAACAACTTGGTCGGCTCTACCTGCTACCTGCCTGAACCTGAGGCATTCAAAAGAAAAGAATTTCTCAGCAACAAAGAGCCAAAAAGACAACTAAACACAAAACAAAGGTTCAAATAAGACAAGTGAGTTACCAACCCCACTGAAAAGTTGCAAACCCGCAGAAGTCAATAGAATAAGAGTAAGGGAAATGTTTAGCTTGGCACAAAGTTGCCATATAAAGAGAAGATTTTGCACTGAGTGCAGAAGGGACTCTTAGTGATGTCCTAATCATAAATATATATAATCATAGAAATAGCATTGATTAGGTTAAAGAGTGAATCATCAGTGTCAAACATAAAAATGGTACTGAGGCGGTGGCTATCTTTGCAACACAACCAAAGAAGCAGGCGCTGAGGTGGTGGTCTTTTATCCACTGCCAACCAAAAGTACCAAATAAAGCCATCGGGCGTAATAATTCAAAGTAGACACTCAGATGGTGGTCAGGCATGATGATTCACACGAACACTAATGTGGTGGTCCTTTATCCATTGTCAACCCAAGTTCTAACAATAAATCCAAATACAATAGTAAATGGGAATAAAAGACTCAAGACTTAGCATCGGATTGCCACAGCTACGCAAGTAAAGAAAATCAAGAAAATTTCTAAGTGTATACTCGGTGAATTTACTGTTCGCACGACGAATTCAGTTAGACTACATGGGAACGCTCGATGAATTCACTGTTCACTCGATTAATTCTACTCGACTTCATGAGAAAACTCGATGAATTTGACTTGATCACTCCTGAACACTCGACGAATTCTACTTAGAACACTCGGCGAATTCACTTAAGATCTCGATGAATTTTACTTAGATTCCTCGACTAACTCAACCAACTACACGGGAATATTCAGCGAATTCGGCACACCCTCACAATATCACTCGACGAATTCGGCTTGACTTCACGAAAACACTCGATGAATTCGGCTTGACTTCACGAAAACACTCGATGAATTCGACTTGATCTCTCGTGAACACTTGACGAATTTTAGGTATCCTCTCGAAGAATCCTACTTAGATTTTGAAAGTCTTTGATTATAAGGGTAGCTAATCACCTAGAGGGGGGTGAATAGGTTATTGTAGTCTTTTTAAGATTCTTTAAAATCTTCTATGACTTAAGTCCTAATGTTTATACCTAATTCAGCTTTCAAGAACACAACACTCAGCACAGCAAAACACAATACACAGCACGCCAGATTTTTATAGTGGTTCCCCAGTATATGGATACATCCACTATCCCTCTCTGCCTTTTTAACAGTATGTTAGACAAGGCTCTTCTCCAAATACTATGGATCCTCAAAGATTACAGCACGATCTCACCGGATCAGTCAGTCTCCACTGAGACTTACAACACTGGCTCACAGCCCTTCACACAGTAATCTCCTGACAACCACACACAGGCACAAATGACCTTTATATAGGCTGGGAGAAACAGCCCCACACTGATCCACACAGGATTCCAATCACAGGCCTACGGCCCTAACACAGATCTCAAAGATTTTTCTCACAGCCTTTATAATTTAGGCTTTATAATAAGGTCTCACAGATCTCTCACACAGCCTAATCAATCTAGGCCTCAACACAGATCTTTCATAGATCCACTGATTTTGAAAGAGTTGTTGATTTGGCTCAAGAGAAATTATTCTCTGAGTCAATTTCTTCTTGGGCTAAGTAAATCTCAGCCTTATCTGCTTCCCAGCAATAAGAATGACAATCTTCGACTATCTGTGGCTTGTGCTAGAAGTTCCTCGGGACCTTGATCATATTCTTGTTGATGAAGGGGGAAGATTAAGAATGAATGTCTTCAATCAGCTAACCTTTATTAGCAAGAAATGAATTGCTCTGCCTCTCCTTCTGTCTAGAGAAAACTCTGTATAGATATCTTCTTCTCCTTCAGCGATCCAGAGAAAGATCTTCAGATTTGGCTCGGCTTGGATCGTGAATCAAATTCAGCTAGGGCTTGCCTAGACTGATTCGTCATCCTCAGATAGATCCTCTGTTCTTGTTGTAGCAGATATTGATTGCACTAGCGAACTCAGAAACCCTTTAGATTTATCAATTGAAGTTCTTGGTTCTATAACAATGGCGGATGAAGACGATGAACTCCCGCTTCTCGTTTTCAGAATGTTAATCAAAAAAACTTGTTTGATCTTAATCTCAGTTGTTATTTATAATCCCGTCAATTGTGGGATGATTGACACATGTCCCAGTTTTAACGGTGGTTAAAACCTCAGCTTAATCAAATTGAGATTCACTGTAGGCTGACGACAACGTTAATGTCGATTTACAGCATTTAAATAACGAATCAAAAAATCATTGACTTGTTGACTTTGCTGACGTCAGCATCATTCTGTACTTAGCAAAATCAAGCAATATTTCATAAATCCCCAGTTCGACGAACTCAAAACTCAGTTCGACAAACCCAAAGCTCATCTCGACTAAATCAAGCATCATTTCAAAAATCCTCAGTTTGACGAACTCAAAACTCAGTTCGACGAACCTAGAGCTCAGCTCGACGAAATCAAGCATCATTCCAGAAATCCTCAGGTCGACGAATAAGTGAAGCTGAGTTCGATGAATTCTGAACTCAGTTCAACGAACTTAAAGTTCAGATCGACAAAAAGTGGATAAGTAATACTCAACGATTCTGGACTTAGAATTTTCTTCAGCTCTGCTAGGCATTGAGTGAATAGGTCATACTCAACGAATATGGACTTAGAAATATTTTAGCTCTGCTAGGCATTAAGAGCGTTGAGTGTATATGCCTCACTCAACATTTTTTCCCTTGGCCACATTCTTCTGCTATTTCTTCTTATAAGCGTTGAGAGTTTTGAGTGTGTATGCCTCACTCAATGTTTTTTGCCTTGGCCATATTCTTCAGCTTTCTGCCTGTTGGAGTTGAGTGCATTGAGTGTATAATCTTCACTCAACGCTTTTATACTTAGCCTAATTTTTTGTAATCTTGCCTTCTTACTGAAGTTTGGCATTGACAAACTCAGCATGGCGTTGAGTGATGAAGCTTCACTCAACGCTTCTTGACTTAGTCATTTTTTGGCTCCCAATGCTTAGGCTTTGACATGATATCCTTGACTTAATGATTCTAGCCATATGGTGTTGAGTGAGTTGAGCTCATTCAATGCCTATGCACTTAGCCACATTTCTGCCTTTTCAATACTGTAAGCTTTGACTGTCAGCCTTCTCTCTGCACTATTAGTTGTATGGCGTTGAGTGAACATGCCTCACTCAACGCTTCTAGACTTAGGCATTTTCCTGAATTTCTAGCCTATCACTTTGAGTCCACCTGTCATTGTTTCTTGAACTATATGTCCAATCATTGTGACAAAAACCAACCTGTATGCATGAACTAAAACATACATCAAATACAACTATGTGTATACCATTGACCTGTTTGACTTCTTATAAATCTAGGACATTGGGATCAATGGACCCAACAATCTCCTCCTATTTGAAGAAGTCAAAACACCACTGGAGAATTCTTTGTCAATGATATACACTAACATAAGCAGCAAAATATTAATACTGTATTAATCTAAGTGCAATTAGAGTTACCACATTTTCCCTTGTGCTCCCCCTGCTTTGCTGCATCTGCTGCTACAAGCTGCTTCACCTGTGAAGCCTTTCCTGTAACTGCTTCTTTGTTGCTGCTACTCCCTCTTGCTACTTTGTTCTTGTACTACTTCTCCCCCTTTTGGCTTCTGTGAAATAGCTTAGGAGCAACATGCTATCTACTCCCCCTATTTAAGATCAGAGAAACACCTAGAGCAGAACTTGCTCCCCCTCAATAAGAACAACAGAAGACATACCAAATTCAACATACCCAATTCAAATTTGAAGGTGTTGAACTTTGCTTCATCTAGTGGCTTGGTAAAAATATCAGCCACTTGTTTGTCTGTTTGACAAACTCAAGACTAATATCCTCACATTCTGCATGCTCTCTTATAAAATGATATCTAATCTCTATGTGCTTAGTCCTTCTATGTGATACAGGATTCCTAGCTATAGAGATTGCACTTGTAGAGTCACAAAACAAAGGGCTTTTACTTATCTAGAGGTTATAATCCTGGAGTTGATGTTGAATCCACAGCAACTGTGCACAGTAGCTTCCTGCAGCTATGTATTTTGATTCTACAGTAGAAATAGATACAGTAGTTTGCTTCTTACTGCTCCAGGACACTAGCCTTCTACCCAGAAATGCACGGAGCCTGATGTACTTTTCTTGTCCTCTCTGCAGCCTGCAAAATCTGCATCTGAATAGCCAATTAGCTCAAAATCCTTATTCTTAGGGTAGAATAGGCCAAGATTTGGTGTGCCCTTTAGATATCTCAAAATTCTCTTAACAACCGAGAAATGAGTCCCTTTAGGGCATGCCTAATATCTTGCATAGACACATGTAGCATACATGATGTCTGGTCTACTAGCAGTGAGGTATAAAAGAGGACCAATTATCCCTCTATCAAAATTTGATAAACAGGTTTCCCCACCTCATCTTTGTCTAAAGACATATTTGATCCCATGGGAGTTTTCATGGAGGAAGCATTCTCCATCCCAAATTTCTTAAGTAACTCCCTGGTAAACTTAGACTATGATATGGATATTACATTGTCAGTCTGTCTTACTTGGAGATCCAAGAAGAACTTAAGTTCACCCATGCTACTCATCTCAAACTTCCCTTGCATAAGTTTGGCAAACTTCCTGTAAAGGTTATCATCAGTATACCCAAAGATAATGTCATCAACATATATCTGGACTAGGATGATCTTGCCCTTAGATTCCCTAAGGAATAGATCTTGTCTTGTAACACCCCCTATCCGTCGCATAGCATATAGCAGTAGGTCCGGTCGGGGCTCGACGCCATATACCACAGACAGACCGGGTGGTTACTCAATGGAATACCATGCAACTAATACCATCGTCCTACACAGAGTCATTCTAGTGGAAGCAATTATTAAAAGTTGCAAATTAAAGAACCCAGATAAATAGCATGAATGTCCACTACAAATCCCAACAGGAATGAAGTACAATACACAAGTACAATGGCCTTAAGGTCTTACAATTATTTACTTAAATAAAATGTGTCTTCCAAACCTCGGCACGCAGGCCGGTCACACATGAACAAAATAAGTAAACACTCAAATTAGGCCTTCAAGGGCCGGCCTCACAACTTGGGCTTTGGCCCACTATTTACCGCTCGGCTCCGCAGCACCTGCAAGCAACAATCCACAGTATAGTGGCAAACAAAAGCAACGGTCAGCTATGCTGACCAAATTATAACGAACCCGCCCCCAAACTCGGGGCGGCGATGCTCCTTTCCATGCACTTTGTTAGCATAACCAAGCAGTATAGATAAACACTTCATCATAGGCATGGGCACGCACGACCACACACCCCGTGTACTTAGGGCACATTCTTGGTGAACCGGTCAAGGTCAAGTCAATTTAAGCCATAGATGTCTCGGTCTCAGCACCGCCACTAGGACGGCCAATCTTGCGAGCATTTTTGTCTTCCTGACATGGGTCACGCCAATTTAAGCCATAGACCACTGAAGACTCTCATCTATGCCAACGGCTCCCACCAAATGACATAGAGCGGGTAGGGTTCCGCCTGACCTGTTGCTCACATCGCAACGCTAATTTAAGCCATATGCGCGGGTCAAACCTCCCCGAGTCCTGTTTCCATCACACACTTCACATAACCCGGTAATGTTCAAGTTGGTTCCCAGGGCACCATGTTGGCAGAATCACACTTCTGCCAAGTTTTTTGGATGCACCTTGGAGTTAGTCCCCAAGGCTCCCTGTTGCAATCTACCGCGTAGAAAACTCGAAAAACAACCATTCGCGCGGAGTCTTCTCCGGCCATTCATGCAATGCAACATCTCCGATGTAGGCAGAACACGGCATGTGACACGCCTGTGTCCAGGGCCGTGTTCCTCATTCGCCGTCGAAACCGACGCATCCCGAAAAGCACATAGGCACCCGACACGCCCGTGTCATCCAGAACACAGCCGTGTACTGTGCCGTGTTACTCCACCGACACAGGCCCAACACCAACCCGAGAAGAACATTGGCCTTGGACACGCCTGTGTCCCATTTGACACGCCCATGTCTATCTGACACGGCCCGTGTTCCAAAACCGTGTGTCTCCAAAGAAACAACACGGCTTCATCCCGTGAAGGACATGGCCTGTGACACACCCGTGTCCTAGGCCGTGTTCGCTGCTCGACGATCGTCAACTCCCAAATTCGTCGACCTCTCGGCCAGATCGTCGACACGAGCATGACACGCCCCTGGGATACGCCCGTGTCCCAGGCCGTGTACCCCCTGCCAAATTTCAAACTTGGCCCAAAATGCCTCCCGACGCTCTTTTGAGTTTCGGGGCGTTACAACTCTCTCCCTCTTAAAATAATTTCGTCCCCGAAATTACATATAGGAAAGATAAACACAAAACTTAAACTGTACTTGAGTGGAATAACTCCGGGTACTCGTCAAACATGGTCTTCTCTTGCTCCCACGAGAGCTCCTCCCGACCGCAGTTGTCCCAACGGACCTTGACCATCCTGATCTCTTTATTGCATAGTCGCTTGACTTCCGAGTCCTCAATGCGTATAGGCTTGACCTTCGTCGTCAACCCATTATCGGCCGGCACTTGATCGACTGCAATCACTTGCGAAGGCTCTTGCACCGCCTTCCGCAGCACCAATATATGGAATACATCGTGTATACCACTAAGTTCCACTTATAGGCTCAATCGATAGGCTGCTTCGCCAATCCGCTCCAGAACCTCAAACGGTCCAAGGTACCTCGGGCTTAGCTTCTTCAATCGCCGCACCCGTGAGACACCCTTGAACGGTTTAATCTTCAAGTATACCCAGTCGCCAACAGCGAACCCCACGTTCCTGTGCTTGGAATTATAGTACTTAGCCTGGCAGTCCTAAGCGATAAGCAACCTTTCAAGAATGATTCGCACCAACGAAGTAGCATCTTCCACCTCTTGGCGCTTGTACAACTTTGACTCACCCATTTCCAACCAAGACAATGGCGTGCAACATCTTCTACTATAAAGGGCCTCGAAGGGCTCCATTTGTATGCTCGCCTGATAGCTATTGTTGTACGCAAACTCCACCAAGTATAGGTGATCTTCTCACTGCTTCCCGAAATCCAGGACGCACATGTGATGCATGCCTTCCATCGTCCTGTTGACCCTCTCGGTCTGCCCATCCGTTTGCAGATGAAAGGCTGTGCTGAAACTCAGTTTTGTTCCCAACATCTGCTGCACAAACCTCCAATCATTGGACGTGAACCGCCCATCCCAGTCACTTACAATACTGCGGGGCACACCGTTAAGCCGTACTATGTTATCCACATATAACTTTGCCAATTTCTCCACGGGATCATCCTTCCTATGCGGAATGAAGTGTGACACTTTCGTTAGATGATCTACGACCACCCAAATGGCATCGTTCCCCTTCTACGACCTTGGCAAACCGTGCACAAAGTCGATAGTAATGTCGTCGAACTTCCACTCCGGAATAGGTAAGGACTTCAAGAATCCTCCCATCTTTTTGCACTCTGCCTTCACTAAGGCGCATGTTTGACACTTTGCCATGTATAGTGCCACATGCTTCTTCAGTCCTGGCCACCAAAACAATTTCTTCACATCGCGGTACATCTTCGTACTCCCCGAGTGAATCGTGTACTTGGTATGATGCGCCTCGTACAACAATTCCACCCGCAAAGTGCCCACATTTGGGACGCACAGACGTCCGTATTTCCAAAGCAATCCATCCACAATAACAAATTGGGAATTTGACCCATCCAGAGCCTCAACCACGAATTGCTTCATGCTGACATCCATATCCTAAGTCTGTCGAATCCGATCAGCCATGTCACACTGAACTTCAGTCCAGTTCAATAATGCTTCAGCACTTGACTGCTTGTCTACGCAAGATATCTCCAACGCCTCCAACTCCCAAACCAACTGCTCGTCATGGACCGACAGCCAATTGGCTTGAGCTGGGCCCCGACAACTCAACGTATCCGCAACTGCATTGCCTTTCCTAGGCACATAATGGATCTTGAACGTGTAGTCCCCCAGGAACTCCATCCATCTCCTCT
Source organism: Platanthera guangdongensis (assembly GCA_039583875.1). NCBI lineage: Eukaryota > Viridiplantae > Streptophyta > Magnoliopsida > Asparagales > Orchidaceae > Platanthera > Platanthera guangdongensis. Next base: position 128,218,827 of record CM077148.1, on the reverse strand, counting down.
GTCGCATGTTTAGATCTTTCTGATCCAACAAGTATTTCAGGCTCTTATGGTCGGTATAGATATCGACCTTCACTCATACAAGTAGTGCCTCCACAGCTTCAAGGCAAAAATCACGGCCGCTAACTCCAAGTCATGGACCGGATAATTCCTCTCGTGCACTTTCAGCTGTCGCGACCCATACGCTATCACACTTCCATGCTGCAGCAGCACACTACCCAGGCCACTGCCCGAAGCATCGTTATAGATCTCAAAACCTTCGGTCCCACTCGGCGAACTCAGCACAGGCGCCGTGGTCAACCGACACCTCAACTCCTCAAAAGCTCGTACGCACTCCGGCGTCCAAACGAACTTCTGCTCTTTCCTCGTCAAAGTCATGAGGGGTAACGCTATCTGCGAGAAGTTCTCCACGAAGCGCCTGTAATAGCTGGCAAGAACCAGAAAACTCCGGAATTTCACTACCGTAGACAGCACAGGTCACTCTTGTATCGCAACAATCTTCGCTGGATCCACCGCAATGCCCACTCCACTTACTATATGACCAAGGAATGCCACTGAGGACAACCAAAACTCGCATTTGGAGAACTTGGCATACAATTGATTCCTCCTCAGCATCTCCAGCACCAAATGCAGATGCTTAAAGTGATCCTCCTCCCTTTGCGAGTACACCAAAATGTCATCGATGAAGACGATCACAAAGTGGTCTAAGAACTCCCTGAAAGTCATGTTCATCAAATCCATGAACACCGACGGTGCATTAGTCATCCCAAATGGCATGACCGTAAACTCGTAATGCTTGTATCTCTAACTGAACGCTATCTTAGGGATATCACTCTCCCTTATTCTCTGCTAATAGTAACCGGACTTAAGATTCAATTTAGAGTACCCCGATGACCTGACTAACTGATTGAATAGATCATCAATCTTTGGGATCGGGTACTTGTTATCCTTCGTTAGCATGTTCAGCTCTCGATAATCAATACAAAGTCTCAAGCTTTCATCCTTCTTCTTCACAGAAAGGACCGGTGCGCTCCAAGATGGCGAACTTGGACTCAAACAACCTTGCTCCAACAACTCTTGAAGTTGCACCTTCAGCTCTGCCATCTGCTTAGTCGCTAGCCGATACGAAGAGCGTAACACCGGTCTGGCATCACACCGAACTGCCTTAACCATCTGAAGAGCAGACATCAACGTCATGCTCGACCCCTTTCAAGCCCACAAATGTCGTCTCACGACCAGTTCCCAACTTAACTTCTTTGCGATTTCAATCAATGTATGCTTGCTGCTCCGAGATCCAGTCTATACCAAAGATCACGTCGAGCTCCCCTAGCGGTAGTAACGACGCTTGTAAGTCAAACTCTTGACTCCCAATCTGCACCTAAATGCGATAGATTCTACTAGCGCGCATTGAGCACCATTAGACAACAACGCATCCAATTTGTCTTTTGCCATCGAAGGAGGTACTCCGATGCGCAATACAAATCCTTTGGTCAAAAGGGAATGCGAAGCTCCCTAAATAGATAGTGCTCTTGCCGGATTAATCGAAACTCTGAACAAAGCTTAGCACAAGCAGTTCTGAGCTAACATGCACAAGGGCAACAAGTATTTAAAGCTAAACTGTTATAACTTTAAACCGTACCTATCACCATGACAACGTTCTTCTTCTCGGACTTGGGACATCCGCTCCAGCATTCCCGGGCAAAGTGCCCCGACTTTCCACAAGTAAAGCATGCACCCGGGGTTCGACCTGTAGTCGCCCTAGAAGCACCAGAAGAGATGGCTGGACCCGAGGTCCTAGCCTTCTTGTAGAACTTACGATAGCCATGCTTTGAAGTAGTCAGCACTTTAAACTATATCTTCTGCATATCCAAGTCTTTGCCTCCTTGGATTCGATTCAAATCTCTGGCACTTTGTCCTATACCATCTCCTGACATAGCTTTATTTAACTTCTGAGCACCATTCCGACAGTCTCGGGCAAAGTGCCCTTCCTTGCCACACTTAAAACAACCATGTGGAGACTGACTAGTAGACATTTTAGACTCCTTGTTCCTCCTCCTTCGGTATGCAGACTTTGCAGAATCTGGAGAGTCTAGTACCCTAAACTCCGACGTCTGATTGACTTTTGCCAAATCTACTTCCAAAGATCTAGTCGATTCCACCAAGGCTCGGAATCCCAATAATTTGGGTCCTAGCAGTAAAATTCGCTGCTCGCCATGCAGACCATTATAGAATCTACCAACTATAGACTGCTCGTTCTCCAACTCAAAGCATGGGTAGTGGCTTATCATAAGAAACGCTTGCAAATATTCATCAACTGAATGCGTACCCTGCACTAAGAACATATTCAGCTGCTGACTTGATGGCCTTCTAAATGCCATTTGATCCAACACACCACTCGGCATTGAAGCCATCTCGGGGACAAAGGGTTGCACATTGCTTCCCTGCTATGCATTAGTCACAGCGAACACCGCTTCAACGATCCTTCTTATGGTTTCAAATGAAGGAGGGGTCTCAAGCACGTCATTGGGTGCACTATAATCCTCAGAAATCGGACGTTCTGACGGCCCTCACCACTCCTGGTCACCTATAGTCGTACAAAACACTGTTAAGAGACCAAACAAAATTGCAAAAAGCAATTTTAGGAACACGCAGGTTTCTCAAACACGTGTACTTTCATTCCTAAGTGGACATTCATGGGTTCTTTTGATGTTATAACGATGACGCACACACATATGCTCACCACCCTTTAAAAGAATTCGTCCACAAATTCATTTAAGTTGACTGAAACCAGTAATCTGATATCAAATTGTAACACCTCCTATCCGCCGCATAGCATATAGTAGTAGGTCCGATCGGGGCCCGATGTCATATACCACAGACAGACTGGGTGGTTACTCAATGGAATACCATCCAACTAATACCATCGTCCTACACAGAGTCATTCTGGCGGAAGCAATTATTAAAAGTTGCAAATTAAAAACCCAGACAAATAACATGAATGTCCACTACAAAGCACAACAGGAATGAAGTACAATACACAAGTACAATGGCCTTAAGGCCTTACAATTATTTACTCAAATAAAATATGTCTTCCAAACCTCGGCACGCAGGTCGGTCACACATGAACAAAATAAGTAAACACTCAAATTAGGCCTTCAAGGGCCGGCTTCATAACTTGGGCTTTGGCACGCTATTTACTGCTCGGCTCCGCAGCACCTGCAAGCAACAATCCACCGCACTATGGCAAACAAATGCAACGATCAGCTATGCTGACAAATTATAACGATCCCGCCCCCAAACTCGGGGCAGCGATGCTCCTTTCCCTACACTTTGTTAGCATAACCAAGCAGTATAGATAAACACTTCATCATAGGCGTGGGCACGCACGGCCACACACCCCATGCACTCAGGGCACATTCTTGGTGAATCGGTCAACGTTACGTCAATTTAAGCCATAGACGTCTCGGTCTCACCACTGCCACTAAGACGGCCAATCTTGCGAGCATTTTTGTCTTCCTGGTATGGGTCACGTCAATTTAAGCTATAGATTGCGGAAGACCCTCATCTCTGCCAACGGCTCCCACCGAACAACATAGAGCGGGTACGGTTCCTCCTAACCCGTTGCTCACATCACAACGTTAATTTAAGACATATACGTGGGTCAAACCTCCCCGAGTCCCGTTTCCATCACACACTTCACATAACCCGGTTATGTTCAAGTTGGCTCCCAGGCCACCATGTTGGCAGAATCACATATCTGCCCAGTTTTTCGGGTGCACCTTGGAGTTAGTCCCCAAGGCTCCTTGTTGCAATCTACCGCGTAGAAAACCCGAAATATAACCATTTGCGCGGAGTCTTCTCCGATCATTCATGCAATGCAACATGACCGATCCAGACTAACTTGTCTGGGTAGGCTTCACACATCATGCCTATGTCTGTTCTCGATTACGGACTCTACATGTACACAACGGGGACTATTCATGTCTACCCGAAGGAACACCTAGAACTCACCGCAAACTCGCGAGAACGGGCTTCCTATGCAAAGAAAAGAGGAATTCACATGTCCTAGGATGAGAATCGTTACCCTAGCATTTTTCCTTGGCGCCATGGAAATATATGTAGATGAAAAGCACCGCAATCTCCTTGCCTCCGTAGATACGAAGTCGGCTCGCGATTTGGAGCTCCGAAGCTCCGCTGGTGACCGGATCTAGCCTCCTTCTTCTTCCTTGCTCTCCCCTCTCTCTAGATCTTTAGAAAGAGATAGAGTTTGAGAAATGAGGGATTTGAAACCCTATTCCCGGGTATATCCCAGCAGGAACAACCCCCAGCCGTCGGATCCCAAAATAAGGAAACGAACGGCCACAATTCGTCATTGAAATCCAAAATCTGGACCGAACATGGCATGTGACACGCCCGTGTCCAGGGCCGTGTTCCCCATTCGCCGTCGAAACCGACACATCCCGAAAATCACACGGGCACCCGACACGCCCGTGTCAAACTTGACACGCCCATGTCATCCAGAACACGGCCGTGTACTGTGCCGTGTTACTCCACCGACACAGGCCCGACACCAACCCGAGAAGAACACGGGTCTTGCACATGCCCGTGTCCCATTTGACATGCCCGTGTCTATCCGACACGGCCCATGTTCCAAAACCGTATGTCTCCAAAGAAACATCCCGGCTTCATCCCGTGAAGGACACGGCATGTGAAACGCACGTGTCCCAGGCCGTGTTCGCTGTTCGACGATCGTCGACTCCCAAATTCGTCGACCTCTCGGCTAGATCATCGACCCGAGCACAACACGCCCCTGGGACACGCCCATGTCCCAGGCCGTGTGCCCCCTGCCAAATTTCAAACTTGGCTCAAAATGCCTCCCGTCGCTCTTTTGAGTTTCGGGGCGTTACATGTCTGTCTTCCCCCTTGAGAATTTATTTTCAATGAGGAAGCTAGACAATATTTCATACCAAGCTCTAGGGGCTTGCTTTAGCCCATATAGAGCTTTCCTTAGTCTATAAATAAAATCAGTATGGTAAGGAACAACAAAACCTGGAGGTTGTTCCACATAGACTTCTTCTTTCAAATCTTCATTCAGAAATGCTGATTTCTCATCCATCTGATAGACTCTGAACCCTTGGAATGCAGCATATGAAAGGAATAACCTGATAGCTTCTAGTCTTGCTACAGGAGCAAAGGTTTGATCAAAGTCAACACTATCCTCTTGTTTGTACCCCTGAGCCACTAGTCTAGCTTTATTCTTAACTATAATATCATTTTCATCAAGTTTATTCTTGTAGATCCACTTAGTTCCAATGACATTATATCCTTGAGGTCTGGGAACCAGCTTTTATACCTTACATCTTTTAAACTGGTTCAATTCCTCTTGCATAACTCTAATCCAAAATTGGTCTTGGTTAGTCTCTTCAAATTTCTTAGGTTCTACTTATGATAGGAAGCAAGAGTACATTGATGTATTGAGACATCTGCTCCTTGTCACTACTCCTTGTCTTGTATCACCAATAATCTGATGGTCTAGATGATCCCTCAGATGTCTTACTATTGTTGGCAGTATTGCTTCAATATCATGTTCTTCATGATTTTGATCTTCATCCTCTTTATGTGATCCTTGTGCTTCCTCTAGAATCTACACACCCTCTTCTTTGTCTTGCATTGTTGGAGCATCTTCTTCATTTCTCTTAAGAGTGAGCTTTTTCAACACTAGTTCAGTACCTATAGAACTAGAAGAAGAGCTTGACAACTCATTGTTAATCATATTTTTTTTTCATCAAAGACTACATTAACTGACTCCTCTACAACTTGACTTGTCGAGTTATAGATCCTATAAGTCTTACTATGATTGTTGTACCCAATAAATTTCCCCTCACAGGCTTTGGCAGTAAACTTAGTTTTATATGATTTTTCATTATTGAGTACAAAGCACTTGCTCCCAAAAATTCTAAGATATGCAAGGTTTGGTTTCCTACCCTTCATAATCTCATAGGGAGTCTTATTGTGGCTCTTGGTGATAGAAGCCTTGTTAAGGACATGACAGGCTGTATTTACAGCCTCAGCCCAGAAATATTCTGGGAGAGAAGTGTCATTTAGTAGTGTTCTACCAGCCTCTATGAGAATTTTATTCTTCCTCTCAGCTATCCCATTTTACTAGTGTGTTCTTGGAGAGGAAAACTCTTGCTGAATCCCATGATGTTCACAGATTCTTGTCATGTATTCAGACTGAAACTCAGTCCCATGGTCACTTCTGATTTTGACCACAGTGTTGTTCAGCTCATTCTGTATTTGCATGACAAATGTCTTGAAGACATTTGGGGTTTCAGACTTTTTCTTCAAAAAGAATATCCAAATAAATCTGGAAAAGTCATCAACCACCACAAAGGTGTAGACCTTCCTACCTAGACTATGAACTGGCATGGGACCAAATAAGTCCATATACAAGAGGTATAAACACCTCACAAAATCTTTAGTCTCAATGCTTTTGAAGGAAGCTTTTGTATGCTTACCCTTTTGGCATGCAGAGCAAATACCTTCCTTAGAGCATTTCATGTTAGGACCATTCCTAACTAACTCTTGACTACAGAGCTTTCCTATAGTCTTATAATTCAAATGAGCTAGCATCTTGTGTCATTTAACACAATATGAGGCTTTCTCATTTGCAACTAGACAAATGGGAGAGTCTGATGATAAATATAGAAAATTAAGACGATAGACATTCCCACTCCTATTGTCAGTCAAAGTGACCTCTTGGTCACTAGATCTTCTTATATAGTACTTATCCTTGTGGAAAGAAATGACATAGCTAAGATCACATAGTTGGCTTATGCTTATAAGGTTGTGTTGTAATCCTTCCACATAAGCCACTTTTGTGAAAGTGATTAATCCATTAGTGATCTTACCATAACCTTTGGTGATCCCTTTATCTGATCCACCAAATATCACCTTAGGTCCATCCTTTAATGGAATGAAATCCTTCAGGATGCACTTTGTTCCAGTCATGTGCTTGGAACAACCACTGTCCAAGTACCATATAGGGGTATGGCAACTTGGACTCACCTGCAAGAAATAAATCACTTATCCTTAGGACCCCAATTTACACTGGATCCTAGGTGCATGTTAGGCTGAAAATGACCATGCCTGCCTGCAGCTCTTCTGATAGGTAAGCGTCCATTATCTCTTTGTACATTATTATTGTGCTAGCAATCAATGACATAGTGGTCCACTTTGCCACAACACCAGCACTCATAGATGTTGTACCTCTTTTTAAGGGCTGGTTTAACAGCATTGTTGTCAGTAGCTATCAGTACAGCAGGTACAACAGCAGACTTTTTCTTGAGTGTTGGGGCTGGTACACCAAACCTAAATGGTCCAGGATGGGCCATTTGAACCTCCTCATGGGCTGCCTTGTATCCACTAGCACCCTTGCCATTCCTACCACCATAGTGGTGAACAGCTTTGTTCTTCCTTTTGGAATTACCAGCTCTAGTGTTTCCTTTGAAGCCTATCCCTTTCTTATCCTTCTGGGAGGAGAAGGAATCTATCAAAGGCAACACAGTACATGGCTTTTAAAACTTAGCCACTAGCTCCTTCTCCTTTTGGAGTTTACCTTCTACATTTCTGATAAGATCATTCTTAAAAGTTATGGTGCCCATCTGAATAACAGTAATGTTCTTCAGCTGTCTAACTTCCCTAATTTTATGCTCTAGTAATGCTTCTGTTTCAGAATGCTGGGAAGCAGCAAGCTTCAGAGATGCAATCTCCTAAGCATGTTATTTGGCCAGCAGCTTACTCCTTTTGAATGCTTCCAGAAGTTCACCATATCTTTTAATCATTTGATTTCTGTCTTCCTCAGATTCAGAGCCATCTTCATCTCTTGATGAAGAAGCACTTGAATCTGGACCAGTCACATACTTGGACTTGGATGAAGAGTTGGATGAAGAGTGTACCTTAGATGGTCAGGCTGATCCTGGCCGGATTCCTCATGTGATCTTGCAATCAGCTCAATGTAGGATTCATCATTCTCTTTTGATTCTGATGAGGAAGACTCAGTCCAGCTTTTCTCCCTCTTAGCAATGAAGGTTTTCTCCTTCTTTCTTCTCTTGTGGTGATGATTCTTTTCACTAGCTTCTTTCTTTTCAGGACAATCACCCACAACATGACTTGGCTTGCTACAACAGAAACAAACAACCTTTTTAGAAAAATGTTTACCAGGTTTTGGATCATACCTGCCCTCTTTGGAAGGTTTCTTCTTATTTCTATAGTAGTCCTCTTTGTGCTGGAAGGAAGAGGTAGGTTTGCTCCTCCACCCCTTCTTTTTCATTAGCCTCATAAACTACTTTGAGAAAGCAGTAAACTCCTCATCAGACATATTACAACATGATTCCTCTTGATCTGAATCTTATGACTCAGCTGGCCTTCTTAGGGGAGAAGGATTCTTCTCCTTGCTCCTCTTGGAGCTATGTGCCTTGAAGGCCACAGTAGTTTTTTTGGCCTGGCCTCTGCTAGTCTTCTCTTCATCCTTTCTTGTTGTTAGTTGCATCTCATGTGAAAGTAGCTTACCAAATAGTATGGATGGTGGAGTATCTACCAACTTTGACATTTCTCTAATGGTATATATCTTAGTGTCCCAGTCTCTAGTAAGATACCTAAGAAACTTATCATTTAGCTCAAAATTACTAAAGTCCCTGGCATAGGTCTTTAACTCATTAACTGTCCTGAAGAACCTTTCAAAATAGTTAGTTATGGTCTCCTCCCTGATTTGTCTCAATGCTTCATACTCTTGATTTAGCATTAACTTTCTATCATCTCTCACTTCCTCAGTGCCTTCCATATACACTATCAAGGTGTCCCATATTTCCTTTGAGGTCTTGCAGTGTACCATGTTTTAAAAGATGAAATCATCTATGGCACTAACTATGATGTTTTGTGCCCTCTTGTCCATTGTTGCTAAGATGACTTCATCCTAAGTCATTTCAGTGTACTTCTTTGGAGTCTGAAGATTTGCATCAAGGACGGATATTTTCATTGGGATGAAGGGTCCTTCAAGAACTGTGATATATATCCTAGGATCAGATGCTTCCATGAACAATCTGACTCTTTCTTTCCATATGCCAAAATTCTCCTTCCTCTAGAGAGAAAGTTTCATGGATCCAAGCTCTTTATGATTCTCTTCTAAACCCATATTAACCTTCTTACAGCTACCCTGGAGACCTCCTCAAACTATTAAGTCTTTTCCTGAGTAACTTCCCTTTAATACCACTTGAAAATCTTTGATCACAAGGGTATATAATCACCTAGAGGGGGGTGAATAGGTTATTGCAGTATTTTTAAGATTCTTTAAAATCTTCTATGACTTAAGTCCTACTGTGTATACTTAATTCAGCTTTTAAGAACATAATACTCAGCAAAACAAAACACAATACACAGCACACCAGATTTTTATAGTGGTTCCCTAGTATATGGGTACATCCACTGTCCCTCTCCGCCTTTCTAACAGTATGTTAGACAAGGCTCTTCTCCAAACACTATGGCTCCTCAGAGATTATAGCACGATCCTACCGGATTAGTCAGTCTTCACTGAGACTTACAACACTGGCTCATAGCCCTCCATACAATAATCTCCTGACAACCACACACAGGCACAAATGCCATTTACACAGGCTGGGAGAAACAACACCACACATATCCACACAGGAATCCAATCACAGGCTCACGGCCCTAAAACAGATCTCACAGATTTTTCTCACAGCCTTTATAATTTAGGCTTTACGATAAGATCTCACAGATCTCTCACACAACCTAATCAATCTAGGCCTCAACACAAATCTTTCACAGATCCATTGATTTTGAAAGAGTTGTTGATTTGACTCAACAGAAATTATTCTCCGAGTCATTTTCTTCCTGTGCTAAGTAAATCTCAGCCCTATCTGCTTCCCAGCAACAAGAATGACAATCTTCTACTATTTGTGGCTTGTGTTGGAAGTTTCTCAGGACCTTGATCATGTTCTTGTTGATGAAGGGGGAAGATTAAAAATGAATGTCTTCAATCAGCTAACCTTTATTGGCAGGAAATGAATTGCTCTGCCTCTCCTTCTGTCCAGAGAAAACTATGTACATATATCTTCTTCTTCAGTGATCCAGAGAAAGATCTTCAGATTTGGCTCGGCTTGGATTGTGAATCAACTTCAACTAGGTCTTGCCTAGACTGATTCGTCTTCCTCAGAGAGATTCTCTATTCTTGCTGTAGCAGATGTTGATTGCACTAGCAAACTCAAAAACCCTTCAGATTTATCAATTGAAGTTCTTGGTTCTATAATAATGGCGGATGAAGATGACGAACACCCGCTTCTCATTTTCAGAATGTTAATTAGAAAAACTTGTTTGATCTTAATCTCAGTTGTTATTTATAATCTCGTCGATTTACTGGATGATTGACACGTGTCCCAGTTTTAATGGTGGTTAAAGCCTCAGCTTAATCAAATTGAGATTCACTGTAGACTAGCGGCGACGTTAATATCGATTTGTAGCATTTAAATGACGAATCAGAAAATCATTGACTTGTTGACTTTGCTGACGTCAGCATCATTCTAGACTTCGCAAAATCAAGCAATATTTCAGAAATCCTCAGTTCGATGAACTCAAAACTCAGTTTGACAAACCCAGAGCTCAGCTTGATGAAATCAAGCATCATTTTAGAAATCCTCAGTTCGACAAACTCAAAACTCAGTTTGACGAACCCAGAGCTCAGCTCGATGAAATCAAGCATCATTCCAGAAATCCTCAGGTCGACGAATAAGTGAAAGCTGAGTTCGACGAATTCTGAACTTAGTTCAATGAACTCAAAGCTCAGCTCGACAAAAAGTGGATAAGAAATACTCAACGATTCTGGACTTAAACTTTTCTTCAGCTCTATTAGGCGTTGAGTGGAGTTGAGTGAATAGGCCATACTCAACTAATTTGGACTTAGAAATATTTTAGCTCTGCTCGACGTTGAGAACATTGAGTGTATATGCCTCACTCAATGTTTTTTCCTTGGCCATATTCTTCTGCCCTTTTTGCTTAAAAGCGTTGAGAGCGTTGAGTGTATATGCCTCACTCAACGCTTTTTGCCTTAGCCATATCCTTCAGCTTTCTGCATGATGGCGTTGAGAGCGTTGAATGTATAAGCTTCACTCAACACATTTATACTTAGCCTAATTTTCTGCAATCTTGCATCTTGCTGAATTTGGCGTTGACAGACTCAGCATGGTGTTGAGTGATGAAGCTTCACTCAACGCTTCTGGACTTAGTCGATTTTTTGGCTTCCACTGCTTAGGCTTTGACATAATATCCTTGACTCAATGATTCTGGCCAAATGGCGTTGAGTGAGTTGAGCTCATTCAACGTCTGTGGATTTAGCCATATTTCTGCCTTTTCAGTACTGTAAGCTTTGACTGCCAGCCTTCTCTCAGCGCTATTAGTTGTATGGCGTTGAGTAAGCTTGCCTCACTCAACACTTCTGGACTTAGGTATTTTCCTGAATTTTCAGCCTATCACTTTGAGTCCACCTGTCATTATTTCTTGAACTATATGTCCAATCATTGTGACAAAGACCAACTTGTATGCATGAACTAAAACATACATCAAATACAACTTTGTATACCATTGACCTGTTTGACTTCTTACAAATATAGGACATTTGGATCAATGGACCCAACAGATTATATGAGAATACTCTACAAATTTTACTTAACTTCTCGGGAACACTCGACAAATTTTACATACACCAAATTTTTCAATCTCCAAATAAAAATTTGAACTCCAAGGAGATAAGACACGTCTCTCTTGGATCTTAATGAGAAAGAAAAAGTAGGAAGAAGAACAATAACAACAAAGCAAGTGGGGTATACCGCCATTTGTCTCAAATCTCAACGAAATCTCCTGCACAACACCCCACACCATGGATCGATAGCAAGAAATCCCCAATGAGTAAGTTCTGAAAGATTTGGGGCGAAAATGAAGGTTATGGCTACTAGCTCCTTCCCCAAAAATCCATGAAATCAAAAATACTCACCGTACACACGAAGATTTCGGCAAGAGAAGTCCAAATCTCTAATCCGATTATGATTTCCTACACTCTAGCTCTGGCGGCGATGGACGGAAGATTTACGAAAAGGGCGGACTCTCCTCCTATCACGTGGTCGGGTTTGGCGGACGAAGAAGAAGAAGTTCCGTAAACCTAATATCTAAGGAGTTGGCATTTATAGGGGAGAGATTTTAATTAAATAAATCGAAAATTTTGTTATTGCCTTACATAATTGATATTTACAAAATAAATTGTCGATGCATCAAAACACTTGAACTAACGTAACGCCCTTACACTTTTATTATGCGACTAAATTAATTATTGAAAATTCAGGGGGGTTACAGTCGCCCCTCCTAAAATAAGTTTTTTCCCGAAACTTAGAACGCATCTCAAACAACCAAGAAAAGGAAAGGCACTAACTTGCTGGATAAAACTCTTACCAACGAAATCTAGGAGAATAGATGAGAATGTGATTCCTTCATAGCAGACTCCAATTCCCATGTTGCACTCCTGACGTCCGGATTTTGTCAAAGAACTTTCACCATTGGGATTGTCTTTCTCCTCAACACTCGATCCTGCATCTCCAAGATACGGATAGGTTCTTCGACATAGAAAAGATTGGGTTGCAACTAGGGTATCGAATTAAAAACATGTCGCTAGCTATGCAAACACTTCCACAACTGACTCACATGAAACACATCATGAACACCAGGTAAAGTAGTATGCAACTCCAACCTATAAGCCGACACTCTGATGCACTCAACGACCTGGAAAGTCCCCACATACCTCGGATCCAACTTATGGTTCTTCCCAAATCTCTTAACACCTAGCATCAGATAAACCTTCAAGAAAACCATGTCCCCAACTGTGAATTCCATATCAATCCTACACTGATTAGCATTCTTCTCATAACGCTCTTGAGCCAAACAAAGCTTCTCACTAATATGAGTTATCGTAACACTCATCTCTTCCAAGGTATCTAGACCTAACAACGACCTCTCACCGACTTCAACCAAAAACAGGGGAGTTCGACAATGCATCCCATACAAGTCTTCAAAATGCGTCATCTGCAAGCTTTCTTGATAACTGTTGTTGTAGGAAAACTCCATAAGTTCGAGATACTTGTCCCAGACCGCACCATGATCCAGGATATAACATCTAATCATATCTTCCAAAATCTTATTTACTCTTTTGGTTTGATCATTTGTCTGTGGATAGTAAGCAGAAGAATATCTGAGGCATGTGACTAAAGCTCCCTGCAAGCTTCGCCAAAAACGGGACATATATCTGGAATCTCCATCTAACACAATACTCACTGGCACACCATTTAATCTGATGACCTCATCCAAATAAAGCTCTGTTATATTTTCCATGTAATAGCCAATTTTGAAAGGCACAAAGTGAGCACACTTTGTTAATTTGTCGACAATGACTCTTACAGCATCATGCCCTCAGGGAGACCTCAGCAAACCGGTAATGAAATCCATTGAAATACTCTCCCACTTTCAGCTGTGAACCAAAGGCTTTAACTTATCTCCAAATCTTCTATGATCCGCCTTAACACGCTGGCAAGTGTAACACTGAGATACAAACTTAGCTATATCATTCTTTGTAGAACCAGGGTGTTAGGCAACACTTGAGCCATGCACTTCATCACAAATCCTTGCTCTTGTATCATCAACAGTGGGGATATAATACCTACCACAATATCTTAGGTTATCAGTTATGTCAATCGAAAAGTCTAGTAATTCCCCTTTTTCAGTTCTACTTCGGAGGTGCTGCAAATCAGGATCATCCTTTTGATGAAATCTTATAAGTGTTATACATGAAGGCTCTTCAACTTCCAAGCAAGGCGGCATGATACTATCCTTAATAGTAATGTTCATCAATAAAAACTACTCCACTTAGTACTACACAGATAGGTTGAAAACATGCGCGGCTTTCCTGCTCAAGGCATCGGCCACTACATTGGCCTTGCTCGGATGGTAAAAGATATCGACCTCATAGTCTGCAACATATTCCATCCATCTATGCGGGCGCAAATTAAGCTCTTTTTGGGTGAAGATATACTTCAAACTCTTATGATTCGTATAGATTTTGCATGACACTCCATAAAAAAGATATCTCCACAACTTTAAGGCATAGATGATCGAAGCAAATTCCAAATCATCAGTAGGGTAATTTCTTTCATGTACCTTCAATTGTCTTATCCATACGCGGTCACCTTTCCTTCTTGCATCACAACGCAACTAAGACCAACTCGTGAAGCATCGATATAAATGGAAAATTGCACTCCCTCAGTGGGCAATGCCAAAATTGGGGCACAACACAACCTCTCCTTCAATTCTTGAAAAGCTTCCATGCAATTGTCGCTACACACAAAAGCTGCGCTTTTCTACGTAAGTTTGGTCAAGGGTGAAGACAACACTGAATATCCTTGTACGAATCTCCTATAATAATCTGCCAACCCTAGGAAACTTATTATCTCCTTAGGAATTATAGGCCTCTTCCAATCCAAAACAATGCTTATCTTTGTTGGGTCTACTGAAATCTCATCTTTACTTACCACATGACCCAGGAAAGACACTTGAGTCAACCAGAACTCACATTTACTTAACTTCTCATACAACTTGTGCTCCCTCGGCATGGAAAGCACCAAGCGTAGATGCAAGACATGCTCCTCAACGCTTCTATAATATACTAGAACGTCATCTATAAAAACAACAATGAAGTGGTCCAGAAACTCTTTGAACACTTTATTCATCATGTCTATAAAAGCAAAGGGTGCATTCGTTAATCCAAAAGACATTACCAAGAACTCAAAATGCATGTATCAAAAATGAAATGTTGTCTGTGGAATGTCTAACTCATGGATCCTTAACTGATGTTAGCTCGAACCCAGGTCAATTTTAGAGAACATGGTACTACCTCACAACTGGTCAAACAAACCATCGATCAGAGGCAAAAGATATCTGTTCTTGATAGTTACTTTATTCAGCTCTTTATAATCTATGCACAACCTTAAAGAACCATCCTTTTTTTCTTTACAAAGAGGACGAGTACCAAGCTCAAGGTCTATAACAATTTCTACATCTCTCATAGGAGGAAGACCAGGAATACTGACCAGAAAAATGTCAGGAAACAATCGTATTACAGAAATATCCTCGATATGCCAGGAATCGCGAGTAGCTCACAAAACAGAAATAAGGTAAGCAATATAATGGGATTCTAGAAGGTTCTTAGCATGCACCACAGATATGATTGAGGAGTCCTAATGTGGAAAACCAATCACGCTTATGGGTTGGCCATTATCCATCCTGAAATCCAAATGCTTAACTTTGCATTGGATGACCACATCATATCTGGACAACCAATCCATACCCAAAATCACATTAAAGTCTTCCAAATTTAACACCTTCAGATTGGCATATGCTAGAAATCTACCTAAGAGAATAGGACAATTCTGGATACCCTGATTAGACACCACTGAATCACTGGATGAAAATTTACACGAACCAGATTGCAAACTTGATCGATAACTAAACGATGTTGGTCTACAAAATTCCTAGGCACAAAGGAATGAGTAGCACCCAAATCAAAAAGAACATGCGCCAAAAGATTCTTTACCTTAAACTCATCTATAAAATCGCACGCATAACTAAAATGACTGCCATAAAATCTACAACTCCTAACAAGAAACTAGGTAAAAATCAAACTTAAAATCACTTAGGTTGAAAACTGAGCTTCTTCCCTTGTTAACACGTTCAGTTTTCCCATTTCCACATCCAACCACTGCAGTTGCGGCGGTGGCAAAGCTTATAGAGGAATTGGTTGCATTGCGGGCTGGTACTGTTGATATCTAGACTTCATGTGTCCCTTCTGTCCACTCTGGTAGCAGTCTTGTCCGTTAACCAACAATGAGCGACATCCTTGGGTACACACTAAATCGCAAGCACTCCTTGGGAGCACTCTGAATCACAAGCACATGTGGTTGCTTCTGATCGCCCAATCTTTTGAAACACTTCTCGACAAGGTAGCCCAAACGACCGCAAAAACTACATACTTCTCGGCCTCCTTTCTTCGGAGCAGGTCTAGATGCCTAAGAGATTTCATTATCCTCATACTTTCTCTTTTATTTCCACAACAACAAGCCATGATTATTGGTACTGTCGATAGCCTCGACCCTCAATGCGGCCTCCACCGCTTCCGTAAAACTCTCGGATCGGTAAGCGCTGGCTAATTGTTGGATTTCGCTTTGAAGGCCACTCAGAAAATGCTTAACTCTACCTTCCTCGGTGGCTACTAACTCTAGAGTAAACCTGCTCAACTTGCTGAACTCAATATCATACTCACCAATCGTGAGTTGCCACTGCGTCAAATGAAGGAAATGTTCATCAACCTAACATGCTCCACCTTCGGCAGGAACTTCTTCAACAACATTCCCTTAAACCTTTCCCATGAGCATCCATCTATAAGGTTTTCCTTCTATCTGATCCACCAGCCATTAGCATGGCCCTTCAGTTGGTAAGCAGCGACCATAACCTTTTGGTTTTCAGAAATTCTTGATTAGGAAAATAACTCCTCAATAGCTACAATCCAGTCATCTGAAGCCTTGAAATCATCCCTCTCATCATAAGTTGGGGGTCCTAAGCGCTGGAAATATGAGATGAAATTCATCTCAGGAGGCAACAAAATAGGAGGCACTAAGGGGGCAGGGGGACCAGCACAACCTAATCCACCATTAGGGTCGGCTCACTAGGATGTTTCCCTAAGGTGGCAATCAATAATGCCTGCATCTACACTTACATCGCAACCATCTATCTCGATTAAGTCTCATTGTTAAGATGCATCTCCTATATCATCGCTTCACTATGCGCTCCCGAAGACTCACCCTCGGACTAGGGAGTTGAACTTAATGTATGATGCTTCAGGCCCATTTTATATAAATATAAACGATCGTCTCATCAAGGCTAGCTAAATGCTAGAATAACTCACCTTAAAAAAGGGTAGAAAACACAAACATCTGCTCTTGCTACTACTGTCCTCTGGGATTTTCTATGAATGATGTTATATTTTTTACTTAGGATGATACACCGCTATCCCTCATCTCCTGTGTGTATAACATGAATGCATGATCACATAAATTTTCTTTTCAAATCATGTATGTACGACTGTCATCATATAGATCTTAACTTGTCACGCAGTGCTTATGCTATGTTATATTATGCATGTCATGTCATGTCATGCATTCTATAAAGGCCTTAATGCATGTTATAAGCGGCGTAAACATGAAATATTATGCATCTCATACTACATAATATCGCATGTAACGAAAAAATAAAATCTAATGAGCATTCAGGTGATGATTGTTAAGTTGCCCATTTCAGCTTAACGGTCACTTGTTGTTATGCCTATGAGAATCCATATACAAATACATATTATGCATCTCATACTACATAATATGTCATATATACTTCTATCATGATTATGAGTGTAGTGTTCATACTTCTGCCAAAACAAACTGATGACACATTGGTGTGTGTATGCGATGAAGTGAAACAACCCAAAACCTAACTAAAAGGGAATGATCGTTTGGCTAACCTTCCAAACAAACCAAACCTCCCTCTGATACCAATTATCACAACCCGAATTTTCTCAAGGTTTAAAGTATTATCAGAGTAAGAGAAAATATGCGTCGTGATGCCATGTCATGTAGGGGATAACTGCAAATGCTCAAGCAAGGACAAACTTCTGATCAACTTTGTAAAAGTCCTGTATTTTTATGGCTAAAATGCTATTTGAGTTTAAAGTTCAAGACCGTATCCCTCGATTTAATGTATCAAATAGTCCACAAATGATAAAAATATAATTACAACGGATAACCTTTATTTTACTACATTCATTCATCCTACATGAACATGAAAGCGCATCGAACATGTGAATGACATGCAACCTCTAAATTTAATATAGGTAAAGGAAAAGAGTTTTTTATCCATTAAAGTAGGCTGATATCAAGTTGAAAAGAAGCTATAAGTATGGGTTAAAAATGCAGATTTATTTATGTATAAAATAACTAACATGCGTCCTATCATAAATATCCCCAGAGGAAAAAATACTTCATTGAAGAAAATTCCAATAGTAGCAGAGACAGCAGAATAACAGTCTAAAACACAAGAAAATTGTGTTATAGGAATCAACAAACTAACACGAACCCATATCACTTACATCAAAAGTCTGAACTATAACACCAAGAACGAAAAGACACTAACCACTCTTCAGCTGGAAGAGGGGAGGAAACACCTGCAGAAGACTGGTCTAACAACTCGGTCGGTTCTACCTGCTTGAAAGATATTGTACCTAATCACCTAGAGGGGGGGGGGTGAATAGGTGACTAAAATCTTTTTAACTTTTTAGGCAGAATTCAGATTATAACACAGAATTATATCTACTTTTGCACAGCAATCATCCAGCAATCACAGATTTACACAAGCACACAGTAGACACACAGATTTATAGTGGTTCCCCAAGGTTTGGGTACATCCACTTTCCCCCTTTGCATATCTAGTAGTGTACTAGATTCGGCCAAACTCCTCCACTATCTCAGATCCTCAGATCTTACACTCAGAACCCCAAAACAGGTTCCTATAGCTCAGGCCCAAGGCCCTACAACTCAGCTTCTTCACAAAGCCTACACTCAGCTTCTTCACAAAGCCTACACTCAGCCACCAAGGCCTACACTCAGCCACAACAGGCCTACACTCAGAGATACAAATCTCCTACACTCAGGCACACAGACCCTACACTCAGCCTTTATAATTACAGGCTTACAAACTCAGATCCCTAAGGATCCTACAAGAAAATATGAATACAAAAATGTAAACCCTACAACTCAGAGAAAAGAGAGAAGAGTTGTGATTTTCTTGATGAGTTCTTGGAAGAACTCAGCTGGGATCAACCTGACTTGGCTTTCTTCACAGCTTCATGAATGTAGAACACAATAAGATTGATCTCCTCTGCAGTTGATCCTTGATCTCTGCTACTTAAGATTTAGAAGAAAATCTGAACCCTTCTTCTCAGCCTGGTTCCAACGGCTGACTTCTTGGATGGAGCTCTCTCTCTCCAACTTCTTAGATCTTCTCTAGATTCTTTAATGAATAGCTAGACCTTCTTTGTATTACTTGATGTGTTGATCTTGTCAATCATCTTCTTTATGTAGACAGTATAAGCCTATATATAGGCCTTCTTCATGGTAACCGGCTGGTCCGGTTCATAACTGATTTCTGACAACTCTGACAGGTGTTGTAGACCGGCTGGAATGGCAGCTGTCAAGTCATCCAGTCAGTTCTTGAAAAATCTGTAACTGTCTGAAAGTGTCGAGACTGTCTGTCTTTAAGTGTCGACACTTATAGACTAAGTGTCGACACAAGTTGACTAAGTGTCGACACTAGTCTTCAAGGTGTCGACACAACTCCTTGTGTTGTAGAATTCACTTCTCGACACAGCTTCTTCTTCATGTGTCGACACTGATATTGAGTGTCGACACAACACTTTGTTCTTCAGTATTTTGCTGAATTCTTGTAAGCGTCGACACAACACCTTTGTGTCGACACATCTTCATGTGTTGAACTTGTTAAGTGTCGACACATCTTTCTTGGTGTCGACACATGCCTTCTGTGTTGATACTTGCTGAGTGTCGACACTGCTCCTTGTGTCGACACATTCTTCTTCTGTTGAGACTCTGGCTGAGTGTCGACACATCTCCTTAGTGTCGACACTTGTACTTAGAATTTTGTTGTACTTTGCTAAGTGTCGACACAACTCCTTGTGTCGACACTTTCTTCAAGTGTTGAGTCTTCAGCTGAGTGTCGACACATTCTTTCTTGTGTCGACACTTTCTTCAAGTGTTGAGTCTTCAGCTGAGTGTCGACACATTCTTTCTTGTGTCGACACTTACTTCAAGTGTTGACTCTTCTGCTGTGTGTCGAACACATTGTTCTGGGTGTCGACACTTATACTTAGACTCTGCTGACTTTTGCTGAGTGTCTACACAGCCTCCAAGTGTCGACACTTTCTGATGTAGACACAGTTTCACTGGGTGTCGACACAACTGCTAAGTGTCGACACTGCTTCACTGCACTTTTCTTCATTGAGTGTCGACACATCTCCTTGTGTCGACACTTTCTGTCTGGTGTCGACTCTGCATCCCTGGTGTCGACACAAGTACTCCAAGTGTCGACACTGCTTGCCGGGGTGTCGACACAAGTCTTCTTAAGTGTCGCCACTTTGCTCCTGGGTGTCGACACATGGACTTAGAAACTTTTTCATCTTTCCTGCAAATACTTCACCTGCACAAGTAAACTCAAAACACATCAAATACATTTTGATGTATATCATTGAGTTGGGTGAGGCTTCTTCAAATCAGGTACATTTAGACCAATGTACCCAACAATCTCCCCCTATTTGGAGAAGTCATAACCCTTAGTCAATGACATACACGATACAGAATAAAATCATAGTATGATGTAAAGCAGGATTAAGTAATCAGGAAAAACATAACATGTATTAAACAAACATGTACATATAGATAGCATTTCAGAACAATATGAATTAGATTTAACATATAACATATTGTTCTAATAACTTGTCATATTCATTTTCGAAAGTTTACAAAGTGTTTAACAATCAAAATATTACAACTGCAAACTCAAGAAAAATTCTATTCTAATTCTGATCAGCCTCCTTAATCACAATTCCTTTTTCAGATTGTACTTTGGCTTGGACAGGGGCTTCAGCAACTTCAGTATCAGCAGGCTTTTTCCCTTTTTGATCCTTTTTATTTTTCTCTTCAGCTTTAATCTTTTGCCTCTCAAAATAATGATATGGCTTGGGAAAGTACTTGCTAGGCTCCTGGGCAGTAGGAGGTAGCTTTCCCATCTTGGCCTTTCTCATGTATTGCACTATGGCTTCTTGCCTTGTCTCATGCTTTCTCCATTCCAATTCAGAAAACCACTTGTTTCTGTCTTGTATATTATCTTTTGCAGCTTTCCATGCAGTTAAGACAATGTTTCTTGAAGTGGGGCTCCACTGCTCAAAATCAGGTCTTAGTTCAGCTTGCTCCCTGAACCTCTTTTTAGACAGTCTGGCTTCTTCTTCTTTCTGCAGAGCTTCTTGCATAGCCTCAGATACTGGCTAAACCACCTTCTCTATGATGACATTTTGCTGTCCCCCAGGTGGGCTATACATTGATTGTATATCAGCTTGAACCATATTAAAATCTGGAGGAGGGTAGATTACTTGAGCCACTTCTGGTTGCTCCCCTCCTAGATATGCAGGATGTATCACAGATTCTGCCACATTGTCATCATCACACAAAGGAGGATAACCCAGAGTAGCTCTGATAGAATTAGAAATCCACTTAGCATGATCAGAGCTGGCTTTGACTAACACCCTCTCCCCCTTTATGACTTCTCTTTCTATGTGATCTCTGACATCATCTTTCTGAAATCTCACTTGGTTATCCAAATAGTTGACTCCATCTTTAAAGAAAGGTTTCAACCATTGTAGTTTGTCAGTTATCAACTTCTGAGAGTCTTGAATTGCAGTTGTAATAGCAGTTAAGCTCTCTTGCAGTACTTTATCAAAATCTGCCTTAGTAGTAGCAGTAGAAGTTGTCAGTCCAACAGCTATGTTCTTCATCTCTGTGACAATTACATTATGTGAAGCAGTTAAGTTATCATTCATTCTGATCTGGTTCTCAAGACATATCCCTGCTTCAGTGCAATGTCATCTACTTGAGCTTTTATCTTTTCTTGATGGGTTGCTAAACAGACTACTGCATTCCCTCCCTTGTGGAAGCAGTCAGTCATCTCCTTTTTATTGAGATTCATTTCAAATCTTATAGACTTTATATCTTGGGCTAGATCAAACTGTAGAGATTTATGCCCCTCATCCACATAGGTTTATATGGCTTTCCTGTGCTCATCCAGCTTAATTTGCATAGCAACCATCAAAGCACTGTAATCTACAGTGGGTGCTGGCTGTAGTGCAGGCTGTGGTGCTATAGTTTGCAATGCCTTCTTATAAGTTTGGCTTCTTCTTTTGAATACTTGGAATTTTCGTTTCTTTGCCCTTGTAGCCTCCTCTTCTTCAGAAGCAGATGTACTGGCTATCTCTACCCTCTCCTTAGGTAGCTCCTCAACTTACTTGGGCTTCTCAGGTTCTTGCCTTGCAGGTTCTTCATCAAGTATTACTTGCTCCCCCTCAACTAGAGCATTCTCCCTCTCAGCAGCAGCACTGTCCTTCTCAAGGTCTGCTTGATCCAGATTAAGAAAGAGATCTTCCATAGTAAATTCTTGTGGAGAATGGGCTGGAGAAACTCTTGGCTCATCTACCACTGGATCAGATACTACTTGAACTGTGACAGATGTGTCTTCCATGACAACATCTGGAAGTTGACTATCAATCTGAGTTTGCTGATTAACATTATTTAAGGAATCAGACAAAACATTATCCTCTATAAGGAAATCTAAAGCATTAAGCTCAGTGATTACCTCAAGGATGATGTGGGTGGCTCTTTCACTTTTAAGAGGAGTTGGCTCTTCCACCACTAGAGGCTCCCCCTGGATTTGATCCTGGTGTATGGTTCTAGCTGGTGGTTGCTTCCCCTGCCTCTCTGCAGCATCTTGTTGAGCTGGAGACTTCCCAGCATTTTCTTATACATCCTCTTCTGGAGTAAAGACAACTTGCTCTTCACTACCAAAGCTGCTAGAGGAATCCTGAGCCACTGGGGCAAGCTTCTTCTTCTTCTTCTTTTGGGGAGTTACTTTCTCAGGAGTTATTTTCTCAGGGGTTGGCATCTCCTTAGACAAAACCCTGTCCCACCTAGAGAATATCCTCATGTCCATCTTTCTCATATGGTTGATCTTAGTGCCTGTAGCTTGACTCATAACCTCTGGTATACTACCAGCCAAGTATAGACTTAAGATCCTACCTAAATTGGGCTTCTTCATACTCTCCTTGATCTTTTCAAAGACTACTACAGACCAATCAGTTTTTAGGCTGAAGATTATCCTGGTCATGATATTGAACATATGGGCAGATACCCTGTCATGCCCTACAGGCTTACTTAAGATCACTTTGCCAACAATTTCTGATAGAAATTTACCCTGGCTGTTCATCCCCTTCCTATTGAAAACTGATCCAATTTTCATCTTTGAATCCAGACCACACCATGTCAATGCTTCTCTGGTCTTAGAAGCAGTTACTTCATCCTCTTCTTTTGTCCTTGGCAGGTTTAGAACCTTTCTCAAACTTTTTGGAGAGACCTTCACTTTTTCTCCATGGACCCTGGACTTGATCTTGAATCCAGATTCGTCTACTTTAGCTCCATTCAGGAATTCCAGTACTTATTTCTTCCAGATCTTAGTCGGCTCAGAAACAAGAAATTCTAACCCTGAGTCTGCAACTAGGGTTACTACATCCTTGATTTCCTGTTCTGCTTCGTCAAACGCTTGTCGCACCAGTTCATAGCCTTCGTTAACGTTCTCCTCGAGCTTTGGCGCCATTAGGGTTTGAAGAATTTGACTGGAGAGAAGAGAGGTGTCGACACACAAGTTTGGTCTCGAAACTTTAGTGAGCGTGTCGACAGACAATGGAGAAATTCTATTTATACCTTTCTAGGTTTGAAGATGAAAAGGCGGGTTAACTAACTCAAATTGTGTCGACACTGATGAAAAGTGTCGACACTGACTTATAATGTCTCGACACCTATGTGTCGACACAAGTTTAGTCAACATATATATGTCGACACTTGTTTATGTGTCGACACCACTCAGCTCGACACATAGTCGAGACTTTACTTCACTAATTCTGAGTAAAGACTAAGTGTCGACACCACCTTGGATGTGTCGACACCTACTTATCATGTGTCGACACTAATTTTCTGAAGTGTCGACACCAACTTCCTAGATGTGTCGACACCTTTTCTCTGAAGTGTCGACACCTCTTTTCTGTGTCGACACAGATATCTCTGTGTGTCGACATCTTTTGACTTAGCCATTTCTATAAACTTATTCTAAGTTTATCATACCTAGTACAATTTTAAACCTATTGAACTTAGTTTCTTCTAAGGGCTTAGTATATATATCAGCTAGTTGATTATCTGTTCTAACATATTCCAGTAAAATATCTTCTTTCTCTACATGTTCCCTAAGAAAATGATATTTTATTTCAATATGTTTAGTTCTACTATGGGAAACAGCATTATTTGCAATTGATATAGCACTAGTAGAATCACAAAATAGTGGAGTTCTACTTACCTGAATTCCATAGTCCTCAAGCTGATGTTGTATCCATAGAAGTTGAGCACAACAACTTCCTGCAGCTACATATTATGATTCTGCAGTGGAGATAGCCACACTTGTTTGTTTTTTGCTACTCCATGAAATCAGTCATCCACCTAGGAATTGACAGGTTCCAGTTGTGCTTTTTCTGTCTTCTTTGCATCCTACAAAGTCTGCATCTGAATAACATGTTAGTTCAAAATCCCCATTCCTAGGGTACCAAAGGCCTAGATAAGGAGTTCCCTTCAGATATCTCAGTATTCTTTTGACTGCTGTCAAATGAGACTCTTTAGGGCATGCTTGGTACCTTGCACAGACACATGTAGCATACATGATATCTGGTCTACTTGTAGTCAAATATAGTAGGGAGCCAACTATCCCTCTATACAAAGTCTCATCTACAGGTTTCCCTGCATCATCTTTGCTAAGAGACATACTTGACCCCATAGGAGTCTTCATGGTACTGGATGAATCCATACCATACTTCCTTATGAGTTCTAGGGTGAACTTAGACTGGCATATGGATAAACCATTCTCAGTCTGTCTAACTTGGAGACCCAAGAAGAACTTAAGTTCTCTCATACTACTCATCTCAAATTGTCCTTGCATTAGTTTTGCAAACTTTTTGCAAAGACTACTTTCAGTAGACCCAAATATTATGTCATCTACATATATTTGGACTAGTATTACTTTGCCTCTGGATTCCCTAAGGAATAGAGTCTTGTCTATTTTCCCCCTTGTGAACTTATTCTCAATGAGGAAACTAGACAGGGTTTCATACCAAGCCCTAGGGGCTTGCTTTAACCCATACAATACTTTCCTAAGTCTATAGACATGATTAGGTTGAGTTGAATCAACAAAACCTGATGACTGTTCCACATAGACTTCCTCTTTTAGATTACCATTCAGAAAGGCTGACTTTACATCCATTTGGTAAACTTTAAATCCTTGAAAGGTTGCATAGGCCAGGAACATCCTTATGGCTTCCAGTCTGGCTACTGGAGCAAAGGTTTGATCAAAGTCAATACCTTCTTCCTGCCTATATCCTTTAGCAACCAATCTTGCTTTGTTCTTAATGATGACTCCATGTTCATTCATCTTGTTCCTAAAGATCCACTTGGTCCCAATTATGTTGTGGTCTTTAGGTTTAGGAACAAGTTCCCAGACCTTGCATCTCTTAAACTGATTCAGCTCTTCTTGCATTGTCTCAATCCAATGAGGGTCTAGGATGGCTTCTTCAAACTTCTTTGGTTCAACTTGGGATAGAAAACTGGAGAAGAGCACTGCATTCAGATTTCTGCTCCTTGTTTGTACCCCATGTCTTGGATCACCAATGATTTGTTCTGCTGGATGATCTCTTAGATGCCTATTAGCTGGAGGCATCGTGGCTTCAGGTTGAACTTCTTCAGTTCCTTCATCTTGCTGCACTGCTTGGATTTCTTCTTCATTAGGTACATGTAGTACTCCCCCTGGACAACAACCACTATCTTCTACTAGCTGTCTTGCAGTAGGTTCTTCTTCTATAGTGAGCTTGTCCATCTTCTTAGTTATACCTGTGGAGCTGCATATACTACTAGACAACTCATTGTTAATAAGTCTAGTTTCATCAAATACTACATGTACAGACTCTTCTACAACTTGAGTAGACAAGTTGTTGTTGAAGTTACCATGGTTATCTGAAAGTGATCAAACATGTAATCTCACTGCCAACGCGATATGAGCCTGCAGGGTCGCACATAAGAGATGTGGAGAAGTTGGTTGATTGACTGTGTTGGTAAAGGTTACCAATCACCGACCTGAATGGGGTTATGGGCAAAGTGTTGCCTTAAAGGATCGTCGGGTTGGGCAAATGTTTCCTTGAAGGACTGGTAAGAATAGTCGACTGAAGGTCGATGAGAATCGTCGAGGAATGGTACTCTGATTCTCGCCGATCGACGAGAATCGTCGAGAATTGGTACTTTGATTCTCGACGATCGACGAGAATCGTCGACCGCAGGTCGACGGTCGACGAGTATGGTCCACCCTGCATTCGGCGAGAATTGTCGAGTATTGTACTCTGATTCTCGTCGATCCTAGGTGATACTCGCCGACTGATTCTCGCCGAACCTGCGTGGTGATTCTCGTCGATCGTCGCCGATTCTCGCCGATTGATACTCACCGATTCTGGAACCCTAAATTTCTGGGTGGTCTGCGGATAGCGATATTCCTAAGTCTATTTATGCCTTTGGTATAAAAGGACACTTAGGGTTTTCGGGGAATAAGAGATCTTCTTTCTGATCGAATCGAAATCGACGGAAGTGTTCCGCCGATCCGTTCGCTCCGCCGATCCCGAATCCCGCCGACGGAAGGGTTCCGCCGCCGTGCTCGCTCCGTCGACCACCTCCTTTCCAGCGATCGTCGCTGGTGTTGCTTTTCCTGGCGCGGACCTAGCAGTCCGTGGAATAGCAACGTGTGGTTATCATTCTTCCCGATTATCCGTGCGACGGAAAACTCGGTGTTCTCCCGCTCGTGTGGATTTCTGCAGAGACGTGAATATTATTTCACGTAGAACTCGCCACTAGCAAGAATACGAAGTTTGGAGCATCTCCGTTGAGTTGTGACTCAACGCCACCGAGGTAATTTTTGCCTAGTTGTCTGTTAACTTCTTGATTCAACTACCATGGCCCGATCCCATCTCTTTTGGGTTTTCTTGATATTTTGTTCTTCCACTGCGTGCACAAGCGTTGTGCCATCCTCATAGAGAAACCCAACAGTGTATCAAAGCGAGGTTCTGATCCTTGATTGTTGTATTGGAAGTTTTGTTATTCCAGTGCGTGTAAACCTAGGGATTTAGAAGTGTTCTAAATGTCTAGATTTAGTCTTGGTACCCCACCAAGATCTTCTGGAATTTCGTGGAAATTTCTAATTGTTAGAAATTGTAGTCTCCTTATCAGTAACCATCCCTCGAGTTTGTTTTGGATTTTGAATCCAACATAGAGAGATGAGCTTGTCTACTGCTTTAAGTTGAGTTGTCTTTGCCTTTGTCCAATGCATGTAAATCTGAGGATTTGGAAGTTTCCGGATGTTCAGATTTATCCCTTCCTTCTATCAAATGTTGATGGTGTCAGGTTGTGCACATAAGGAATGCATGTGGTTTTAGAAATATTGTATTTCCTTAGATGTGCACATTGATCAAATGTTGATCATGGTTAACTGTTAACCTATAATCAAAATCCCTTCATCAAATATTAAGTGTTCGGATGCCTTCCGATGGATGACATTCTTCCTGCCTCAATCGATGAAGTGTGGGCTTGCCAAAGCAAGGTGCATTAATCTATCTTGGTAAGGGTGCGAGCGGATAATTGTGATATCCCACTATCGACATCGGGTCCAACTTAACTAGGTGACCTCAAAGGTTGAGTGCCTAGAGGCATAGGGTTGGCATGCACCATATGATGGATGCGAGTAAGGAGTTATTCACCAACCATACAGGAATTGCATGAGGATGCAATTGGCAAGCGTTGCCTACCTAAATAACCGCATCGTGAGAGGAAAGCCAAAGTTGACTCATTGTGTTGGTGAAATACGGATCTTGTCCACTAAGAGAGTAGCTCGCATGAACTCTCCAAATTGTTAGTGAGGGCTATCATTTCGAATAAAATAGTGGGAGTGTTTTAATTGAAGTCCAAATTAAAATAAATTGTATTTGAAATTTTGGTACTGATTTTATTCTGCATAAATTCTTGTAGAATTCCATGGCAAGTGTTTCACACTCCACGTTGTCTCTGAGAGCCATCCTTGAGAAGGATAAGCTCAGTGGGACTAATTACATGGACTGGTATAGGAACCTGAGAATTGTTCTCAGGCAAGAGCGAAAGCTCTATGTCTTGGAAGAAGAAGCCCCCGAGGTGCCGACCGGGAACTCTTCCCGTGCTGAGAAGGATACTTATAAGAAGTATACTGATGATGCTTTAGATGTCGAATGCCTTATGCTTGCCACTATGAACTCTGAGCTTCAGAAGCAATATGAGAACATGGGGTGCAAGGAGATTGACGAGCATCTCAAGAAAATGTTTCAAGGGCAGGCTCGTCAAGAGAGGTTCGACGTCACAAAAGCATTGTTTCAGTGCAAGATGGGAGTTCGAGACTCAGTAGGGACTCACGTACTCAAGATGATTGGGTATATAGAGAACCTTGAAAGGCTGGGTTTTCCTCTTGGTCAAGAGTTGGCCACAGATCTGATCCTGCAATCGTTGTCGGACAGTTATGAGCGGTTCATCTTGAACTACAACATGAATGAAATAGACAAGACACTGCCCGAACTCCTAGGCATGTTGAGAACTGCCGAAATCAATATGAAGAAGGCCAAGCCTGCCAGCCCCATACTGATGGTGCATAAGGGCAAGGGCAAGGCCAAGGGCTCTAAGAAGATGAAGGTGGGACCTAAGTCATACCTTGAGCCCAAGTCTTCAGCACTGATGAAAAAGAAAAGCACGGTGAAGGAAGGGAAATGCCACCACTGTGGCAAGGCTGGTCATTGGAGGAGGAACTGTCCTTCGTACATTGAAGGTCTGCAGAAATTGAAGGGAGCTATGACTTCCGCTTCAAATGTCTACGTTATAGAGATAAACCTTTCTGCTCCTTCATCTTGGGTATTGGATACCGGATGTGGTTCTCACATTTGTATAAATGTGCAGGAACTGGGAAGGAGAAGATTGCTGAGTAAAGGGGAGGTGGACCTCCGCGTCGGCAATGGAGCAAGAGTTGCTGCTGTAGCCGTAGGGGTTTACCGTCTTTCTTTGCTCAGTGGGCTTGTAATAGAACTAGATAATTGTTATTTTGTTCCGGCCATAACTAGAAACATTATATCTATTTCATGTTTGGACATGATTGGATTTTCTTTTATAATTAAGAACAACTGTTGTTCTATATTTAAGAATGATGTTTGTTATGCTGTAGCCCAATTGTTTAATGGTCTTTATGTTTTGAACTTGGACCATCTGATCTGTAATGTAGAAAGAAATAAAAGACTAAGAACAAATGACTCGAACCCTATATTTCTCTGGCATTGTCGTTTGGGCCATATCAACGAGAAGCGCATATCCAAACTCCATAGAGATGGACTTTTGGACTCATTTGATTATGAATCATTTGAGCGATGTGAATCTTGTTTGTTAGGCAAAATGACTAAAGCTCCTTTCACTGGTTATACTGAGAGGGCTGAGGATCTCTTGGGTGTTGTACATAGTGATGTATGCGGACCAATGAGTTCCATGGCTAGAGGTGGGTATTTCTACTTTGTTACATTTACTGATGATTTCAGTAGATACGGATATGTGTATCTTATGAAGTGCAAATCCGAGACCTTTGAAAAGTTCAAAGAGTTCAAGAATGAAGTAGAAAACCAGTTGGGTAAAAGGGTTAAAGCACTCCGATCTGATCGAGGTGGCGAATACCTGAGTCATGAGTTACGTGATCATCTGAAAGAGTGTGGTATTGTATCACAGCTCACTCCACCTAGAACACCACAACATAATGGTGTGTCTGAGAGGAGAAATCGTACTCTGTTAGACATGGTACGTTCGATGATGAGTCATGCAGACTTGCCTGTTTCTTTTTAGGGTTTTGCCTTAGAGACTGCTGCAATGACATTGAATCGCCCTCCAACGAAAACTGTTCTGAAGACACCATATGAGATATGGACTGGGAAGTGTCCTAGTATGTCGTTCATTAAAATTTGGGGATGTGAGGCATACGTGAGACATCAAATGCCTGACAAGCTGGAACCCAAATCAGATAAATGTTATCTGGTGGGATATCCTAAGGAAACGAAAGGGTATTACTTTTACCTACCGTCTGAGGGCAAAGTGTTTGTCGCAAGGACTGGTGTCTTCTTGGAGAAAGAGTTCTTATTAAGAAAGACTGAAAAGGTAGAGCTTGAAGAAGTTCAAGAACCACATGTAGTGAATGAACCGGAATTGGATTCTGAGACAGGACTACAAGATGTTGTAGCTAGAGAACCTGCTCAAGGAACACAAGTCCTACGTAGATCTGGTAGACCAAGGTTTGAGCCTGAGAGATATGGATTTCTCGTGTCTCAAATAGGTAATGTGTTGCTTATGGATCATGATGATGAACCAGCAACTTACCAAGAGGCTATGAATGGACCGGACTCCGACAAATGGCTTGAGGCTATGAAATCCGAAATGGACTCCATGCATGCAAACCAAGTTTGGAACTTGGTGGAACCACCTGAAGGGGTACGACCCATAGGGTGCAAGTGGGTCTTCAAGAAGAAGACCGACATGGATGGGAATGTGAAAGTACACCTAGTGTCAACTATCTTCACCTATGGGGGGGGGGGGAATAGGTGACGTGCAGCGTTTTTGCAGAATTTAAGATTGTACCTGCACAATAAAAATAAACAGCACAACACACAGAATACACAAGCTATTTATAGTGGTTCCCCGATTTGGGTACATCCACTTTCCCCCTTCGACCTATCTCCCAACAAGGGACGACTCGGTCTCTTCACCAACAGGATTGAAATCCAATCCTTGCACTATCGGAAGGAACCCTTCCACACGTAGGAGTCAACACTCCCACAACACGGGTTGCACCCAACCCTTAAAACTCGGAACAACCGTTCCTCTACAACAAAAGTAAAGCTAGAATGTACAAGAGATACAAACTACGTTTGGAGACTAAGGTGTCCCTCTTTGTTGACGACGTGTTCTTGAAGTCCACAAAGAGTCCACGACCCTAGAACTCTCTTGGAGAGGATCTCCCCGGAACCGGCGGCGGCAAGATGGGCGGCGGCAAGGTTCACGGGTTCGGCAGCGACGACGATGTGCGGCAGCTGTATTTTGGAGATCCAAACTTCGTAGCGAAGCTAGCTAGGTCTACCAACGGTCACACGAGGATCGGTCGTCTCGATCGATTCGGACGGGAGGTTTTCCCGATCAACAAATCGAGAGACAAGGGATCTCTGGATAGACGCGTGAGACTCTAAGCTTGGCTAAGCTTCTGTTGCCGGAAGATCAGGAAGAAATCTCGATCAAAAGCGGCGACCAACTTGCTCGAGCGACGATGGCGGAGGCGGAGCGGAACTCGCGATTTTAGGTCTAGATCGTGCTCGGCTTCTTTCTCTGTATTTCTACTGTTCAAAATACCCGTATATATATACTGTAGACCACTCAAATATGACCGTTGTGGGACCCACAAGAAGAATCCCTAAATCCCGGTCCAGAACATTGACAGCGGCAGAATCCGGTTCAGGAAGTTCCAGAAAATCGCCCAAGTCAAAATCGGTGAGAATCGAAAGTGAATCTCGCCGAGTCGCCGAGAATCAAAGGTGATTCTCGACGATTCGGCGAGAATCAAAGATGATTCTCGTCGAATTTTACTTGGTTGCACGCACTGATTTAGCCGGGTCGAGACGGCGAGAATCAGCCAGTGATTCTCGGCGATTCGTCGAGAATCACTAGTGATTCTCGCCGAATCGGCGAGAATCACTTGGTGATTCTCGACGATTCTTACTTAGAATCAGAGTTGCTTGCAATGAAGTAGTTGGATCGAGTCGGCGGGAATCAGCCACTGATTCTCGACGATTCGGCGAGAATCATTAGTGATTCTCGCCGAATGGCGAGAATCACTCTCGCCGATTTACACTTAGACGAATTTTCGTCTTTCCACCCATGATGTGCTCCTTGACCCATCCTTGCTCCTTATCTGCTCTTGCAAGATCACAGCCCTATACTTGGAAGTAAATGCACTCCAATAGAGAGAGTACACGTAGGCCAACACACTGATCTGCTCAACGAGGGATTACGTCGTGCAGACCCGTGTATATTGACCTACTGCACCCTGACATTGGTGTGCACTTAGCGTGGTATAACTGCAAGTACAACTTAAAATAATTTGTCAAAAACATTGCCTATTTACCTTAGCTTGTACAGGGGCTTCTTCAAATCAGGTACGTTGTGGATACAATACCCAACAATCTCCCCCTATTTGAAGAAGCCTAAACCCTACAAGCTAAGGTGAATAAAGCGTATAGGAATGAAAATCATAAACTTGAAATTGAGTTGAGTGAGTTATTCATTACCAATACCAATTTCTTGAGAGCAATCTTGGAGCCACCTTAGCCGTAGCCGAGAGGGTAATCTCCCCCTTTTCGGCTTCTGCAAATCGGGGTCTGTAGCATTTGACCCCTTGCTCCCCCTCAGTTCTTGCTCCTGTGCTCATACTTGAGTACCTTGCTCCCCCTCAGTTCTTGCGCCTGTGCTCAGCTTGAGTACCTGCAGAGGCTCCCTCTATATGCATGATCCTAAAGCTTCGGTAGTCTTCATTCCTCATAATTTAGCATTCCCAATTCAGTTTTGAAGAGACTGAACTTGGCTTCGTCTAAGGGCTTTGTGAATATATCTGTAATCTGCTTGTCCGTGGGGACATAACAGAGAGAAATGTCCTTGTTCTCCACGTGCTCCCGAATAAAGTGGTATCGCACTTCAATATGCTTCGTTCTGCTGTGCGATACCGGGTTGTTGGCAATTGCAATCGCACTGGAGGAGTCGCAGTACATTGGAACTTCCTTGAACTGAAGGTCGTAGTCGGCTAACTGGTTTCTGATCCATAGGAGTTGTGCGCAACAGCTGCCTGCCGAGATGTACTCAGACTCTACTGTGGAGGTTGCAACACAATTCTGTTTCTTGCTATTCCATGAGACAAGCCTTCGTCCGAGGAATTGACACGTCCCGGAGGTGCTTTTCCTGTCATCCCTACTACCTACAAAATCAGCATCTAAAAAACCTATTAGCTCGACATCATTGTTTCTCGGGTACCACAAGCCAAGATTGGGAGTACCTTTAAGGTATCTTAGAATTCGCTTTGCAGCGACATAGTGAGATTCCTTAGTGTTCACCTGATATCTGGCACAGACACATGTGGAGAACATGATATCCGGTCTACTGGCAGTAAGATAGAGCAGGGATCCAATGATGCTTCTGTATTTGGTTTCATCGAAAGGTTTACCTTTCTCATCCTTATCCAGAGACATAGTGGATCCCATTGGAGTCCTCATAGAGGTTGCACTCTCCATACCGAATTTCTTAAGGAGTTCATTTGTGAACTTCGTCTGAGAGATGAAGATTCCATCCTCAGACTATTTCACTTGAAGTCCCAAGAAATACTTGAGCTCTCACATACTGCTCATTTCAAACTTTCCTTGCATAAGTTTAGAAAACTTTTTTCAAAGATTGTTGTCCGTTGAGCCGAATATTATGTCATCGACATAGATTTGAACCAGCAAAATCTTGCCTTTGACTTCCCTGAGAAACAATGTTTTATCTATTTTACTTCTAGAGAACTTGTTCTCAAGAAGAAAACTAGATAAAGTCTCATACCAAGCTCGTGGAGCTTGTTTTAACCCATATAAAGCTTTATTAAGAAAATAGACATGATTGGGAAAAGTAGGATCGACAAAACCTGGGGGTTGAGCGACGTATACTTCCTCTTTCAGGTCTCCGTTTAGGAATGCTGATTTCACATCCATTTGATAAACTGTGAATCCTTTGTGCAAAGCATATGCCAGGAACAATCTGATTGCCTCAAGCCTTGCTACTGGTGCGAAGGTCTGGTCGAAGTCAATCCCCTCCTCCTGTCTGTAACCTTGAGCCACCAGCCTTGCCTTGTTCTTTATGATGACAACATGTTCATCCAGCTTGTTTCTGAAGATCCACTTGGTGCCAATCACATTCTGCTTGTATGGTCTGGGAACTAGCGTCCAAACGTTGCAATGTTCGAATTGGTGTAGTTCATCTTGCATGGCCAGAATCCATGCCGCATCCTTGTTCGCCTCGTCGAACTTCTTTGGCTCAACCTGTGACAGGAAGCTAAGATGCAATACTTCGTTAATAGTACCTCTTCGAGTTCTGACACCGACATGAGGATCTCCGATGATCTGATCTCTAGGATGATCCCTCACGTGCCGGAGCTCTAGAAGTCTGGCGTCTGGAGCTTCGACTACTTCTTGGGCTTCTCCTTCTTCTAAGAGATTTGTTCCATTTTGATCTTCAACATTTTCAGATGACGTGGAGGTGGAAACTTTGACGTACTTAGGAGTGTCATCTTTAGCGGTCTCATCCAGACCCAGCTGTTCAAGTCGTGCACCTGCATCTTCAAGAATACCACTGGAAGAATTGCTGTTAAGCAAACTTCCTTCATCAAATACAACATTTATTGATTCTTCTACCACTAGGGTTTTCTTATTGAAGACCCTATATGCCCGACTGTGGGAACTATTGCCCATGAATATGCCTTCGAAGCATTTTTCACCAAATTTAGTACGCGGGTACTTCCCATTATTCAGTACATAGCATCTACAACCAAAAATCCTTAAGTAGGACATGGTTGGTTTCCTGCCTTTCAGTAGCTCGTAAGGAGTCTTACGATGATGCTTGTTGATCAATGCTCGGTTTTGTACATGACAAGCTGTATTGACAGCCTCTGCCCAGAAGTATTCTGGGAGAGAAGCGTCTTTCAACATTGTCGTGCAGGCTTCAATGAGAGTTCTATTTCTCCTCTCCGCAACTCCATTTTGCTGAGAAGTACCCGGGGAGGAAAACTCATGAAAGATACCTTGTTCTTCACAAAACTCTGTCATAGCACCAGATTCGAATTCTGTTCCATGGTCACTTCTGATTTTGACCACTGAGCAGTTAAATTCGTTCTGAACCTGCTTGACAAAACTAGTGAAGATGTCAAACGTATCTGACTTTTGTTTCAAAAAGAACACCCATGTAAACCGAGAATGATCATCAACTATCACTAGCGTATAGGACTTGCCTCCCAAGCTATGAACTTGCATTGGACCAAACAAGTCCATAAGTAAAAGGTAAAGACATCGGGAAGAGTCTTTGTCTGCAATGCTCTTAAAGATAGCCCGAGTTTGTTTGCCCATCTGGCATGCAGGACAGGGGCTATCTTTGATGCACTTGATATTGGGAGCATCCCTTACTAAGTTCTTAGAAAACAACATACTAATTGCCTTGAAATTAATATGTGCCAATCTCTTGTGCCATTGATCACAAAGAGATGCACTGCCAGTTGCCACAAGGCATACGGGGGTAGATGAATCTACACTGAGAAAATCTAAGCAGAAGATATTTCTGCTCCTAATGCCTGATAATACCGTCTCAGAAGAGGTACGTGAAATTATCAGACATTTATCCTTGCAGAATTTAACGTCATAACCTTTGTCACATAACTGACTTACACTGATCAGGTTATGGTTTAACCCTTCAACATAAGCCACGTCGGTGATAGAGATTATACCGTTGGAAATCATACCGTAACCTCTGGTGACTCCACGATCTGACCCTCCAAAGATGACTTTGGGTCCATTCTCGACTGGAGTGTAATCACGCAGCAGGCTTCTTGTCCCAGTCATATGCCGGGAGCATCCACTGTCCAAATACCAGATCGGCGTTTTGGTGGCCTTTGGACATTCCTGCAAAACATAATTAATTTCCCTTAGGAACCCAATCGAACTTGGGTCCTAGATTCCTGGTTAGCATACTCCCCCTCGGTTGGTTAACCCTACGAGTGGTCGGCCTCGCATTGCTAACATAGGGAGTCTCGTAATACCTTGGATTAAACCAACAATCCACGGCAAAGTGACCGACTTTACCATAGCACCAACAGTCGAATCTGTTGTACCTCTTCCTAGGCTCCTGCCTTACCTTGGGAATGGTGGGTACAGCTGGGGCCTTGGATCTGGAGGTGGAGGCCTCATGGTGACAGCAGTCACATGACTTCGTCACCTTCTGTATAACAGGCTTGGCTTTTGGTGCCTGCTTTCCATTATGGCCGCTAGAGAATTGACCATA
Source organism: Platanthera guangdongensis (assembly GCA_039583875.1). Lineage (NCBI taxonomy): Eukaryota > Viridiplantae > Streptophyta > Magnoliopsida > Asparagales > Orchidaceae > Platanthera > Platanthera guangdongensis. The sequence goes on along the minus strand of CM077148.1, from coordinate 128,182,546 downwards.
ATTTCCCATGTGGATTTCCTCATAAGGTGTCTTGAGGGCACTCTCACCGAAGTTCTGGGGAAAGGTCCAACCATCATATCGGCTCTTTGGCTTTGCAACCGAGGGCCGGAAATGATGACCAAAGGTTGACTCAAAGTCATGTTGGTTGCAAGGAAAGCTAGGCTTTCTAAACGCAACAGGACTGAGCGGAGCCTTTCCCTTTTCATCAGCAGAGGCCTTCTTGGCGGCCTTATTCTTCCTCTGGTTCCTGTTTCTCCTGGATGAGGAACCAGATACCCCTACATGCCCCAAGCCAGCTCCTTTGGCCTGAGCAGAGAAGGTATCAACTACTGGAAGAACAGTTTTTGGCATAGAGAAGCTCTTGACGATCTTCCTTTCTACCGCAAGTAGTTCTTCCAACTTGTCGACTTCCTCCTGCTTAAGATCAAGGAGTTTAAGAGACTCTGAATGCTTAGAAGTCAGGTCAAGGTGCTCCTGTCGGAGAGAAATCAAACTAGTGACCTCTTCCCTTAGGGATACACACTCACCCTTAAGGAATTTCACTTCCTTTTTCTCAGCCTTCAGTCTCTTACGGCACTCCTCAAAAGTGTTGAGCAGAAGCTCATACTTGTCAAGGAGCTCCGCTTCACGAGCCGAAGGGCTATCCTCAGGTTCATCATCCTGAGACTCAGGATCAGAGTCGGAGTCGGAGAGAGGGGTGTGAGCTTTTACCTTCCCAGTAAATGGGGGACATTCTCCTTCTGAGTCGGAGCGACCCACCAGCCCGAAGTAGGCTTCCTCATCATCACTAGAGTCTGAGGAATCAGACTCGCTCAGTGTCTTTGGCATTTTGGCGATGTAGCTCCGCTCTTTCTTCTTATATCTCGAAGATTTGTGCTCCTCTTCTTTCCCTTTTTCTCTCTTGCCTTGATAGCAGTCGGCCACGACGTGTCCTGGCTTATTGCATCCAAAGCAAATAATGTCAGAGGAGCGATGTTTGTTCGGTTTAGAAGCATACCTGTCAGAAGAATAATTTTTCTTCTGATGCCTGGAGGAGGAGCCGTCTCCCTTTCTTTGATTCCTCATCTTGAGGAACTTCTTGAACTCTCTGGTGATGAGGGAGAAATCCTCCTCCGATAGCTCTGAGCTAGAGGAGCATGGCTCGGAGTCCTCCTCCTCATCCTTTTTCCTGGTACGGTATGAAACCGCACCCTTGCCTTTTCTGAAGTGACTGGCTTTTAGAGCCACAGTCTTTTCTTTGGCTGCAGTCTTCTCTGCTTCTTCTTCTGCTTTCCTGGTGTTCAGCTGAAGCTCATAGGACATCAGCTTCCCAAACAGAATTTGCGGGTCGGTTTCAGCTAGCCTGCCAAACTCTCGGATGGCGCAGATCTTTGTGTCTCATTCCTTAGTAAGAGACCTAAGGAATTTATCATTGAGTTCACCATTAGTGAACACTCTTCCGTATCCTTTGAGGGCGTTGACGATCTTGAGGAAGTTCTCGTAGGTGACTCCGATCTCTTCCTTAGGTCCTTGTCTGAAGGCCTCATATTTCTGGTTCAGGAGGGATCTCCGATCATCCCTCACTTCATCCGTGCCCTCCATTAAGATGATCAGGCATTGCCAGATCTCCTGTGCTGTCCTGCAGTTGCAGAAGTTCTGCATCATTGAGTTATCAACTGCGCTAACCAGAATGTTCCGCGCCTTCTTATCAAGTCCTACTAGTACCATCTCGTCCTTGTCCATTTCAGAAAGTTTCTTCGGCACTTTCTTGGTAGGATCAATGGTGGATGCCTTAGTGGGGACATAAGGTCCCTCCTCCACGATCATGAAGAGTCGAGGATCAACTGCTTCCATGTAGAACCTGATCCTTTCCTTCCAGATAGGAAAGTTGAGCCTGGTGCACACTGGGATCTTGCATGTGAACTTGAGACCGTCCATGGTAGATGTTTTCCTTCTTCTTGACGCTAGTGGCAGGATTCAACTCAAGGTGTTAACCTTTTTGATGAGTAACCTCTCTCTGATTCCACTTGAAAGTCCACCTAGTGTCAACTATCTTCACCTATGGGGGGGAATAGGTGACGTGCAGCGTTTTTGCGGAATTTAAGATTGTACCTGCACAATAAAAATAAACAGCACAGCACACAGAATACACAAGCTATTTATAGTGGTTCCCCGATTTGGGTACATCCACTTTCCCCCTTCGACCTATCTCCCAACAAGGGACGACTCGGTCTCTTCACCAACAGGATTGAAATCCAATCCTTGCACTATCGGAAGGAACCCTTCCACATGTAGGAGTCAACACTCCCACAACACGGGTTGCACCCAACCCTTACAACTCGGAACAACCGTTCCTCTACAACAAAAGTAAAGCTAGAATGTACAAGAGATACAAACTACGTTTGGAGACTAAGGTGTCCCTCTTTGTTGACGACGTGTTCTTGAAGTCCACAAAGAGTCCACGACCCTAGAACTCTCTTGGAGAGGATCTCCCCGGAACCGGCGGCGGCAAGGTTCACGGGTTCGGCGGCGACGACGATGTGCGGCTGCTGTACTTTGGAGATCCAAACTTCGTAGCGAAGCTAGCTAGGTCTACCAACGGTCACACGAGGATCGGTCGTCTCGATCGATTCGGACGGGGAAGTTTTCCCGATCAACAAATCGAGAGACAAGGGATCTCTGGATAGACGTGTGAGACTCTAAGCTTGGCTAAGCTTCTGTCGCCGGAAGATCAGGAAGAAATCTCGATCAAAAGCGGCGACCAACTTGCTCGAGCGACGACGGCGGCGGTGCAGCGGAACTCGCGATTTTAGGTCTAGATCGTGCTCGGCTTCTTTCTCTGTATTTCTACTGTTCAAAATACCCGTATATATATACTGTAGACAACTCCAATATGACCGTTGTGGGACCCACAAGAAGAATCCCTAAATCCCGGTCCAGAACATTGACAGCGGCAGAATCGGTTCAGGAAGTTCCAGAAAATCGCCCAAGTCAAAATCGGTGAGAATCGAAAGTGAATCTCGCCGAGTCGCCGAGAATCAAAGGTGATTCTCGACGATTCGGCGAGAATCAAAGATGATTCTCATCGAATTTTACTTGGTTGCACGCACTGATTTAGCCGGGTCGAGACGGCGAGAATCAGCTAGTGATTCTCGGCGATTCGTCGAGAATCACTAGTGATTCTCGACGATTCTTACTTAGAATCAGAGTTGCTTGCAATGAAGTAGTTGGATCGAGTCGGCGGGAATCAGCCATTGATTCTCGACGATTCGGCGAGAATCACTAGTGATTCTCGCCGAATCGGCGAGAATCACTTGGCGATTCTCGCCGATTTACACTTAGATGAATTTTCGTCTTTCCACCCATGATGTGCTCCTTGACCCATCCTTGCTCCTTGTCTGCTCTTGCAAGATCACAGCCCTGTACTTGGAAGTAAATGCACTCCAATAGAGAGAGTACACGTAGGCCAACACACTGATCTGCTCAACGAGGGATTACGTCGTGCAGACCCGTGTATATTGACCCACTGCACCATGACATTGGTGTGCACTTAGCGTGGTATAACTGCAAGTACAACTTGAAATAATTTGTCAAAAACATTGCCTATTTACCTTAGCTTGTACAGGGGCTTCTTCAAATCAGGTACGTTGTGGATACAATACCCAACAGAATGTACAAACATTCAAAGGGCGACTGGTGGCTAAGGGTTTCAAGCAAATTCATGGTATTGACTATGATGAGACCTTTTCCCATGTTGCCATGGTAAAGTCCATTAGGATATTGCTTGCTATTGCTGCGTATTATGACTACGAGATCTGGCAGATGGATGTCAAAATGACTTTCCTTAATGGAAACCTCCTTGAGGAAGTGTATATGACACAACCCGAGGGTTTTGTATCCCCAGATGAAGCCACTAAAATATGCAAGCTGAATAAGTCCATCTATGGACTGAAACAGGCCTCTCGAAGTTGGAATCTTCATTTTGATGAGAAAATCAAAGAGTTTGGTTTCATCAAGAATGAAGATGAGCCTCGTGTTTACAAGCGAATCAGTGGGAGCATTGTTGTCTTCCTGATATTGTATGTCGATGACATACTGTTGATTGGGAATGACATTCCTACCCTGAAAGTTGTTAAGAACAACCTAGGGAACTGCTTTTTAATGAAGGATTTGGGTGAAGCGACTTATATACTTGGTATTAAGATCTATAGAGATAGATCGAAGAAGTTGCTGGGTTTGACCCAGAGTACGTACATCGAAAAGGTGTTGAAGCGGTTCAACATGCTTGAGTCCAAGAAAGGATTTTTGCCCATGTCTCATGGTGTGAATCTCTCTAAGGACCAGTATCTGAAGTCTTGTGAATATAAGGACCGCATGAAGTTGATTCCATATGCTTCGGCAATTGGATCAATCATGTACGCGATGTTATGTACTCGACCCGACGTCTCCTTTGCTTTGAGCATGACTAGCAGGTATCAGTCAGACCCCGATGAGTGTCACTGGATTGCAGTCAAGAATGTCCTGAAGTACTTGAGAAGGACTAAGGATGTGTTCTTGGTGTATGGTGGAGAGGAAGAGCTCGTTGTAAGTGGTTACACGGATGCTAGCTTCCAAACTGATAGAGACGACTCCAAGTCTCAGTCAGGTTTTGTGTTTTGCCTGAATGGAGGAGCTGTGAGCTGGAAGAGTTCCAAGCAAGAGATAGTTGCTGATTCTATAACAGAGGCCGAGTATATCGCCGCAGCTAATGCGGCGAAGGAGGCTGTATGGATTAGGAAATTCATCGGCGAGCTTGATGTAGTTCCTAGAATTGTTGGTCCCGTAGTTCTCTACTGTGATAACAATGGTGCAATTGCACAATCTAAGGAACCTAGATCCCATCAGCGCTCCAAGCATATACTTCGGCGGTTTCATCTTATTCGTGAGATTGTCGAACGAGGAGATGTGAACATTTGCAGAGTGCCGACTGAGGAGAATATTGCGGATCCACTGACAAAGCCTCTCGCGCAGAGAAAGCATGATGGTCATACTAGATCGATGGGTATACGATACCTAAATGATCAACTCTAGTGAGAATCTTGTGGATTGCATGTAAACATGTATTTTGTTGGCTATTTGTTCATATGATGGACAATGTACCTAGTTTTTCTCTTACAATTAATGGCAAGTTCTTTTATTATGAGTTTTTTCTATATGATATTTAAATGTTAACATAATAGATACCCTTAGAATGTTCGCTTCCATGGGACATCAAGTACGTGACTTGAATGTGAGAGCCTATGATTTATTTGAAGCTTCATTCTTAAAAGGTCCCTGGTCGAGTATCATCATAGAAGCTAAGGGTGATGATGGTACATGAAGGCTAGCACGTGCGTTGACTGATGACCGGTTCTCACAGGTCATGATATTGTGATATCAAGTAATCACGTGGGTACTTGTTAGTGAACAAGTTGTACTGGACAGACCCAACCTGAGACTACTCTGTGGATTGTCATCCAATCGTGTCACGAGTAGGTCTCAATTGACAATGGTGTTGTGGTCATTTAACCTGAAGTCACAGCATTCATCAAGTGAGGAAGAGCGTGCTTTGATGCCATCTAAAGTCTTCCTTGAGAAAGGTTGATGATAAGGGTGGTTGTTGGGCATATTACGAATCATTTGGGTGTTTGTGTGTGAGCAAATATGGGATTTGTCCTCCTGTATGACAGGAGTTGCATCCATGGGCCCCTTGATGGAACTGGACTGAGAAATGCATGGCCATGCTTGGTTGAGTCAATATGTGATATTGGACTCACCATTCTCTGGAAGTCCGTCCTGGATCAAGAAACTTGGATTGAGCTATTACGAGGGTGACACGGTCCATGCCTCTAGTTCTTTCCGGATGTAAGGGACAAAGGGACAAAGACAACGCCGATACATTGGTCATAAAGGCTTATGAGTTATAAACTCTTATTGCTTGGGGAGCAATGATGCATTGCTAGATGTCGCTCATTGTTTGTGAGGTTTTTGGTTTGATACTTTCAAGATCAAGTGGGAGTCTGTTGGAGTTACCATGGTGATCTGGAAGTGATCAAACATGTAATCTCACTGCCAACGCGATATGAGCTTGCAGGGTCGCACATAAGAGATGTGGAGAAGTTGGATGATTGACTGTGTTGGTAAAGGTTACCAATCACCGACCTGAATGGGGTTATGGGCAAAGTGTTGCCTTAAAGAATCGTCGGGTTGGGCAAATGTTGCCTTGAAGGACTGGTAAGAATAGTCGACCGAAGGTCGACGAGAATCGTCGAGAAATGGTACTCTGATTCTCGCCGATCGACGAGAATCGTCGAGAATTGGTACTCTGATTCTCGACGATCGACGAGAATCGTCGACCGCAGGTCGACGGTCGACGAGTATGGTCCACCCTGCATTCGGCGAGAATCGTCGAGTATTGTACTCTGATTCGCGCCGATCCTAGGTGATACTCGCCGACTGATTCTCGCCGAACCTGCTTGGTGATTCTCGCCGATCGTCGCCGATTCTCGCCGATTGATACTCACCGATACTGGAACCCTAAATTTCTGGGTGGTCTGCGGATAGCAACATTCCTAAGTCTATTTATGCCTTTGGTATAAAAGGACACTTAGGGTTTTCGGGGAATAAGAGATCTTCTTTCTGATCGAATCGAAATCGACGGAAGTGTTCCGCCGATCCGTTCGCTCCGCCGATCTCGAATCCTGCCGACGTAAGGGTTCCGCCACAGTGCTCGCTCCGTCGACCACCTCCTTTCCAGCGATCGTCGCTGGTGTTGCTTTTCCTGGCGCGGACCTAGCAGTCCGTGGAATAGCAAGGTGCGGTTATCATTCTTCCCGATTATCCGTGCGACGGAAAACTCGGCGTTCTCCCGCTCGTGTGGATTTCTGCAGAGACGTGGATATTATTCCACGTAGAACTCGCCACTAGCAAGAAGACGAAGTTTGGAGCATCTCCGTTGAGTTGTGACTCAACGCCACCGAGGTAATTTTGCCTAGTTGTATGTTAACTTCTTGATTCAACTACCATGGCCCGATCTCATCTCTTTTGGGTTTTCTTGATATTTTGTTCTTTCGCTACGTGCACAAGCGTTGTGCCATCCTTATAGAGAAACCCAACAGTTGTAGACCCTATAAGCCTTACTATTGTTGTTGTACCCAACAAAGATCCCCTCTTGGGACTTGGCAACAAACTTAGTCAAGTAAGACTTTCCACTGTTAAGTATAAAGCACTTACAACCAAAGATCCTGAAGTAGGATAGGTTTGGTTTTCTGCCTTTCACAAGCTCATAGGGGGTCTTGTTGTGGCTTTTAGTTATGGTAGCCCTATTAATAACATGGCATGCAGTATTAACTGCTTCAGCCCAGAAATATTCTGGTAGTGATGTATCACTTAATAGGGTCCTACCAGCCTCAATCAAGGTTCTATTCTTCCTCTCAGCAATGCCATTTTGCTGAGGTGTTCTTGGTGAAGAAAACTCTTGAAATATCCCAAATTCTTCACATAGTTTTGCCATACTATCAGACTGAAATTCAGTATCATGGTCACTTCTTATTTTGACCACTGTACTGTCTAGTTCATTCTGAATTTGTTTGACAAAGCTATAGAAGACACTAGGTGTTTCAGATTTCTGTCTAAGAAAGAACACCCAGGAAAACCTTGAGTAGTCATCTACAACTACAAAGGTATATACCTTCCTACCTAGGCTGTGAACTGGCATAGGACCAAAGAGATCCATATGCAAGAGGTATAAACACCTCACAGCATCCTTGTTTTCAATGCTACTAAAGGTGGATCTTGTCTGCTTGCCCTTTTGACAAGCTGAGCATATTCCATCTTTAATACACTTAACTTGAGGACCATTACTCACTAACTCTTTACTAAAGAGTTGCCCAATTATCTTGTAGTTGAGATGGGCTAGCCTCTTGTGTCATTTGACACAATGAGAGACTTTCTCATCAGCTACAAGACACACTGGAGAACCATTATTCTCACACATAATGTCTAGACAGTAGACATTCCTTTTTCTATAACCTGTCAAAATGATCTCTTGATCATTTGATCTCCTAATATGACAACCATCTTTGACAAATGAGATGTCATATCCTGCATCACTCAATTGACTTATACTAATAAGGTTATGTTTCAAACCATTAACATAGGCCACTTGAGTAATAGTTATATGGGAGCTAGAAATGTTACCAAAACCCTTGATGATTCCTTTTTCAGAACCACCAAAGGTGACTTTTGGACCATTCTTGATAGGTGTGTAGTCCTTTAGCAATCCCCTTGTTCCAGTCATGTGTCTGGAACATCCACTGTCCAAGTACCATATTGGGGCATGGCCACTTGGACTTACCTGCAAAACAGATTAGTGAACCTTAGAACCCAAAGATTTCTTGGGTCCTTGGTACTGGTTATTTTGCTTCCTAACAAAGCTACCTGCAGGTTTTCCAACAGGCAGTTTGCTACTCACTTTGGCACTTGCATTGTGCCAACAGTCCATGGCAAAGTGGCCTACCTTGCCACAGCACCAACACTCAAACCTATTGTACCTTTGCTTAGGTACATTCTTAGCTGTTTTATCTACAGCTGGCTTATTGAGAGCTGGGACTTTGCCCTTGGACTTGGACTTGGACTGAACAGTCCTAGCTGGTTTAGCAAACCCCAGTCCAGCTTTATCTTTTTGATGAACAAATTCATCAATTAAGGGTAGAACTGACCTTGGTTTAGAAAACCTAGCAATTAAATCTCTTTCCTTCTGAAGACTAATCTCCAGACATTTGATTTGATCATTCTTAAAAGTTATAGTTCCCATCTGAATCACAGTTATGTGCTTCAGTCTGGCTATCTCATTAAGTTTTTGATCAAACAACTTCTCATAATCAGTTGCAGCCACTTTGAGACTTGCAATCTCCTTAGTTGACTCTTGGCCAAGGATTTACATTTCTTAAATGCTTGCAACAGAACTTTATATTCATCTATCAATTGATGAATATCCACTTCAGACTCAGATGCACTCTCATCACTTGATGATGATGAATCTGATTCTGAATTAGCACAAGAAATTAAACTGAAAGAACAATTTTGTACCTTACTAGGTCCTGGCTGCTCCAGGATTTTGTCACTTTCTGTCAATGCCATCAGTCCTTGGCATTGACTGTCCTCTTGTTCATATATAGAGTTCATGATCTGAATGAACTCTTCTTCCTCTTTCTCAGCATACAGTCCTATATATGCTTCAGCATCTGACTCAGTTTCTGATGAAGAAATGTCTGACAGGCTCTTATCCTTTTTGGCAACAAAAGATCTTTCCTTCTTGCCCTTGAATTGAGTCTTTTTCTTATCATTAGACTCCTTTCTTTTCTCTAGACAGTCTGCAATAACATGTCCTTGTCTATTACAGTAATAGCATACAATTTTTGAAAGAGTTGCTTTGCTAGACTTGGTCTTTTTCCTGTCTTTCTTTGATGACTTTTTATTCTGATAATAGTCATCTTTTCCTTGTGAAGTAGATGGCCTTGTCCTCCACTGTTTCTTCTTTAAGAACTTCTGAAAATGTCTTGTGAATGCAACAAAGTCCTCATCACTTTCACTGCTTTCACACTTTCTGCTTGCTGACTCATCTGACTCAGTTTCAGCTACTTTTGGTGGTGGAGTTGGTGACTTACTTCTGTACTTTCTGGGGGCTTCTGTTTTAAATGCCACTGTCCTTTCTTTATGTTCACTTCTTGTAGATTTCTCCTCTTCTTTCCTCACCATCAACTGCATTTCATAGGACAGCAGTTTTCCAAACAGTGTTGGTGGAGGAATTTCTGCTAACTTTGCCATTTCCCTAATGGCACAGATCTTGGTGTCCCAATCTTTTGTAAGGGATCTTAGAAACTTATCATTGAGCTCATAATTACTGAACTCTGCCATAGGACATTAGCTCATTCATAATCCTATAGAACTTCTTATAGCATTCAGTTATGCTATCAGTCCTACCTTGCCTGAAACTTTCATATTCTTGGTTTAGCAAAGATTTTCTGTCCTACCTCACTTCTTCAGAACCCTCCATGTACACAATAAGAGTATCCCACATCTCCTTAGATGTCTTACATTGTATCAAATTCTGAAAGGTAGCATCATCTATAGCACTCACAATTATGTTCTGAGCCCTCTTGTCCATTGTGGCTAGAACTATCTCATCCTTTGTCATTTCAGAGAAATCCTTAGGTGTTCTCTGATTTGCATCTAAGACTGAAACCTTCATGGGCACATATGGCCCTTCTTTCACTGTGATATAAATCCTAGGGTCTGAGGCTTCCATAAACAGTCTCACCCTTTCCTTCCAGATGCCAAATATTTCTTTTCTGCAAATGGGTAGCTTCATGGATCCCAATTCCTTATGATTCTCAGTGGAACCCATGGTTCTTGATTTTCTTGATTCTGTACTGTACTTAGACTGAATCTGCCAACAGGATCTACTCAGACAGTTATGTCCCTTTTTGAGTAACCTGGCTCTGATACCACTTGAAAGATATTGTACCTAATCACCTAGAGGGGGGGTGAATAGGTGACTAAAATCTTTTTAACTTTTTAGGCAGAATTCAGATTATAACATAGAATTATATCTACTTTTGCACAGCAATCATCCAGCAATCACAGATTTACACAAGCACACAGTAGACACATAGATTTATAGTGGTTCCCCAAGGTTTGGGTACATCCACTTTCCCCCTTCGCCTATCTAGTAGTGTACTAGATTCGGCCAAACTCCTCCACTATCTCAGATCCTCAGATCTTACACTCAGAACCCCAAAACAGGTTCCTACAGCTCAGGCCCAAGGCCCTACAACTCAGCTTCTTCATAAAGCCTACACTCAGCTTCTTCACAAAGCCTACACTCAGCCACCAAGGCCTACACTCAGCCACAACAGGCCTACACTCAGAGATACAAATCTCCTACACTCAGGCACACAGGCCCTACACTCAGCCTTTATAATTACAGGCTTACAAACTCAGATCCCTAAGGAGCCTACAAGAAAATATGAATACAAAAATGTAAACCCTACAACTCAGAGAAAAGAGAGAAGAGTTGTGAGTTTCTTGATGAGTTCTTGGAAGAACTCAGCTGGGATCAACCTGACTTGGCTTTCTTCAAAGCTTCTTGAATGTAGAACACAATAAGATTGATCTCCTCTGCAGTTGATCCTTGATCTCTGCTACTTAAGATTCAGAATAAAATATGAACCCTTCTTCTCAGCCTGGTTCCAACAGCTGACTTCTTGGATGGAGCTCTCTCTCTCCAACTTCTTAGATCTTCTCTAGATTCTTCAATGAATAGCTAGACCTTCTTTGTATTACTTGATGTGTTGATCTTGTCAATCATCTTCTTTCTATAGACAGTATAAGCCTATATATAGGCCTTCTTCATGGTAACCGGCTGGTCCGGTTCATAACTGATTTCTGACAACTCTGACAGGTGCTGTAGACTGGCTGGAATGGCAGCTGTCAAGTCATCCAGTCAGTTCTTGAAAAATCTGTAACTGTCTGAAAGTGTCGAGACTGTCTGTCTTTAAGTGTCGACACTTATAGACTAAGTGTCGACACAAGTTGACTAAGTGTCGACACTAGTCTTCAAGGTGTCGACACAACTCCTTGTGTTGTAGAATTCACTTCTCGACACAGCTTCTTCTTCATGTGTCGACACTGATATTGAGTGTCGACACAACACTTTGTTCTTCAGTATTTTGCTGAATTCTTGTAAGTGTCGACACAACACCTTTGTGTCGACACATCTTCATGTGTTGAACTTGTTAAGTGTCGACACATCTTTCTTGGTGTCGACACATGCCTTCTGTGTTGATACTTGCTGAGTGTCGACACTGCTCCTTGTGTCGACACATTCTTCTTCTGTTGAGACTCTAGTTGAGTGTCGACACATCTCCTTAGTGTCGACACTTGTACTTAGAATTTTGTTGGAATTTGCTAAGTGTCGACACAGCTCCTTGTGTCGACACTTTCTTCAAGTGTTGAGTCTTCAGCTGAGTGTCGACACATTCTTTCTTATGTCGACACTTTCTTCAAGTGTTGAGTCTTCAGCTGAGTGTCGACACATTCTTTCTTGTGTCGACACTTACTTCAAGTGTTGACTCTTCTGCTGTGTGTCGACACATTGTTCTGGGTGTCGACACTTATACTTAGACTCTACTGACTTTTGCTGAGTGTCGACACAGCCTCCAAGTGTCGACACTTTCTGATCTAGACACAGTTTCACTGGGTGTCGACACAACTGCTAAGTGTCGACACTGCTTCACTGCACTTTTCTTCATTGAGTGTCGACACAGCTCCTTGTGTCGACACTTTCTGTCTGGTGTCGACTCTGCATCCCTGGTGTCGACACAAGTACTCCAAGTGTCGACACTGCTTGCCGGGGTGTCGACACAAGTCTTCTTAAGTGTCGACACTTTGCTCCTGGGTGTCGACACATGGACTTAGAAACTTTTTCATCTTTCCTGCAAATACTTCACCTGCACAAGTAAACTCAAAACACATCAAATACATTTTGATGTATATCATTGAGTTGGGTGAGGCTTCTTCAAATCAGGTACATTTAGACCAATGTACCCAAAACTTCTACATGCCTGAACCTGATGCATTCAAAAGAAAAGAATGCCTCAGCAAAAAAGAGTCAAAAAGGCGACTAAACACAAATCAAAGGTTCAAAGAAGACAAGTGGGTTACTAACCCCACTGAAAAGCTACAAACCCACAGAAGTCAATAGAGTACGAGTAAGGGAAATGATTAGCTTGGCACAAAGTGGCCATATAAAGAGAAGATTTTGCACTAAGTGCAGAAAGGACTCTTAGTGATGTCCTAATCATAAATATATATATATATAATCATATAAATAGCATTGATTAGGTTAAAGAGTGAATCATCAGAGTCTGACATAAAAACGGTACTGAGGTGGTGGCTATCTTTCCAACACAACCATTATTAAAGCTTGAGGAGAACGGGTGGTTTGATTCCTAGTCGCAGCGGTCAGCTAGTCTCCTTGTTCTGGCGGTTTGGCTCAGTGGTCAGGAGGTTTACCATAGCAGCAGTGGCCTACTGGTTTGTCCCAGTAGCCGTAAGGTGATTAACCGTAGCAGCGGTTATCAGATTAGCCGCAGTAGAGGTTTGGGAGTTAACCGCAACTACAGTATGGAGGTTAGCCGCGGTAGCGGTCTGGGAGTTAACCATAGCTGCGGTCTGGAGGTTAACCACAGCAGCGGTATGGGAGTTAACCGCAACTGTGGTCTGGAGGTTAGCCGCAACAGCAGTCTGCTGGTTAACAACACCTGCGGTCATGAGGTTAGCTGCAGTAGCGGTCTGGATACTTGCCGCATTAGTAGCCTGATGGCTTGCTGCAACAGCGACCTGGAGACTTACCACAGCGGTAGTTGTGGGAGTCTACAACTGTGGTCTAGTTGCTAGTAGTTGCGGTCAGGCGACTAGCAGTGGCAGTCTGGAGGCTTATCTCTATTGCCGCTGGGTGATCTTCTTTAGCTGCTCTTTGTACAGTGTTGTAGTTTGACAGTGTCAAACTGCATAGTCGTACGGATTGTATTTAGTCTCAGATATCTTGTTGTATTCTACCATCTCCCCCATTTTATATAAATAAGGGCCATATATGTGTATTATTTTGATCTGCTCAGGGTGTTGCAGATCATTCTTTGTTCATACACAAAACCTTTGGTAGTCTTATTATTCTTGCGGTTTATGTGGATTACATTCTTCTTACAGGGGATGATAGAAAGGGCGTGGATATGACAAAGAAGCATCTACTTCAGCATTTTGTTACAAAGGATACGGGGTATCCTAAATACTTTCTAGGAATTGAGATATCTTGAAAACCTGGTTACATAGTTCTTTCACAGGAGAAATATTCCTCGGATCTCTTAAAAGATACAGGTCTCCTTGGGATTAAACCTGCTCAATCTCCAATGGTTGTTGGGATGATAAGTGTTGGAGTGAGGACTCACCTCTTCTTGTAGATATCACCAGATGCAGATGGCTTGTGGGGAAACACATTTATCTGACAGTCACAAGACCAGATATTTGTTATGTAGTAGGAAGGGTGAACCAGTTTATGTAAGCTCCTAAGGAGTGTCATCTACAATCGGCTATAAAGATTCTAGAGTATGTGAAAGGTGCTCCAGGGAAAGGACTTTTATTTCAGAAAAGGGGATATTTGAAGGTTGAGGCATACTTTGATGTTAGTTATGTAGATGATAAGGAAGATAGGAAGTATACGTCTGGGTTTTGTACCTTGTTGGAGGAAATTTGGTCAGCTAGAAGAGCAAGAAACTTGCTGTAGTTTCTAGGTCAAGTGCAGAAGCCGAGTATAGAAGCATGGCTCTAACTGCTTGTGAGCTGAAGTGGATACAGACACTTATGCTTGATTTAAGAGAGGTTTATGATCATCATCTACCAATGTTCTTTGATAATAAGGCTATCATATATTTTTTGAGGAATTCAGTCTTTCATGAGAGGACGAAGCATATCGAAGTAGATTGCAACTTCATTAGTGTGGAGATATTGAAGAATCAAATTTACACACCGTTCATTACCTCAAAGAGAGAGCTAGCTGATTTCTTCACCAAACTAGACACTTCTTTTGGAAAGTTTTGCAGCATGCTGGGTATGGTTGACATATATGCTCCAAATTAAGGGGGAGTGTTGGATCTTGAGGAGACCATGCGGTTTGATTCCTAGTCATAGGGGTCAGCTAGTCTCCTTATTCTGGAAGTTTGACTCAGCGAACCATAGGTTTGCCACCGCAGCAGCGGCCTACTGGTTTATCACAGTAGTCGTATGGTGATTATGTGTAACAACGGTTATGAGGTTAGTCACAGTAGCGGTCTGTGAGTTAACCATAGTTGCGGTCTGGAGGTTAGCTTCGACAGCGGTCTGGGAGTTAACCGCAGCTGTGGTTTGTAGGTTAGTCATGTCAGCGGTCTGGGAGTTAACCGCAGCTGTGTTCTGGAGGTTAGCCACAATAGCAGTCTGGGAGTTAACCATAGCTGCGGTCTGGAGGTTAGCCGCAGTAGCGGTCTGGTGGTTAACAACACTTGTGGTCATGAGGTTAGCCGTAGCAGTAGTCTGGATACTTGCCTCAGCAGCAGCCTGATGGCTTGCTGCAGCAGCGGCCTAGAGACTTGTTGTAGTAGCAGTGGTGGGAGTCCGAAACTATGGTCTGACAGTTAGCAGTTGTAGTAAGGCAGCTAGCTGTGGTAGTCTGGCGACTTATCTCTATTGCTAGCATCGGATTACCACAGCGCCGCAAGTATAGAAAATCCAGAAAATTTTTAAAGGTATACTCGATGAATTTACTTTTCAGATGACGAATTCAATTAGAATAAACGAGAATACTCGATGAATCCACTGCTCACTCGATGAATTCTACTCGGCTTCACGAGAACACTCGATGAATTTGACTTGATCACTTGTGAACACTCGATGAATTCTACTTAGAAAACTTGGTGAATTGGCTTAATCTCTCGACGAATTTTACTTAGATTCCTCGACTAACTCAGCCAACTATACGAGAACATTTGATGAATTCAGCTCGACCTCACGATATCAATCAATGAATTTGGCTTGACATCACGAAAACACTCAACGATTCGACTTGATCAATCATGAACACTCGATGAATTCTACTTAGAAAACTTGGCGAATTCGCGTAAGCTCTCGATGAATTTTACTTAGATTCCTCGACTAACTCAGCCAACTATACGGGAACATTTAACAAATTCGGCTCAACCTCATGATATCCTCTCGACGAATCCTACTTAATTTATACGAGAATACTCGATGAATTTTACCTAACTTCTTGGGAACACTCGATGAATTCTGCATAACCAAAATTTTCAATCTCCAAATCAAAATTTGAACTCCAAGGAGACAAGACACGTCCCTCTTGGATCTTAACGAGAAAGAAAAAGTAGGAAGAAAAATAATAACAATAAAGCAAGAGGGGTAGACCTCCACTTGCCTCAAATCTCAAAGAAATCGCCTTCACAACACCCCACATGATGGATCAGCAACAAGGAACCCCCAACGTGTAATTTCTGAAAGATTTGGGGCGAAAATGAAGGTTAGGACTACAAGCTCCTACCCCAAAAATCCACGAAATTGAAAATACTCATTGCACACATGAAGATCTCGGCGAGAGCAGTCTGAATCTCTACTCCGACGATAATTTCCTACACTCTAGCTCCGGTGTCAGCGGATGGAAGATTTTTGAAAAGGGTCGACTCTCCTCCTGTTACGGGGTCGGGTTTGGCAGACGAAGAAGAAGAAGTTTCATAAACCTAATTTCCAAGGGTTCGGCTTTTATAGGGGGTAGAGATTTTAATTAAATAAATCGAAAATTTTGTTATTACCTTAATCGATGTCTATAAAAGATATTGTAGACGCACCGAAATGTTTGAACTAACGTAACGCCCTTACGCTATTATTACGCGACTACATTAATTTAGTGGTGTTACACCCAAATTGGAGAACCACTATATATTATTATGCGTTCGTGTTGTGTGTGATTGGTTCTGAACATTAACTTTATGTTCCACAAATAAATTTGAATAAGGCCAAACACCAATTCACCCCCTCTAGGTGTGTAGTGCCATCAAATGACTTACTCCTGCTCTGTTGCGCTCCACTTATGACTATTTTGCTTCGACGACTGCTCCTGTGAGCGCATCTCAAGGATTGGAGTTTTCTCAGGAGACTTATAAAGGAGATGTGACTATCACTCTCTTAAAACTCCAACTTTTGCACGAAGCTACAACTAATGAATTTCGTCAGAACTGGTGCTGGCTCCATGATTTTTTCCCTTTTCAGATTTTTCACATAAAAATCTTATTGTTTGTTGTTAGTTCTACATTTTAACTATTTGCACGCTTAACCTATTCTTGAGATAAGATGATATGATTCCTTTTGTCCATGAGAATGCTAAACTACTCATAACAAGTATTTAACTAGTTGAATCTTAAGAATATATATCATCAGAAAATAAATAGTATTCATTTGGTATTAAATAAAAAGTGATGGGGTTCCCGATAGAATTTTCCAAGTCAAGCCGGTGGGACTTTTGCCGAAATACCCAGGCAATAAGAGCCAATCGGACAAGCTGCGTACATGATTCGCGCCCGCTCGAAGGGCATATTTTCACCCTGTGAGGAGAGCCAAACCGAGCACGGTGTACATGCACGTATGGCCCACAGGTCATGTCGCCCGCACGGGCGGGTGGGCGCACGACCTTTCTAGGGAGCACGCTCTACGCGCACCGCATTAGTAAACTCCCCTGTCTACCCGAACCGCTTGTGGGTGTGCTTGTCATTTTTTTGAAAATTGGTGGTCCAAGTACCAGAATGGAGCAATGTCATTTGCCCAATCAAGATCCAGCCTGGCACAATTACTAAGATTCCCTCCAAAAACTATAAAAGGCCCCCAAACCTTCATTTGAATACAAGTAACTCCAAAGATCAAAGAGAGCTCTGAGGTTTTTCGGCGAGACGTGCAACTTATATCGTTTCTCCACTTTGAATGCACTCTACTTCCTCTCTAGTCCACTCATTGCCTGACGCTCACTTGAACACTTTTGTTAGTGTCGAAGAAGACATCAAAGTGTGCTCCTATGGATGCTCTTCACCAAGCTTCTGTTGGAACTATTGTTTTATATTCCCTATGTTTAAGAATATCAAATCTCAGGTTGTATTTGATCACATCTTATATTGATCGACTGTGCAGGTTGACAGGTTCAAGCAAAGAGAAGAAGTCTCATACTGATGCTAACGCTGAGCAATAGAAGTTACAGTTGGGCGGTAGCCGTGAATTAATTAGACAGAGCTCTCGAGAACCTACCTCTCTGCGCTAGTTCCATCGCCCGTGCTAGCTCTACGAATTAATTGGGCAAAGCTCTCGGGATCCTACCGCCTCAAAGCAATAGCATGGTACCGCGCCGCGGTAACCCACTCAACGCCTCATGGCGTTGAGAGGGTTGAGTCAACTCTACCGCCGGGCGCTAGCATGGTACCGCGGCGCAGTAGTCTACTCAATGCTCCAAGGCATTGAGTGTGCTGAGACAAGCCTACCGTTGGGCGCTAGTTCGCTACCACCCTGTGGTAGTCCACTCAATGCTTCAAATCATTAAGTGCATTGAGATAGGCCTACCATTGTGCGCTATCTTCCTACCGCTCCGCGCTAACATTGGAAAAAGTAAAATATTCATTTTGAATATTTTTCCTAATTTGGAGGACAGCTGGCACATCAAGCGCGCGAACCTACCATCGGGTGCAGTATTACCACAGGCGGTAGCCTATTTTCACGAAGACATATATAAGGCCACCTCGGTTTTTATGCCAGATATCGGATGACAAAAAGATACAGGAGTTCGTGTATTCTAGGGTTCGGCTGCTCTCTTTGTGCTCCATTCCAAAAAAGTCTCTTTGCGCTCTCTTTGAACTCCATCCTTTAGATTCCTGACATCCTTATTTTTTTTAATCTTCCATTTTTTCTAAATTTTGTGGTGAGGAAAATCGACCGGTAAGGGTCGTTGGAATCCGAGGAGGATTTCGTGGAAAATCATCCTGGGGATAGGGACGTCTAGATAGAAGGATCTAGCGGGGCTCTAAGACACTTCCTTGAGTGGAGGTGAAGACTCGACTAGAGGACCTTTCTCGGAGGGAAAGGGATAGAGCCAACCGGTCCATGGAGCGGGTCCGTATAGAAAACACAAGAGTTTTATTTTTCACCACATTCGATCTCCAGTGTCACGGAGATCACAGTTTTGTAGTTCTTCAAAAACTATTGTGGTTTTTAAATCTTGCAATGAAATTGTTTTTTGTGATATTGCCTGCATGAGTATGCTGCGAATACTGTTCTGATTTCTAGTGTATGGTGCTCAAGCATAATTAACTAGGAAAACGAGTTACGTGACTTACCACCGCGCGTTAGCTACCTAACGATCTGTGGTAGTTTCCAAAACTAGATTTTCTTGGTCAAAGTATTTTAAATTTCATTAAACTCGAAAAACCTTATCCCCCCTTCTATGGTTGGTTGGCCACAAGATCCAATAAGTGGTATCAGAGGGAGGTTATTTCTAAAGGCTTAAAATCCTGAAGAAAGATGACCAACTCTATTCACGCATTCTCTGAGGGACAAGGTGTGAGTAGACCTCCACTCTTTATGGGGAGTGACTATAGTCACTGGAGAACACGCATGAAAATTTTTTTGATGACTCAAATCATGAACGTATGGGACATGGTAGAGATGAAATACACTGCACCCACTGTCACTATAGGGGACATAGTCCTATCAAACCAAACGATAAGTGGGATGACGCAGATAAGCTTAGATGCACAAATAATGCTAAGGCAATGAACTCTCTATTCTGCGCATAAAATAAAACTTAATTCGATCAAATCTGCAACTTTGAAATTGCATATGATATATGGCGGTTAATTGAACTTACTCACGAAGGTACTTCGCAGGTGAAAGAGTCAAAGTTGTTCCGACTCAAGTCCGAATATGAACAGTTTTGGATGGAGATCGACGAGGAGGTTGACAGCGTGTATACATGATTCACCAAGATTTTTAATGCCTCAAGATCCCTCGGGAAGAGCTTTTTAAATAGTGATCTGGTGAGGAAGATCATGCGATCTTTGCCTCCTCGCTTCAACCCGAAGGTGACTGCAATCGCCGAATCTCATGATATCAGCACCCTGGAGATAGAAATCCTCATCGAAAATCTGAAGACATATGAACTTGAACAAAATATTCAAGTGGAGGAATATCCCAGAGAAGTAAAGAAGAAGGGACTGGTGTTGAGGGCTACAAGGGAGAAAAAGGCTGCTGAAGAATCTGAGGAGGATGACGAGGAAAGCTTCTACGTTCGGGAGTTCAAAAAATTCATGAAGAATCCCAAGAAGCAGGGACAATTTAAGAAATTCCTGAAGAGAGGAGCTGGAGAAGCCTAAAGGTGGACCAATCCAATGAAGGAAGGATAAGGCGATGATGAGAAGTGACAGCCTGAGTGTTATCACTGCCACAAGCCTGGGCATAAAAAGAGGGACTGCCCAAGGCTCTAAAAGGACAAAAAAGGAAAAGCTAAGCCAGCACAAAGGTAAGAAGAAGACACTGAAGGCGCTTATGTGGGATGAAGAAGGATCTCACGAATCAATCACCTTAAATTCTAGCTCTAAATACGAGGCAAATCTATGCCTCATGGGAAGGATGCAAGAAGAATCTGACGATGAGTCCAGTGTCTAGAGCTACACTGAGGTAACTCCACCCATATATACTGAACTTCTTTAAATTTATGGACATTTATATAAGAAATTAGATAGTTTGATTCTTGAGAAGAATTCCATGCAAAATGAGAATACGAAATTCAAAAAGGACTTTGAAAACTTAAATAATGAACTAGTAAAAAGTGGCAAAGAAAAGATTGAATGTCTAGAGTGTTGGATCTTGTGGCCAACCGTAGAGGGGGGTGAATAAGGTTTGGAGCGTTAAGAGGAATCTAAAATATTTCTTTCCAGGAATTCGAGTTCTGGAAGCTACCGAGGGGAGTTAGATAGATAACACGCGGTGGTAAGTCTATGAACTCGTTTCCCTGAGCAGATTTGAGTCTGCCCCTACTAACACACAAAATCTCTAAGCAGTCACAGCACACATCCAGAAATAATCACCACAGAAATATAAGATTTCATTGCATAATTTCAAAATAATAATAGTTCTAGATGAGTACAAAAAGGTGAACTCCGTGATGCCGTAGATCGAGGCGATGAGTAGAAATAATCTTTTGGTTTCTATACTGATCCGCTCCACGGATGGGTTAGCTCTCTCCTTTTCCTTCCAAGAAAACGTCATCGAGCCGACTCTTCACCTCCACACAAGGAAGGGTCTTAGAGCCCCGCTAGATCCTCCCGATCTAGACATCCTTATCCCTAGGATGATTTCCTACGGAGTCCTACCCGAATTCCAAAGACCCTTACCAATCGATTTTCCTCTCCACAAGATTTCGAAAAGATAAATAGATTACAGGAATAAGAGATGTAAATATTTAAAAGGATGAAGTTCTCCCTTTTATGACTTCTCCGTAGAACGATCCTCGGCCGGTGCTTGAGATCTCCATTTGATGGCAACCGGTCGTCTCTTCGTATTCGATGTAGATCTTGAAACACTGGATTCTTTTGATCACGAGTGGGAGGGAGATGATTGTCTTCTTCTTCGATGGATACTTGTAGAGTGGAGCGCAAGGAAGAGCGGCCGAAACATAAAATTCACGAACTCCCGTCCTTTCTTCTTTTCAGATGTCAGGCACAAAAACCAAGACGACTTTTTATACATCTCCATAAAAATATGCTATAGCCGGCGGTAATACTAGCGCCCGGCGGTAGGTTCGTGCGCTTGTTATGCCAGTTGTCATCCACATATGGAATACCATTTAAAACGAATATTTGTCGTTTAATCATTACAAGTGTCGTGCGATTACCACTACCGCCACGCAGTAATATGGAGCACGATGATTCAGAGCAGTCGTGTCGAGTCGTCGAGAGGCTAGCGCGGTGCGGTAACTGCTATCTCCTAGCGGAGCGGTAGGTCTTTGTCGAGAAATCCTACTCTACTATTGTCAAGAGATATTCGTCGAGTGTTTAGCGCGGCGCGGTAGTTGCTATCACCTAGCGGTAATTTCCCGAGAGCCAGTCCAAAGTAATTCATCGCATTAACACGTACGATATGACTAGCACAGAGCGATAACTTCCTGAGAGCTCTGTCCAATTAATTCACGGCTACCGCTCGGCGATAACTTCTAACACTCGACAGTATCATCTATAGGAGGCTTCTTCTCTTCACTTGAATATATCAACCTGCACACTCTATCAATAGAAGACGTGATCAAATACAATCTGGGAGTTGATATTCTCAAACTCAGAGAATTTGAAACATCAGTTCCAACAAACTCCCCCTTTTGATAATTTCAACTTCTGTTCACGAGAAATAACAATGAGATAGAGTACGTGGATAAAGACTAAAAGTTATGGGCTAACATTAGGTTGCAGCAGGTTCTCTATATGTTTTCCCTACACATGCTCCCCCTATCTACATGTTCGACATGCTCCCCCTATCTATGTGCACACCCCCTACATGTGACCTCTCCTAGCCCATGACTCATGAACAGTTTATTCTCCCCCTTTGATAAATTCAAAAGGTTGTGCAATGCCAACCAGACATGCGGGAGAAAATAGTAGAAATGAAGAGCGTTGAGACAAAAATCAAGTAGTGCACACACAAAGTTAAAGATATACATAACACGCACAGAGGTGACTCAACGAAAATATATATCAGAGAATTTCAAGCACATGGGTCACACCATGGATCAAGGAACACAGTCAAAGAGATTCATTTTTTTGTTTTGAGAACATGCAGTGGACAACACAAACTAAACTAAGCACACAATGAGTATATTTACAATGTTATAAGAGTGAGAGGGTAATCACGTGGCACAAACATTGAAAAACGTCATGAGTGTAAATCGTGTGCTCGTACATATTGTGCTAAAGAGAAGGAGAGTGTAGTTGCAATCCAATTCTTATACGCGGAAGTCTTAGACAACGCAATGACATGTGTTCGTGTAGCATCGATAGCGAGATAACACCAAGGGAAAGAAAGCATATTGTCCATGGATATCTCGACCGTCTAGGAACCCAATATAAGGGAAATAAGATGAATAATCACCTCACATGTCATTCTATGTCATATATGGGGAAGAACTAGGGGCACTAATCTAAAGATATAGTCGATGCATAAGATCGAAGTGACTCTTTAACCAAGGTGCTCATCCTCACAATGTTCATGAAGACTTATCAGGAGGAGTGACTAGTGCTTGGGGGACCATGAGAAGAGATGTGATAGTTTTCATAGAGTTATTTTGTTAGTGTAGATCTATCACTTTGACCATTCTATTCATTTTCTTAAAATCACGGAGCCCCGAGTCAATCAAAATCTATCCACCTAGATAGATACACTTTAACTTGTATACATACGACTTTTATACTAGAGTTTTTCGCCCAAAGTTCACACCCAATATAATCACAAATGTATCATGACATTGATTATTCAACGTATTTCTAGCGTGTTAGAATCTGGTGTCACGAGCTATATCATGTACACATAGCATTGTTCGCCTTGAGTGCACCGGCTAGGGATGTGTGTACCATGTGAGTCATTCCCTTATCTAAATCCTCACACATACCTAGAGGCATAGTCAACACACACGACCTCGTCTTGTTGTATTCAATAGCTAGCACCGATAGATTCAGCCCACTATGATTGGAAGACAATGTTTACCTAGATTACACATCTAAACTCAAACATTGTACATACGCGTTATGGTCTACGTCACAATCATGTGAGCCCAATAGGGAATGGATAACCCATAGTCCTTTTTTTTGTTTTTGTTTTTTAATAGAAAAGAAAAAAAACTCAAGAAAACAAAAATAAAAAAAGTAAAAACATGAACCAAAAAAACACACGAATCTAATTAGGATGAGAGATCCAGAATACCAAGCTCGAGTCAAAGTAGTGAGAAATGTGCATCCGGGAGTTGCTTGGTGAATATGTCCTCTAGTTGGTCATCAGTGCCAATGAAAACCACACTCACGTTCTCCCTTTTTATATGGTCTCAAATAAAGTGGTGGCGCACATCAATATGTTTTGATTTGTAGTGGTGCATTGGATTATATGTCAAGTCTATGGCACTCTTATTTTCGCACCTAAGTGTAACATTTCTACCAGAAAGGCCAAAGTCTTCTAACGTTTGAGACATCCACAGTGCTTGTGCGCAACAACTTCCAAAGGCAATATATTCGGCCTCAGCGGTAGAAAGTGCAGCAGAGTTTTATTTTCTACTTGACCAGGAAACTAATGCAGGCCCTAGAAAGTGACATGTACTACTTGTGCTCTTGCGATCAAGTGAGCATCTGGCATAATCCGAGTCTGACTACCCGTGAAGTGTAAAATAAGTGGTATGTGGGTACCAAAATCCAAGATTTTGTGTGCCAATCAGATACCTAAAAAATGTGCTTTACGGCTTTTAAGTGTGACTCCTTAGGGTCGGCTTGATATCTAGCGCAAAGACACGCCGCGAATATGATATCGGGCCTAGAGGCACTCTGATAAGTTGTAAATATACGTATTTTTATGTACAATAAATAAGTCATTTTAGTTTCTTTTTCTTATTTTTAGTTAATTTTCTTTAATAAATTGTTCCTTTTTTTGTAAATGCATTGCTAACTTAGCTTTATTTTATTTTCCTGAAATTTTTAGGAAAATTCTCAAAATTGCATAGTACACGCTCGTGTACTTTAGGTCATGCTCGTGACCTTCAATTCCAAGTGAAATCAACCGCCCGCAAAGAAATTGTTGAACACGCCCAAGTACACGCCCGTGCCCAATATGACACGGCCGTGACCAAGCCTGTGTCACACCAGCTCGACGATTTCAAGCTCGACGTTCGTTGACCGACCCGACACGCCCGTGTCAAGATACGACACGGGCATGACTTCTCTACCTGGCCTCACAAGACGTCGCCAGCGATGAAATGATGCGACGTCTTCCCCCAGATCAACCTTCCTGACATGCCCGTGACAAACAGAGTCACACCCGTGACCCGCCACGTGTACAGTCGCAAAGTCAAACCAGCCATCAAATCCCAGCACAGACTTATGAACAGTGCTTACACGCCCCCCTACACGTCCATGACCTAGGGCGTGTACCATGAAAATTTAGCCTATAAATTGAAATTTTCTATATGAATTCTTGTTCTTCTTCTTTGGACCATTTTGCTTAAGAGGTGCTGCCTAGATGTACTTCCAAACTATGTAAAGGGACTTTCTCCCCCTCTCTTATGTTTGTTTTTAGCTTTTTGTAAAAATCTTTTTAGTTTAATAAAATGTTTAGATTTTTGTCTTCTTATGTTGTTTTGGAATGCATCTATGTGCCCACCTTAAGCAATCTTATTTACTTGTTTTATTTTTGTTTTTTTGTTCTTTTAAAATGGGTGTGTGTGTATGAGATTAGATTTCATGCTTTTATGATTATTTATTTTTACGTAGTTTTGTTATATTTAAGATTTTATCGCTTTTTAGTCATTCCTATAAATCCGTAAAAATGTTTTCAAAATGGTTTTTATTTTTCTCTAACTTAGATTTTCTCATTTAGGTTGTAAAACTTTTCATTCTTTTTACTTTTTTTCCACTTTTTTAGCACTTTTACGAAGTTATAAAAACGAATATATAGTCATTTTAATTTTTCGCGCACTTCGATTTTCGTTTTAAACTTTTGCTCATTTAATTTTTCGTTCTTCTTTAAATGCATTTCTACCCCATTCTAGCGGTAGAAATATATTTGTTTTAATTTTTCGAGCACTTTGATTTCCCCGTTATTTGCAAAACTTTTTGCTCCTTTAATTTTTATTTTGACTTTTTATGCATTTCTACCACATTCTAGCGGTAGAAATATAGTTGTTTTAATATTTAGATAACTTCGTTATTTACATTTTTTGTATGTGTGTGTGCGTGTATGAGATAATTTTTATAGCTTTCTTTCATTTATGTAGAGTGTGTGTGTGTGTTTCATTCTTGTAGAGTGTGTGTGTGTGTTTTATTACATGTAAAGTGTGTCTGTTTTATTTCTGTAGAGTGGAGTTTTTACTTTATGTAGAGTGTGTGTGTTTTACTTTCAGTAGAGTGTGTGTCTGTGCGTTTTAATTTCTGTAGCGTGCATGCGTTTTCATTTCTGTCGAGTGTGTGTGCGTGTTTTCCTTTCAAGTAGAGTGTGTGTGTGTGTGTTTTCATTTTTGTCGAGTGTGTGCGTGTGTTTTAATTTTTGTAGAGTGTGTGCGTGTGTGCATTTATTTTCTCCTACTCGTTTGAGTAGGACTTACTTTATTTTTTCGCCTACTTGTTTGAGTAGGATTTGTCTTTTACTGTTTCATTCCCCCCTACTCGTTTGAGTTGGACTCACAATTTACTGCTTTCTTTACTGCTTTATTTTACTATTTTCTTTTTCTGCTTTCATTTTAGTGCTTTCATTTTATCACTTTCTTCCCGCAAGCCGTCCTCATTCCGATGAGTGACTAACCGCTCTTAGTACTCAGTATCGAAGAGCATTCAGACAGATAAAATCGCTTTAAATAATTAAAGGTGCTGTTTTTCTAAATAATTAAATTACTTGAGGCTTGCCTCGGGTTTACGACGCGTAGAACCACATATCGATGTGTGGGCTCTATTTACGTAGTCCATATGCTAGCTAGCCGAGAGACCGTGCGTATGGACCGATCACCCCTTGGTAAATGGAGTTTCGCACTAACCCTCGAGAGAGGAGGCTCGGAATTCTACCGGATTGGGTTCCCTACCCAATAGCGGGGTTCTTATCGTAATACGGGCATTAAGAGGAATCCTTCGTCGGATGAGAGCCCGGTCAAATAGTCTTAATGTTCAGGTGAGCGATAGTCCTAAAGATAGGTGAGCTCATATTTGTGGAACCTCCACGGCCAAGTCTCTGTCTTAATTAATTTGAAATTTAGGATCTCTTTTTATTAAAAGTTTATTTTAGTTCAAATTCTTTTAGATACAGTTGCGCTAAGTTATTCATCGGCTCCATCTTTAATGCTTTTATTTTCTGCTTTTATATATATAAATAATATCATGACAAGATAATTTTTAGTAAAATAATAGTCCTCTCCAGGGAAGAGTAGAAATAATCAACCCGACCCCGAGAACAATATGACCCCGATATTCCTCACCGGAATATCTTGTACTACACGCGATAATTGCAATTGCCTCTTTTCGTTAAAACTCGATCTCAACTGTTTTATATTCAAATAATAAATCTGCGTGCCCCGTCTTCCTAAATAAATCAAATCCGCTTTTCTTAAATAAACCGCCCGAGGCGCCACGTGTCCTAAATAATTTTTTGAGTTTTAACCCAAATCAAGTTTTTGGCGCCTTTGCCGGGGAGATTTCGAGTTGTTATTTTGAACTCTGGAGAACTATTACTTTTACCTATATATAACAAAAAAATGGCCACCAAAAATTAATAATAATAATAATAAAACTACTTTTAAAAAAAACAACCAAAAAACTTTAAAAAATTATCATATTATTATCTATAAAAAAAAATTTGAAATGACGTCGTTTCTACTAACAAAAAAAAGAAAAAAACAAACTAAAAAACCAAAAAAAATTTTAAAAAACTTAAAAACAACAAAAAATCTAAAAACCTAAAAAACCTAAACAACGAAAAAACAAAAAAATCTAAAAAACTTAAAAACAACAAAAAGTCTAAAAAACTAAAAACCTAAACAACAAAAAACAAACAAACTACTTAAATATATATATATATAATAATTTGTTATTAAAAATCTAACACAAAAAAATTCCCCTCCTAAAAAACCACAAAAACATTCCATATTTATGATTTGCTAAACTTATTTTGTTTATTTTAAAACTCAAAAAAAAATTACCAACAAAATAATAACCACTGGAAATATATAAAAATTTTCTATTATGACAAATTATATATCTATTTTCTCGCTTCGCCGCGCTTCACACTTTGTGGGCGCTAGGGAAACGCATATATGTAACGCTCATAGAGCTAATACGTTAGCTTACGAGTCACACACACACTTGCCTCTTACCACCCGCAACCTTTTGGCCGAGTTTATCTTTTTTTTCTGTTATATTTTTGCTATTTCTTCTAAATAATACAGGGTTTTGTATCGGACCTCCCCGAACTCATTTCTGGGAACTTCCTACCCCTTCCTTTTTATTTTTGTACATACTGCCTTTTATCTCCTTTTGTTCCGCATACTTAGATTGCAACATTGAGAATAATGTTGAGTTTAAGTATGGTGGTGTTTTCCTATTCTGCACTTTTTATATTCTGCACATAGCAAAATACAAAAAAAATCATGAAAATTAAAACCTCAAAAAAAACGCATAAAAATTAAAACCACAAAAAAATGCATAAAAATTAAAAACCTCAAAAAAATTTATTGTTTTTATAATAAAAAAACCTAAAAAATCCATAAAACAATACAAAACTTTCCATAAAAAAAACTTATAAACAAAAAATTCAAAAAAACTTGTTGTTTTTACTTTGTAAGCTTTTTGTAAAAAATCTTTCACTTTTCCCCCTCTCTTCTTTGTAAAAAAATCTTTCTCTTTCCCTCTCTCTTCTTTGTAAAACAATCTTTCTCTTTCTCCCCTCTCTTCTTTTTCAAAAATCTTTCTCTTTCTCCCCTCTTTTCTTTGTAAAAAATCTTTCTATTTTCCCCCTCTCTTCTTTGTAAAAAACTTTTCTCTTTCCCCCCTCTCTTCTTTGTAAAAAAATCTTTCTCTTTCTCCCCTCTTCTTTTTCAAAAATCTTTCTCTTTCTCCCATCTCTTCTTTGTAAATAATCTTTCTCTTTTCTCACTCTCTTCTTTGTAAATAACACCTCTTTATCTCCCATTTCTTGTAAATAATTTGTTAAAAATAAAAAAACTCAAAAAAAATTTAGAAAATCCAAAATCCAAAAAAAGAAAATAACTCTAAAAATTCAAAAAAGATAATAAATAAAAAATACAAAAAAAGATAAAAACCCTAAAATCCCAAAAAATTGTTTATTATGTAACAAATAAATCGAATATCTCATTGTTAACCCTTTTCGCTATCCAAAAATTTTGTTGCGAGTTTATTTATAAGCGAATTTTATTAATTCTTTGTGTACTATTCATTTATTAATTGGAGATCGATAGATTTGGATATATGGGGTTAAGTTTTAAAGAATTTCTTATGATTTATTTTTTATTTAGATAAGGTATATGTTTTCAGCATCGCTTCTAAATTTTCTAAATAGTTACACATTTATTTTGTTAGAACCTAACAACCTTAGATTTCAATTATGTTTACTCCAAGCTTTTTTTCGAAATATAGGAACGTTTAATTTATAAAGGTTGCTCTCAAAATTTTTTTATTAAACCTAATTTTCTTTCTGAAAAACCTATCTCCTTTTTCATGTCATATTTAACATGATTTTGATCCTTAAAATAACATATGTCCATGGGAATAATATTTCGTTTCGTAAACATAGGCATCCAATATTTGAAAAGATTATATGTTACGGAGTAAGAGAATAAAATTCATTACTCCTATATATATACATTGGGTTATTATGAAGTTGTTAAAAAAACTATTATGTTATGGAAAATATGATTTCGTTTTCCAAAACATCCACATTCAAAAAAAATTTTATTAGAGGTTTGAGCGAAAAAATATACCCTCGCCTCTAAAAACTAAAGCCCTCTTCATAAACCTCAACATCCCCCTCCGCCAATTTCAAAGAATTATAGACTTAATTTAAAATCTTTTTGAGAGCATAATTCTTAAATTGAATTATTTCCTCTAATTCTTTTAAGCTAAAGCTTCCATAATCCAATCTATTTTATTAAGCTAACAAATAAAATTTTTTGCTATCTATTTGATTATATCAGAAGTTTTTAGCTGAAACTCTTCCTTTATTTAAATTTTTGTCATAATTTAGGACTTAACTCTTATACCTCGGATAACTATTTTAATCTTCCTTTCAATTAATTCAAACGGTAGCTAAACTTAGGATTTCTTTAATTCCTTATAAGTATATCTCCAACTTTTGCTTTGCAATAGCAAAAACTTAAGTATTGGGGTATTTGATAAGTTGAAAATATACGTATTTTTACGTACAATAAATAAGTCGTTTTAGTTTATTTTTCTTATTTTTAGTTAATTTTCTTTAATAAATTGTTCTTTTTTTGTAAATGCATTGCTAACTTAATTTTATTTTATTTTTCTGAAATTTTCAGGAAAATTCTCAAAATTGCATAGTACACGCCCGTGTACTTCAGGTTATGCCCGTAACCTGGGTGTGTACCTTCAATTCCAAGTGAAATCAGCTGCCCGCAAAGAAATTGTTGTACACGCCCAAGTATACGCCTGTGTCCAATATGACACGGCCATGACGAAGCCCGTGTCACGCCAGCTCGACGATTTCGTGCTCGACGTTCTTTGACCGACCCGACACGCCCGTGTCAAGATGCGGCACAGGCGTGACTTCTCCACCTGGCCCGATAAGCTATGTAAAGGGACTTTCCCCCTCTCTTATGTTTGTTTTTAGCCTTTTGTAACACTCTTTTTAGCTTAATAAAATGTTTAGATTCTTGTCTCATTATGTTGTTTTGGAATGCATCTATGTGCCCACCTTAAGCAATCTTATTTACTTGTTTTATTTTTATTTTTTTGTTCTTTTAAAATGGGTGTGTGTGTGTATATGAGATTAGATTTCATGCTTTTATACTTAGTTATTTTTACTTAGTTTTGTTAGATTTAGGATTTTATCTCTTTTTAGTCATTCCTATAAATCGGTAAAAATGTTTTCAAAGTGGTTTTCATTTTTCTCTAACTAAGATTTTCTTGTTTAGGTTGTAAAACCTTTTCATTCTTTTTACTTTATTTCCACTTTTTAGCACTTTTACGGAGTTATAAGAATGAATATATAGCCGTTTTAATTTTTTGATCACTTCGATTTTCGTTTTAAACTTTTGCTCATTTAATTTTTCTGTCTTCTTTTTATGCATTTCTACCACATTCTAGTGATAGAAATATATTTGTTTTAA
The DNA here is from genome assembly GCA_039583875.1 of Platanthera guangdongensis. NCBI lineage: Eukaryota > Viridiplantae > Streptophyta > Magnoliopsida > Asparagales > Orchidaceae > Platanthera > Platanthera guangdongensis. Next base: position 128,151,819 of record CM077148.1, on the reverse strand, counting down.
TTTTTCAAGCACTTTGATTTCCCCGTTATTTGCAAAACTTTTTGCTCCTTTAATTTTTATTTTGTCTTTTTATGCATTTCTACCACATTCTAGCTGTAGAAATGTAGTTGTTTTAATATTTAGATAACTTCATTATTTGCTTTTTTTGTATGTGTGCGTGCGTGTATGAGATAATTTTTATAGTTTTCTTTCATTTATGTAAAGTGTGTGTGCATTTCATTCTTGTAGAGTGCGTGTGTGTGTTTTATTTCATGTAGAGTGTGTGTGTTTTATTTCTGTAGAGTGGAGTTTTTACTTTATGTAGAGTGTGTGTGTTTTACTTTCAGTAAAGTGTGCGTGTGTGTGTGTGTTAATTTTTGTAGCGTGTGTATGTTTTCATTTCTATCGAGTGAGTGTAACATCTCATTTACAATTAGACCCCTAAGACTGGTTTTATCATGACTAGGTCAGGACAAAACCCTAGGAAGCCAAGAAGACCAAGTGAGCTTAGGCATGTAGTAGGAAATCACCATGGTCTGCAAATCGTAGAATTCTAAACAGTAGTTTAGGATGACCATAGGACTTCACCATCATGGAATGACCCCATGACCCCACCACAACATCCCTAAACCATTGTAAGGTTCATTAGAGCACTAAGGGTCCATTGGAATCAAACCAGGGTGGCCAAGTTGACCTAAGATCATCCTAGGCCTAAAATGGGCAAGGTGCCCTAACTAAAGGCAATGTGCTCCTAATGTTCCCAACCAACCCTACCTAGGTCTTCCCAGACTTAGGGTGAAATCAATGGGTTACCAAATACTCATTGGGGTCAACTTTAGAGGCTGAGTTGACCCAAGTCAACCTTAGCCCTAAAAAGGTCAAAGTGCCCTAACTAAGGGGCAGGTAACCTCCAATATGCCCAAACAACCCTACCTAAGTCTTCCTAGACCTTAATTGAGGTCAATGGGTCACCAAGGGCCCATTGGGGACAACCCAAGAGGCTAAGTTGACCCAAATCAACTCTAGCCCCAAAGTGATCAAAATGCCCTTACTAAGGGTCAAGTGACCTCCAAGGTGCCACGTCAACCCTAGCCAACCATACCTAGACTTAGGGTAGGCAAATGGGTCACCAAGGACCCATTGGGGTCAACCCAAAAGGTCAAATTGACCTACGTTAACTTTACCGAAGTATTAGGTCAAGTTGGTTCAAATGGGCTAACTCAAGCTCAAACCCAAACCCACTTGGGCTAACCTCATTTTTATTGTTCATGTGGGTTAGATGGGCTGCCAATAGGCTAGGGAGATGAGAAAATTCATTCATGATGACTAGGAGAGAGAAAGCTTCATTTGCCCTTTAATGGAGGAGAGAGAAAGTGAGAAAGAGAAGGCCATTCGTGGTGGGGAAGGTGAATCACGCCTCCATTCTTCACCAATTAATTAGTATTCATCTCCCCTATCAGTTTTGAGGAGTTTCCAAATGAATTGGGACCAAGGGGAGGTGAATTTCAAGGGATTTTCTCCATGGCCGAAATTCCCTTTCATGACCATAAATGGCTTTGAAGCCTAGACCCTTACCCTCCCCCATTTGATGACCTTAAAAGCTTCCCTAGGTAAAGAGCAGACGTTTCCACCTTTTTGCTGAAGAAATCAAGCCCTCCCACTGCACGGTTGTAACACACACGAAACTCCAAAATCCGACCATGGCGCACCACCACCAAACCCGTCGGCAAGCCCGGTTAAAGGTCCTCCTCTACTTCTCTCTTCGTGGGCTAGATCTTTAGATCTTTTAGGAGAGAAATCGGGCTCAATTGAGCCCGATCGGGTGGGAGAAATTTCAGAAAATCCATGGTTTTTATACCTTGTGAGTTCGCCAAAAACCGCCCCTCCGGTGGCCGTGCCGCCGCCCGGCGATAGCCCCCACCTCAATGAAGGTGGTGGCGGTGGTGGCCGGCCAGGGAGGTGGCCGGGTGGCTGGGAAATGGTCTTGGAATAGGCTCTTAGTTCGTCTAATCATGGCCCTTGGCTGGAGGAAGAAGATGACTAGGAGCCACTGGATATGCTTTAAGATTCGTGCTGCATCTGGATTTATATAATTCCTGTTTTATCAATTTCTAACTATTTACTGGGCTGTATTAAATTAAATATTATAAATACTTAGGACCCCCTACAGGAACAATTACCAACATGGCAATTGTAGCCCTGGAAGTCTAGTTTAATTTAAAATTTATTTGAACTGATTTGGGTATGTGGTTTGACCACAACACCCATTTTGGTGAGGACTATAACTAGGCTAGACCAGAGACTATTTTGAGTGCCCCCATCAATCTAGCTATCCAAATGACTTGAAATTTTGGATGGGGGTCATTATTATCGATACCTATAACATATCCAAAATTGGGAATTTTTGGAAAACATTTCCTAAAGTGTTTGTAGAAATTTAATAAATAATGTAGGAATTATTTAAATGGTCTAATGACCTCTAAACCATCCCAAATTTTGGTGAGTGTTCCTTGGGGTCATCATAAGACTCTGTATAAATTTTCATCCCATTTGGTGATGTGTTAGTTTGGAAATTGGCAGACCCTAGCCTTGCCTAAAAAGGGGTATTTAGGTCAAAGTGCCCCTTGTGGGTTTGAGTGGCCAAACCACCTCAACAGAGGTTGAAATTTTGGCCAATGGTTTTACATGACATTTAACACCCTCATATGGGTTATGGGGTAGTTTGTGGTAGGTTTGCCTTAGGACCTAAGTTCAAACCCTATGGTAGGACTTTGGGGGTTTGTGAAGGGCATGGGGTCAAAAGACCTTGTATGGACTTGAAATTTGGTAGGGAGGGTACCAGGGTAGCTAAAACTCTCTGGTAAAAATATTAGGGGATTTGGAAATAGGTAGGCCCCACAAAACCCTAACTCTATTTTAGGGCACAAAATTTGCAACACCCCCTATCTGTCGCATAGCATATAGCAGTAGGTCCGGTCGGGGCTCGACGCCATATAACATAGACAGACCGGGTGGTTACTCAATGGAAAACATCCAACCAATCACAACGTCCTACACAGAGCATTATAGCGGAAGCAGTTTTATAAGTTGCAATTAAAAGAACCCAGCAACAAGCATGAATGTCCACTAACAAGCCAAATAGAAATGAAGTGCATGCACAAGTACTGGCCTTAAGGCCTTATAAATGGTTTACTCTTATTACATGTTTTCCATACCACGGCACGCAGGCCGGTCATACATGAACAAAAGCAAGTAAACACTCCAATTAGGTCTTCGAGGGCCGGCTTCGCAATTTGGGCTTTAGCCCGCTATTGACCGCTTGGTATAGCAGCACCTGCAAGCAACAAACCACCGCACTGTGGCAAACAAAAGCAGCGGTCAGCAATGCTGACCAAATTATAACGATCCTGCCCCCAATTCGGGGCGGCGATGCTCCTTCCCTGCACTTATTAGCATAACCAAGCAGTATATAAATATACATTGCATCACAGGCATTGGCACGCACGGCCACGCACCTCGTGCACTCAGGGCACATTCTCGGTGAACCGGCCAATGTCACGTCAATTTAAGCCATAGACATTCCGGACTCACCACCGCCACTTTGACGGCCAAACATATGAGCAATTTGTCTTCCCGGCATGGGTCACGTCAATTTAAGCCATAGACCGCCGAAGACCCTCATCTATGCCAACGGATCTAACCGAACGACATAGAACGGGTACGGTTTCATCTAACCCGTGCTCACATCGCAACGACAATTTAAGTCATATGCGCAGGTCAAACTTCTCCCGAGTCCCGTTTCCATCACATACTTCACATAACCCGGTTATGTTCAAGTTGGCTCCCAGGCCACCAAGTTGGCAAGATCTCGCATCCGCCCAGTTTTTTGGATGTACCTTAGGGTTAATCCCCAAGGCTCCCTGTTGCAATCTACCATGTAGAAAACCCAAAAAACAAACATTTGCACGTAGTCTTCTCCGACATTTATGCAATGCAACATCACCGATCCAGACCACATGTCCGGATAGGCTTCACACATCATGTCTATGTCCGTTCTCGATTACGGACTCTACACAACGGGGACTATTCATGTCTACCCGAAGGAACGCCTCAAACTCACCGCAAACTCGCGAGAACGGGATTCCTATATAAAAGAAGGAGAGCTTCACATGCTCAAGTAGAGAATCGTTACCCTAGCGTTCTTCCTTGGCGTCATGGAAATGTAAGCGGATGAAAAGCACCGCACTCTCTTTGCCTTCGTAGATCCGAAGTCGGCTCGCGATTTGGAGCTCTAAAACCCCTCCAACGACTGGATCTAGACTTCCTCTTCCTCCTTCGCTCTCCCTTCTCTCTAGAATTTAGACAGAGAACACGGCAGGAAAAATAAGGGTTCTAAAACCCTTCTCTCGGGTATAATCTCTTCGGGATTAACCACAGCCGTCGGATCCCACAAAAAGGGATGCACGGACACGATCCAAGTCTGACCTAGACGAATGGGGTTAAACACCGCATGGTTCACCAATCCGGAGCAAGACACGTCCGCGGCCAATTAAATTGTGTCAGGACATTTAGTCAACTCCCGCCAAAACCCCAGCATCAACACTCCGCGTCAACCGAGTCAGACACGCCAAAATCAGCCCCGCGCTTGACGATCGTCGAACCAAGATCGTCGACCGCTGCCAGATCGTCGAACAGAGATCTATAGCCTGATCGTCGAACACAAAGCTCTGGCCAAATCGTCGAACGCGCGGCCCGATCGTCGAACTCACGGCCCGATCGTCGAACCCAGAAAACTGCCTATTCGACGAACACGCGGCCCGATCGTCGAACCCACATAGCTGGCCTGATCGTCGAACACAGATAGCTGGCCCGATCGTCGAACGCAGCATTGTGACCAGATCGTCGACCGCTGCTCGACGATCGTCGAACCCAAATTTCTGCCTGATCTTTTTTGCCAGATCTTTGAACTACCCCGACAAGCCCTGGGACACGCCCGTGTCCCAGGCCGTGTACCCCTGCCAAATTCCAAATTTGGTACAGATTCGTCACCCGTCGCTCTTTTGAGTTTCGGGGCGTTACAAAATTTGTACTGATAGAATAGGTTACTAAAACACATTAAACAGTGATGAAACTTGGGTAGTGTAGTCTTAGGGTTAGGATGAACCTCTGGAAATTAAATTGGAAATTTTGGATCAATACTCTTGGTACTTCCTTTGTAATGAATGAATAAGCCCTACTTAATCATTTGGGTATTGTGAACTCACTGTCAATTGGAATGTCATAAAAATCAGGCAGAATGAGTTTCAGAACATTATGCTCATGTATGAATTTTATTAGAATTTTTGAATACATATTTACAGTACCTACCTCACAAGTTCATTAATTTGGGAACTTGTTCAATATTTTATTCAGAGCTCATCATTTGTTGAGAAATTGTGAAACTTAGGCAGAAATGATTCTAGGTCCATATGCTCTGGTGGAGATTTTTGTTACAATGTTTAAATGAATAATTTTTATACTTAGTGCATAAATTTGCCAATATGAACATTTGATCAAAATTAGTTTTAGAGCTCTTTATTAATTTATAAATTATGAAACTTGGCCTGGAGTATTTATATGTCCTTAAAATCATCCTTGAATTTTCTCAGAATATTTAGAAGTATTTTTGTTATACATGTTTCTTAAAATGATTTATTGTAGGTTATATTTAAAATTAGGGTTGGAGGTCTACATCTTGCAAAGAAAATTGAGAGACCTCGTATTCTAGGTTAAATAGTCATCTTGTATTTATCATAAATTTCAAGGAACAGTTGCACGTCTGAAATTGACACTTCATGTTCAAACTGGAGTTTTTGGATTACTAGAGAAATTAATTAAATTATCAGATAAATTAGGAAAATTATGAACTTTTGGATTTATGTCAAACATGTCATGATTGACCCCAATAATTATTATAGGGATATTGGATGATTATTTTGAGTACCTCCCATTGTATGCATCATATAGCTTAGGATGGTCTGCGATTAGTAAAAAGATGCAAAAGTCAAGGTATGCTGCCAAATGAACTTAGGGAGTTGAGATTTTAGTCTGATAAGGGAAATGAGACTATCAACGAAAGTCGTGAGGAGGTGTGTGAAGTTTGGCTAGTGTCAAGAGGTGATCGGGGTCGACGAAACATCGTCTTCCTCGTAGGAGAGAAAGTGTCAATACTCTAGGGTTAGATCCAGTACAACAAGTAAGGGTTTGGGAAATTTGATAGCAACCAACAATAGTTAGTTCCTTGTGAAAGGGAGCTTTAGGCGTGATCTCATCATAGTTCCTAGTGCCCTCGAGAGCCCTTCACGGGGAATACCTTGGGCAGTCCTGGGCTAACCTAAACAGTAGGAATAAAATATTACAAGAGCAACTAGTATAACTAGGGTTGCACCTTCACACACCCTGGTAGCTCGGGAGGTTGATTAGGTTGTCTTGATTGCCATTCGGACGGTTCGTTCAGAAGGTAGATGCACGGACGGATAGTCCGGGGAGCTAGTGGCTCAAAAGGTTTTGGATACAAAATAAGGTGGTGGGTCTTCGGTATCGGACGGTCATTCACACCAACATCGATACGTTGACTCAGCGGTGTGGGACACTTAGCCAAAAACATTCTGGTGGATATGGCCAGCATTAGTACGCGGATACTCTAGGTTGTGTTCTTCTAGGGGCATACAGAAGGGCTAGGCCTGGTAGTGTGGATACCCACCTAGGAGTGGGGGGCCCGACCCACTGTCTCTGTTTGTCACTACGGAGGTTCCTGGGAGTGAAGCTAGCTGCCCAAATAGGGGGAACTAAAGGTCTGTGCGCATAGAGTCATGTGCGTGGGTTGCACTTGCATGAATCATGGCATAGCATACTTGCATACAACAGACACCCCAACGTATAAATTGGTATGGGGCTTTTTATACGATGGGAGCATTGTTGTAGACCCCTTAACTTATATGTTTGTATGGGCATTCATATAAGTTAAGGTTACTTATTTGTTACTTATCTTTCTTACATATGCTGCTTATTCTACTTGCTTACCTTCCTACATACTATTATAGAACTGCTAGCTTGTACCTTTCTTACTTAGCCGTTTATACAATATAAATAACTGCTAGACTAGTTCCACTGTCACCTGCCACTTTGTACTCTCCACCTTTGTAGCTTCCCTTTCCTCCTCCATGCTCGGTGCCTAGGATCCATGGGGGTAGGGTAGGGGATGATAGGACTTAGTCTTTATGACTAATGGTTTTCGGACCACAACATTACAGGGGCTCCGGATGGGAGACAGGGACCAGCAGCTCAGCGACTAGCACTAGCAGAGTACGGTGCACATGGAGTTGGGCCAGTCTAGTACCAGAGCACCAATGACCAGCTCCATGAGTGATTAGCACTTTTTATAGCTTCCGCGAGAGATTGTGGTGAGGATCTGATGTACCTGGCTTAAGCCCGTTTATATTTCATTAGTACTGCTCTTTTACAGTACTCTCTCTACTTTATTTATGGACTTGTGTGGTTTCTCTTTATATATGATGTTTGTGGACTCAATTATATTTCATTCATGATTACTGCTCTCTCTCTCTCTGTGTGATGATCGAAAAGGCCGGCAGAATCGGCGTTTTGTAGTGGCGGCTTCCCCGAGTGTCTGGGCCACCGCAAAACGGCGGTTCTGGGCATAAGACCCCGTGGTTCTAAAAAGAAAAAAAGTGGTCTTATAGTGAGTGTGTGTGTTTTCATTTCAAGTAGAGTTTGTGTGTGTGTGTGTGTGTGTTTTCATTTTTGTCGAGTGTGTGCGTGTGTTTTAATTTCTGTAGAGTGCGTGTATGTGTGCATTTATTTTCTCCTACTCGTTTGAGTAGGACTCGCTTTAATTTCCTGTCTACTTGTTTGAGTAGGACTTGTCTTTTACTGCTTTCATTTCCCCTACTAGTTTGAGTAGGACTCGTAATTTACTGCTTTCTTTACTGCTTTATTTTACTGTTTTCTTTTTCTGCTTTCATTTTACTGCTATCATGTTATCGCTTTCTTCCCGCAAGTCGTCCTCATTCCGATGAGTGGCTAACCGCTCTTATCCCTCAGTATCAAAGAGCATTGAGACAGATAAAATCTCTTTAAATAATTAAAGGTCTTGTTTTTCTAATTAATTAAATTACTTGAGGTTTGCCCCGGGTTTACGACACGTAGAACCATATATCGATGTGTGGGCTCTATTTTCGTAGTCCATACACTAGCTAGCCGAGAGGCCGTGCGTATGGACCGATCACCCTATGTTAATTGGAGTTCTGCACTAACCCTAGAGAGTGGAGGCATGAAATTCTACCGGATTGGGTTCCCCACCCAATAGCGAGGTTCTTAGCGTAATGCGAGCATTAAGAGGAATCCTTCGTCGGACGAGAGCTCGGTCGAATAGTCTTAATGTTCAGGTGAGTGATAGTCCTAGAGATAGGTGAGCTCATTTTTGTGGAACCTCCACGGCCAAGTCTCCGCCTTAATTAATTGGAAATTTAGGATCTCTTTTTATTAAAAGTTTATTTCAGTTCAAATTCTTTTATATACAGTTGCGCTAAGTTATTCATCGGCTCCATCTTTAATGCTTTTATTTTCTGCTTTTATATATATAATATCATGACAAGATAATTTTCGGTAAAATAATAGTCCCCTCCAGGGAAGAGTAGAAATAATCAACCCGACCCCGAGAACAATACGACCCCGATATTCCTCACTGGAATATCTTGTACTACACGCGATAAGTGCATTTGCCTCCTTTCGTTAAAACTCGATTTCAACTATTTTATATCCAAATAATAAATCTGCGTGCCCCGTCTTCCTAAATAAAACCAAATCCGCTTTTCTTAAATAAACCGCCCGGGGCGCCGCGTGTCCTAAATAATTTTTGGAGTTTTGACCCCAATCACACTCAAATATAGCAATGACCATATCATACCTCTAAACAAGGTCTGATCAACGGAAATGCCACTTTCATCTTTTCCCAATTTAAAAGAAGCATTCATAGGAGTTTTCACTTGTTTCAGATTCGCATACCCAAAACACACAAGCATATCTTTAACATATTTTGATTGGCTTATGAAAATCCCATCTTTGCGTTGAGAAATCTGAAATCCTAGGAAGTATGTTAGTTCTCCTACTAGGCTCATTTCGAATTCGGATTTCATTAAGGTGACAATTTCTTCGCACATCTTTTCATTCGTGGCCCCAAAAATGATATCATCCACATAGATTTGTAAGATAATTAGATCGGGATTCTTGGTCTTTACAAATAAGGTTGTGTCTGTACTACCCATCCTAAAGCCATGATCTAAGAGAAAAGTAGTGAGCCTATCATACCAGGCATGGGGTGCCTGCTTCAATCTGTATAGGGCCTTCACCAACTTGTATACATGGTTTGGGTAGGCGGCATTCATGAAACTGGGTGGTTGCTCAACATATACTTTTTCTTTAATATATATGTTTAAGAATGCACTCTTGATATCCATTTGGTACAATCTAATTTGCTTGTAACTTGCAAACACCAAAAACATACGAATGGACTCAAGACGAGTAATCGGGGCAAATTACTCCTCAAAATCCACACCCTCTATATGAGAATACCCTTGAACCACCAATCAACTTTATTTCTCGTTATCCTAGACTCACCGTCAAGTTTATTTTTGAACACCTATTTTAAGCCTTTGATTGGATGGTTATCCGGACGTTCCACTAACACCCACACCTTACTTCGCTCAAATTGGCTCAGCCTTTCATTCATCGCCAAGAACCATGATTCATCTTGTAAGGCTTCTGAGATATTCTTGGGTTCAATATCAGATAGGAAGCACAAGTTTGAGAATGAGTCATGGAGTGCGGACTAAGTTATAACTCCATGTGATGACTATCCTATGACTAAATCACGGGGATGTTACTTTGAAAACGTCAAGTTACTAGGAGGCATATATCCTTGTTCAAGAATTTGAGTTTCACTCTCCACGATTCACTCCTCACCCTCATCCCCTATTGGCACACTCTCTACAACCTCTTCTTCACTCGGCTTGGGCTCGTTAAATGGGGAATTTTCATCGAAATGCACATGAGCTGATTCTTCAACTACTAAAGTCCTCTTGTTGTAGATCCTATAGGCCCGACTCTTGCTCGAGTATCCTAAGAAGACGCCTGGATCAGATTTTTCATCAAATTTTCCTAGATGATCATTAGTATTTAGAATGTAACATGGGCAACCAAAGACTAAAATATGAAACGGAGGGTTTCTTTTTGAAATACAGCTCATATGGAGTTCGCTTAAAAAGTGGATGAAGCATGACTCGGTTCATCACGTAGCTTGTCGTGTTAACCTCTTCAGCCCAAAAAGATCGTGGTAAGCCGAACTCAGCGAGCATAGTGCGGGCTAATTCCTGGAGAGTGTGATTCTTTCTTTCTACAACCTCGTTCTATTATGGAGTGCGAGGGGTAGAGAATTTGTGCTTAATCCCTAAAGTGTCACACAAGTTTGAGAAATCCTCATTCTCAAACTCCCCTCCATTATCTGATCTAATACGTTTTATCTTTAGCTCCTTCTCATTTTGAAGTAGCATGCAGAGATTGGAGAATTCGCTAAAGGTGTCAGATTTATTTGCTAGAAATATCGTACAACGATAACGTGAATAATCATCTACGATAACGAAGGTGTATTGTTTTCCACCTAGACTACACGTACTTAGAGGTCCAAACAAGTCCATGTGAATGATTTCGAGTGGTCTAGATGTGGAAACTTCAGTTTTGCTTTTGAAGTAGGTTTTAACAAATTTACCCTTTTGACAGGGACCACATAAGACATTTAAACTACCTCTTAAGTCGGGAAGTCCCCTAACAAGTTTCTTTTTCGAAAGTTTTACAATAAGTTTGCTACCAGTATGTCCTAGTCTCCTATGCCAAAGGTCTAATTCCTCATTATTAGTAACTAGGCATTTCAAATTAGATGTGGAAATATCATCAAAACTAATAGTGTACACATTATGATTTCTGTGAGCTACAAGTAATACACTAGAAGTTTTGGCATCAATAATCTTGCAAGTGTTTGTAGATGAGTCAAACAAGACATTTAGACCTTTATCACACAGTTGGCTAATAGAGATGAGATTATTCTTAAGTCCATCCACATACAACACATTAGAAATCGAGAATGCCTTGTTACCTTAGTGCCGCTTCCAAGTATCCATCCTTTGATGTTGTCCCCAAAGGTCACCATGCCACCCTTCTTCTTCTCCAGGCTAAGGAACTTGTCTTTATCTCCCGTCATGTGCTTGGAACAACCAGAGTCCAAGTACCACACGTTCCTTGTGTCCTAAGCCTGCCAACAGACCTAAAAAGAAGATGAGGGTAAAGATCTGGTTACCCAGGTTGTCCCACCCATATGATAGGTAGATGATTTTGGCAGCCAGACTTGCAAATTGTTTTAGCGCCTTTCCTCAGGCAATAGCCAGAAGTGTGACCAAGCTTATTACAGTTTGCGCATGCAATGTAAGCAGTATACACTTCCTTTATCGGTTTGCTTGAGCTCTTGCTTGAGGATAGGGATAGCCTTCCAGAATTCTTAACCTTATCTTTAGATATATTTACGTTGGATTTAGGCTTGGAGTGATAGTGATTCTTGTTCGGTGGTGATGTTGGACTCACATATCCTAATCCAAACTTCCCAGATCCATGACACTGTGTTCCCAAAAGCATATCCAAAGATTTTTGGCCTATTCTGAACTTTTGGACATCATAGTTGAGATCATGAATACCCACCTTCAGGGCGGTGTTCTCAGTAACCAACATTACACACTGATTGGCAAATTGCTTTTTTCCCTCCTCTATCTTGACCATAGACATTTGAAGTCTTTTCTCCAAGACATTCTTTTCATTGATGAGACTAGTTGTTCTCAATGTTGTCTTGGAGAGACTTGCCTTTAGTTCCTCGATCGTTGTCATCGAGTGAGAACACTCTAGACATTCGATCTTCTCTTTGCTAGTCTAATAACTTCATTTTTTTAATTCTTCCAAATCCTTTTTGATTTTCTTGTTTTCACCTCTCAAGGACGTTTTCTCAGAGATAACACTTTCTAATTTATCAACTAGATTTTCATAAATTTCAAGAAGTTTAGTATAAGTAGGTGGAGTTACCTCAGTGTCTCTCTGGACACTGGACTCATCATCAGATTCTTCTTGATCCTTTCCTATGATACATAGATTTGCCTTGTCTTCACTTCCAGAGTTTGTGGTGCTTGATTCATTAGAGCCATCCTCATCTCAGGTGAGCACCTTCAGCACCTTCTTCTTCCCTTTGTGCCTGCTCTGCTTTTCTTTTTCCTCATTCTGGAGTCTTGGGCATTCTCTCTTTAGGTTCCCAGGCTTGTGATAGTGATAGCACTCCGACTGTGACTTCTCATCATCGCTTTCCATATCTTTTGATGGCTTGTTCCACCTTCTGCCTTCTCCAGCTCCTCTCTTCAGAAATTTCTTGAATTGTCCCTGCTTCTTGGGATTCTTCATGAGCTTTTTGAATTCCCAAACGTAGAGGCTCTCCTCCTCATCTTCCTCGGACTCTTCTGCTATTTTTCTCTGCCTTCAACTCCAGTCCCTTCTTCTTTCCTTTCTTGGGATATTCCTCTGCTTGAATCTTCAATTCGAGTTTGTGTGTCTTCAGATTGTCGATGAGGCTCTCTATCTCTAGGGTGTTGATCTAATGTGACTGAGCAATAGCTGTCACCTTCGGGTTGAAGCGAGGAGGCAGAGATCGCAGTATCTTCCTCACTAGGTCACCATTTGGAAAGTTCTTTCTGAGAGATCTTGAGCCGTTGACAATATTTGTAAAGCGAGTGTACATGCTGCCCACATACTCATCGATCTCCATCCGAAACTATTCATATTCAGATTCGAGTCGGAACAGCTTCGACTCCTTTACATGTGAGGTACCTTCATGAGTGAGTTCAAGAATACGCCATATATCATAAGCATTCTCGTAGTTACATGTCCTATTAAATTCAATTTTGTCCAAGACACAAAATAACGAGTTCATAGGCATGGCATTATTCATACATTTCAGCTTTTCTACGTCATCCCACTTATCACGTGGTTTTTCTAAGACTTCGTCACCAACTGTGATAATGGGAGCAGTGTACTTTATCTCTATAATGGCCCATATGTCCATGCTTTGCGTCATCAGAAAGATTCTCATGCGTGATCTTCAGTGATTATAGTCACTTCCCATAAACAGTGGAGGTCTACTCGCACCTTGTCCCTCATTAAATGCGTGAACAGATTTAACCATTTTACTTCAGATTTTTAAGCCATTTTTGAAGTAACCTGCCTCTGATACCACTTGTTGGATCTTGTGGCCAACCTTAGAGGGGGGTGAATAAGGTTTGGAGTGTTAAGAGGAATTTAAAATATTTATTTCCAGGAATTCGAGTTCTGGAAGCTACCGTGAGGCGTTAGATAGCTAACACGCGGCGGTAAGTCTATGAACTCGTTTCCCTGAGCAGATCTGAGTCTACCCCTACTAACACACAAACTCTCTAAGCAGTCACAGCACACATCCAAAAATAATCAACACAGAAATAAAAGATTTCGTTGCATAATTTCAAAATAACAATAGTTCTAGATGAGTACAAAAAGGTGAACTCTATGACGCCGGAGATCGAGGCAATGAGTAGAAACAATATTTTGGTTTCTATACCGATCCGCTCCATGGACCGGTTGGCTCTCTCCTTTTCCTTCCAAGAAAAAGTCTTCGAGTCGGCTCTTCACCTCCACAAAAGGAAGGGTCTTAGAGTCCCGCTAGATCCTCCCGATCTGGACGTCCTTATCCCCCGGATGATTTCCCACTGAGTCCAACCCGGATTCCGACGACCCTTATCGGTCGATTTTTCTCTCCATAAGATTTATAAAAGACAAAAAGATTATAGGAAAAAGAGATGTAAATATTTAAAAGGATGAAGTTCTCCCTCTTGAAGACTTCTCTGTAGAAAGATCCTCGGCCGGTGCTTGAGATCTCCATTTGATGGCAACCGGTCGGCTCTTTATATTCGATGTAAATCTCGAATCGTCGGAGTCTTTCGATTACGAGTGGGAGGGAGATGACTGTCTTCTTCTTCGACGAAGACTTGTAGAATGGAGCGCAAGGAAGAGCGGTCAAACCCTAGAATTCACGAACTCCCATCCTTTCTTCTTTTCAGATGTCAGGCACAGAAACCAAGGCGGCATTTTATCCGTCTCCATAAAAATATGCTACTACCGGCGGTAAGACTAGCGCCCGACGGTAGATTCGCGCGCTTGTTGTACCAGCTGTCATCCAAATATGGAATACCATTTAAAATGAATATTTGTCATTTAATCATTGCTAGCGTCGCGCGTTTACTACTACCACTGCGAAATAAATATGGAGCACGATAATTCAGAGTAGTCGTGTTGATTCGTCAAGAGGCTAGCGTGGCGCGGTAACTGCTATCGCCTAGCGGTGCTGTGGATCTTTCTCGAGAAATCCTACTCGACTTTTGTCGAGAGATATTCGTCGAGCGGCTAGCGCAGCGCAATAGCTGATATCGCCTAGTGGTAATTTCCCAAGAGCTAGTCCAAATTAATTCACTACGTTAATGCATGCGATAGGACTAACACGGAGCGGTAACTTCCCGAGAGATCTGTCCAATTAATTCACGGCTGCCGCTCGGCGGTAACTTCTAACTCTCAGCAGTATCATCTATAGGAGGCTTCTTCTCTTCACTTGAACCTATCAACCTACACACTCTATCAACAAAAGACGTGATCAAATACAATCTGGGAGTTGAAATTCTCAAACTCGGGGAATCTGAAACATCAGTTCCAACATAGAGTGTCCTCACTCGATGACAATGATCAAAGAACTAAAAGCAAGTCTCTCCAAGACATCATTGAGAACAACCAGTCTCATCAATGAAAAGAATGCTTGGAGAAAAGACTTCAAATATCTCTTGCCAAGATAGACGAAGGCAGAAAGCAATTTGCCAATCGGTGTGTAATGCTAGTTATTGAGAACACCGCGTTAAAGGAAAGGATCCATGATCCTAACTGTGCTGTCCAAAAATTTGGAATAGGCCAAAAATCATTGGATATGCTGCGAGGAGCACAGTGTCATGGATCTGGGAAATTTGGACTAGGTTACGTGAGTTCAACATCACCACCGAGCGGAAATCACTATTATGCCAAGCCTAAGTCCAACTTTAACAAATCTAAAGATAAGGTTAAAAGTTCTGGAGGGCTATCCCCATCCTCAAGCAAGAGCTCGAGCAACTCGATAAAGGCAGCATCCACTACTTACACTTTGTGTGCAAACTGTCATAAGTTTGGTCACACATCTGGCTCGTGTAAGAGGAAAGGTGCCAAGAAAATTTGCAAGTCTGGTTACCAAAGTCTTCTACCTATCGTATGGGTGGGACAACTTGGGTAACCAGATATTTACCCTCATCTTCTTGTTATGTGTGTTGGCAGGCTAAGGACAAAGGGAACATGTGGTACTTAGACTCTGGTTGCTCCAAGCACATGATAGGAGATAAAGACAAGTTGCTTAGCCTAGAGAAGAAGAAGGGAGGCATGGTGACATTTGGGGACAATAGCAAAGGACGAATACTTGGAAGCGGCACTATAGGTAACACAGCATTTTATATTTCTAATGTTCTGTTTGTAGATGAAATTAAGCATATTCTAATTTCTATTATCCAATTGTGTGATAAAGGTCTAAATGTCATATTTGAATCATCTACAAACACTTGCAAATTATTGATGCCAAAACTACTAGTGTATTACTTGTAGCTCACAGAACTCATAATGTTTATACTGTTAGTTTTGATTTAAATGTCTAGTTATCAAGAATGAGGAATTAGATCTTTGACAGAGAAGATTAGGAGACTCTAGGAGTAAGCTTATTGTTAAACTATCTAAAAACAAGCTAGTTCGGGGACTCCCCACACTTAGTGGTAGTTTAAATTCGTTATGTGATCCGTGTCAAAAAGGCAAATTTGTTAAAATCTCATTCAAAAGTAAAAATGATGTTTCCACGACCAGACCACTAGAACTCATTCATATGGATATGTTTGGTCCCGTTAACACGTGTAGTCTAGGTGGCAAACGATAACGTTCGTTCTTATAGATGACTATTCACGTTACTGCTGGATGATCTTTCTTGCAAGTAAATCTGACACTTTTAGCGAATTCTCGAATCTTTGCACAAGACTTCAAAATGAGAAAGAGCTAAAAATAAAATGCATTGGATCGAACCATGGTGGTGAGTTTGAAAATGACAACTTCATAAACCTCTATGACACTTTAGGGATAAGGCATGAATTCTCTGCCCCTCGCACTCCATAATAGAACGGGGTTGTAGAGAGAAAGAATCGGACTCTTCAAGAGTTAGCACGTATAATGCTCGTCGAGTTTGGCTTGTCACGTTATCTCTAGGCTGAAGCGGTTAATATTGCATGCTATGTAATGAACCGAGTCATGCTTCGCCCCCTTATTAAGTGAACTGCGTGTGAGCTATATTTTGATAAGAAACCTTCCATGGCGTATTTTAGGGTCTTCGGTTGTCCATGTTACGTTATAAACACTAAGGATCACTTAGGGATATTTGATGAAAAATCTGATCTAAGCATCTTCTTAAGATACTCGAGTACAATCCGTGCCTATAGGGTCTACAATAGAAGAACCTTAGTTGTTAAAGAATCGGCTCATGTACATTTTGACGAAAATATTCCAACCGGAGTACCTAGGCTGAATGAACAGGAAATTGATGATGATGCCCAGTTAGAAGTAAGGAGTGAGGAGAGAGTAGAGTCGGATGATGTTCCAATTCATGTACATGAATATAAGCCTCTGAGTACTCTAAATTTCTTAAAACAGCATCCTCGAGAACTAGTAATAGGAGAACCCTCTCATGGAGTTAGAACTCGGTCTACTCTACATTAATCTTTTTCAAATTTATACTTCCTATCTGAAATTGAACCCAAGAACGTCTCGGAAGCCTTAAGGGATGAATCATGGTTCTTGGTTATGAATGAGGAGTTAAATCAATTAGAGAGGAGTAAAGTTTGGGTTTTAGTGGAACGTCCAGATAGCTATCCAGTTATAGTTTTGAAATGGGTTTATAAAAATAAACTTAATGGCGAATCTAGGATAACTAGTAATAAAGCTAGGTTGGTGGCACAAGGATACTCTCAGATAGAGCGCGTGGATTTTGAGGAATCTTTTACACCGGTTGCTCGTCTTGAGTCCATCCATATGTTTTTGGCATTTGCAAGTTATAAGCAAATGAAATTATATCAAATGGATGTTAAGAGTGCATTCTTAAATGGATATATCAAGGAAGAGGTGTATGTGGAGCAACCATCCGGATTCAAGAATGTCGCCTACACGAACCATGTATACAAGTTAGTGAAAGCCTTATACGGACTGAAGCAAGAACCCCATGCTTGGTATAATAGGCTAACGACCTTTTTACTAGAACATGGGTTTAGGATGGGTAGGGCGGACACCACACTATTTGTGAAGCACAAAAATGTATATATAATTATTTTACAAATCTATGTGGATGATGTAACACCCCCTATCCGTCGCATAGCATATAGCAGTAGTTTCCGGCCGGGGCCCGACGCCATAAACCACAGACAGACCGGGTGGTTACTCAATGGAAACCATCCAACCAATCCAACGTCCTACATAGAGCATTCTAGTGGAATCAATTAAAATTGTTGCATTAATAAAGAACCTAACATTAGCATGAATGTCCACTAATAAGCCAAAAGGAATGAAGTACAAATACATAAGTATTGGCCTTAAGGCCTTACAATTGTTTTTCCTCATATTACATGTTTTTCAGACCTCGGCACGCAGGCCGACCATACATGAATAAAAGAAAACACACAAAAATTAGGCCTTCGAGGGCCGGCTCAGCAACTTGGGCTTTAGCCCGCTATTTACCGCTCGGCTCCGCAGCACCTACAAGCACAATCCACCGCAACGGTGGCAAACCAAAGCAACGGTCATTAATTCTGACCAAATTATAATGATCCCGCCCCCAATTCGGGGTGGGGATGCTCCTTCCCTGCACTTTATTAGCAAAACCAAGCAATATATAAATACATTGCATCACAGGCATTGGCACGCACGGCCACACACCCCGTGCTCTCAGGGCACATTCTCGGTGATCACGGTCAAAGTCCGCCGAATCACCACCGCCCCCAGGACGGCAATATCTCGTAAGCATCTGGTCTTTCTGGCCACTGCCTAAGACCCTCCATCTATGCCAACGGTAAGTACCAAGTAACTTTAGGTCTATTTAACCGAACGACATAGATTGGGTACGGTTCCACCTGACCCGTTGCTCACACCGCAACGTCAATTAAGTCGTTTGCGCGGGTCAAGCTTCCCCGAGTCCCATATCTCCCATACAATCACATAACCCAGTTATGTTCAGGTTGGCTCCCAGGCCACCATGTTGGCAGAACCACGCATCTGCCCAGTCTTCCGGGTGTACCTTGGAGTTAATCCCCAAGGCTCCCTGTTGCAATCTACCACGTAGAAAACCCAAAAAACAAACATTCGCACGGAGTCTTCTCCGGCCATTTATGCAATGCAACATCACCGATCCAGACCAACTTGTCCGGGTAGGCTTCACACATCATGCCTATATCCGTTCTTGATTACGGACTCTACATGTACACAACGGGGACTATTCATGTCTACCTGAAGGAACGCCTCAAACTCACCGCAAACTCGCGAGAGCGGGCTTCCCTATGCAAAAGAAGTAGAGCTTCACATGCTCAAGTAGAGAATCGTTACCCTAGCATTCTTCCTTGGCGCCATGGAAACATAAGCAGATGAAAAGCACCGCACTCTCCTTGCCTCCGTAGATCCGAAGTCGGTTCGCGATTTGGAGCTCCGAAGCTCCGTCGGTGACCGGATCTAGGCTTCTTCTTCCTCATTTTCTCTCCCCTCTCTCTAGACTTAGAAAGAGAACCGCTCAAGTGAAATGAGGGTTTCAAAGGCCCAATCCTGGGTATATCCCAGTAGGAACAACCCCCAACCGTCGGATCCCAAAATAAGGAAACAAACGGCTACAATCCGTAGCTGAAATGTAAAACTGGGCCGAACACGGCCTGCGACACACCCATGTCCAGGGCCGTGTCCCTCATTTGCCGTCAAAATCGACGCATCTCGAAAAACACACGGGCATCCAACATGCCCGTGTTCGACCTAACATGCCCGTGTCAGCCAGTACACGCCCGTGTTCCCGGGCATGTTCCCCCATCGACACAGGACCAACACCAACCTGAGACTCACACGGGTCTTGGACATGCCCGTGTCCTAATTGACATGCCCATGTCATACCCGAACACGCTTGGGCTCCAGGCCATGTTCACTGTCTCGACACTTCGTAGAGCGCAATTCGTCGACCACCCAACATGGCCTTGGACACGCCCGTGTCCTAGGCCGTGTTCCCTGACTCGACACATCGTCGAGCGAAAATGTCGACATCCCGGGCCGATCGTCAAAACGAGCTCGACACGCCCTGAGACACGCCCGTGTCTCAGGCCATGTTCGCTGCTCGACGATCGTCGACTCCAAAATTCGTCGACCTCTCAGCCAAATTGTCGAATCGAGCCTGACACGCCCTGGGACACGCCCGTGTCCCAGGCCGTGTGCCCCCTGCCAAATTCCAAATTTTGCCCAAAACGCCTCTCGTCGCTCTTTTGAGTTTCGGGGCGTTACAACTCTCCCCCTCTTAAAAGAATTTCGTCCTCGAAATTACATAAAGGAAAGAAACATAAAACTTAAACGGTACCTGAGTGAAACAACTCCGGGTACTCCTCAAGCATAGTCTGCTCTTGCTCCCAAGAGAGCTCCTCCCGACCGCAATTGTCCCAACGGACCTTGACCATCCTGATCTCTTTATTGCATAGCCTCTTGAATTCCGAGTCCTCAATACATACGGTCTTGACCTTCGTCGTCAACCCACTATCAACCGGCACTTGATCGACCGCGATCACTTGCGTAGGCTCTTGCACCGCCTTCCGTAGCACCGATATATGGAATACATCATGTAGACCACTAAGCTCCACTGACAGCTTCAACCGGTACGCTGCTTCACCAATCCGCTCTAGAACCTCAAGCGGTCCAAGGTACCTCGGGCTTAGCTTCTTCAAGCGCCGTACCCGCGAGACACCCTTGAACGGCTTGATCTTCAAGTACACCAATCTCCAACAGCGAACTCCACATTCCTGTGCTTGGCATTATAGTACTTAGCCTGGCGGTCCTGAGCGATTAGCCACCTCTCCCGAATGGTTCTCACCAAAGAAGTAGCATCATCCACCTCTAGTCGCTTATACAACTTTGATTCACCCGTTTCCAACCAGGACAACGGCGTGCGACATTTTCTACCATAAAGGGCCTTGAAGGGCGTCATTTGAATGCTCGCCTGGTAGCTATTATTGTAAGTGAATTCCACCAAGTATAGGTGATCTTCCCATTGCTTTCCAAAGTCCAGGACACACATGTGAAGCATGTCTTCCATTGTCCTATTGACCCTCTCGGTCTGCCCATCCGTTTGCGGATGAAAGGCAGTGCTAAAACTCAGCTTTGTTCCCAACATCTGCTGCACCAGCTTCAAATCATTGGACGTGAACGCCCATCTCGGTCACTCACGATGCTGCGAGGCACACCATGAAGTTGTACAATATTATCCACATATAGCTTTGCCAATTTCTCAACCGGATCATCCTTCCTATGCGGAATGAAATGCGACACCTTCATTAGACGATCTACGACTACCCAAATGGCGTTGTTCCCCTTCTGCGACCTTGGCAACCCGAGCACAAAGTCCATAGTAATGTCGTCGAACTTCCACTCTGGAATAGGCAAGGATTTCAAGAATCCTCCTGGCTTTTGGCACTCCGCTTTCACCAAGGCGCAAGTTTGACACTTCTTCACGTAGAGCGCCACATCCTTTTTCAGTCCTGGCCACCAGAACAATTTCTTAACATCGTGGTACATCTTCGTGCTCCTCGGGTGAATTGAGTACTTGGTATGATGCGCCTCATACAACAATTCCACCCGCAAATTGCCCATGTTTGGGACGCACAGACGACCGTCTTTCCAAAGTAATCTGTCCTCCACAACGAATTGGGAATTTGACCCATCCAGAGCCTTTATCATGAGTTGCTTCATGTGGACATCCATATCCAACGCCTGCCGAATCCGATCAGCTAGGTCATGTTGGACTTCAGTCCAATTCAATACTGCTTCAGCACTTGATTACTTATCAATACAAAAGATCTCTAATGCCTCCAACTCCCGAACCAACAGCTCGTCATGGACCGACAGCCAATTGGCTTGGGCTGGGGCCTGGCGACTCAACGCGTCCGCCACCGCATTGCCCTTACCAGGCACGTAATGGATCTTGAATGTATAGTCCCCCAGGAACTCCATCCATCTACGCTGCCGCATGTTCCGATCTTTCTGATCAATCAAATACTTCAGGCTCTTATGGTCGGTATAGATATCGACCCTTACCCCGTACAAGTAGTGCCTCCACAGTTTCAAGGCAAAAATCACGGCCGCTAACTCCAAGTCATGGACCAGATAATTCCTCTCGTGCACTTTCAGTTGTCTCGAGCCATACGCTATAACGCTTCCATGTTGTAGTAGCACGCAACCCAAACCACTGCCCGAAGCATCACTATAAATCTCATAACCTTCGGTCCCACTCGGCGAACTCAACACAGGCGAAGTGGTCAACCGACATTTCAACTCCTCAAAAGCTCGCGCGCACTCCGAGCGTCCAAATGAACTTCTGCTCCTTCCTCGTCAAAGTAGTGAGAGGTAACGCTATCTGCGAGAAGTTCTCCACGAAGCGCCTATAATAGTCGGCAAGCCCCAGAAAGCTCCGGACTTCCGCTACCGTAGAAAGCTCAGGCCACTCTCGTATCGCAACAATCTTCACCGGATCCACTGCAATACCTTCCCCACTCACTATATGACCGAGGAACGCCACTGAGGACAACCAAAACTCGCACTTCGAGAACTTGGCGTACAATTGATTCCTCCTTAGCGTCTCCAAAACCAAATGAAGATGCTTGAAGTGATCTTCCTCACTCTGCGAGTACACCAAAATATCGTCGATGAAGACGATCACAAAATGGTCCAAGTACTCCCTGAAGGTCCTGTTCATCAAATCCAAGAACACTGACGGGGCATTCGTCAGCCCAAATGGCATGACCGTAAACTCGTAATGCCCGTATCTTGTACTGAATGTTGTCTTAGGGATATCACTCTCCCGTATCCTCAGCTGATAGTAACCAGACTTGAGATACAACTTAGAGTACACCGTCGACCCGACCAACTGATCAAAAAGATCATCGATCCTTGGGATTGGGTACTTGTTCTTTTCCGTTAGCTTGTTTAACTCCCGATAATCAATACAAAGTCCCAAGCTCCCATCCTTCTTCTTTACAAACCCTTGCTCCACCAACTCTTGAAGTTACACTTTCAGCTCCGCCATTTCCTTAGGCGCTAGACGATACGTAGATTGTGACACAGGCTTTGCACCTGGCACTAGCTCAATAGTGAAATCTATCTCCAGTTAAGGTGGGGCTCCAGGAAGATCTGCGGGGAACACATCAAGGTACTCAGCTACCACCAAAATACTATCCAACATAGTCTTTGACTTTTCAACCTCCACTAGAGTAAATAACAGCTCTGCACCAGCACGAACCACCTTCACCACCTGAAGAGCAGACATCAACGTCTTGCTCGGCCCTTTCAAGCCCGTAAAAGTCATCTCATGGCTTGCTCCCAACTTGACTTCCTTGCAACCGCAATCAATATAGGCTTGCTGCTCCGAGAGCCAGTCCATGCCAAATATTACGTCGAACTCCACCAGCGGCAGTAACGACGCTAGCAAATGGAACTCCTAACTTCCAATACGAATCTGAACACCACAGATTCTCTTCGCGCGCATCGAACACCCATTCGGTAACAACACATCCAACTTGTCCTTCGCCATCGAAGAAGCTACTCCGATGCACGATATGAATCCTTCGGACAAGAAGGAGTGTGAAGCTCTCGTATCAAAGAGTGATTTCGCTGGAAACTCACAAATCAAAACAAATACTAAACAAGCAGTGGTAAGGTAACATACTCATAACAAGTATTTAAAGAAATTTAACTTGCTACAAATTAAACCGTACTTGTCACCATATCCTCTTGTTTGATGGCCTCCTATTGGCCAAGATTATAAACCCTTGGTTGAGCCGGAGCATAATGGGACGCGGTTGACTCCACCGCCTTGCCCTTCTCTTCATAAGTTGCTCCTGGCTTCCTCTCGGACTTGGGAAGTCCGCTCCAACAGTCACGGGCAAAGTTCCCTGGCTTCCCACAAGTAAAACATGCACCCGGGGTCCGACCCGTAGTCGCCCCAGAAGCACCGGAAGAAGGAGCTGGACCCGAAGTCTTAGCCTTCTTAAAGAACTTACGGTGCCCAGACTTTGAGTTAGCCGGCACCTTGAACTCAGTCCTCTTATCACCCAAGCTTTTCTTTGCTAGAACATTCTTCATGTCCTTCTCCAAAGACCGGGCCGTGTTGACCAAGGTCAAGAAACCCTGCGTCATTGGCCCCAAGAGTAGTAGCCTCAAGTCATCTCTTAGACCTTCGTAGAAACGGTTGGTCTTACGCTCCTCATCCGCGATGGTGGAGCTAGCATACCGACCCAACCGAGTAAACTCGTGGAGATACTCATCCACGCTACTCTCTCCTTGTACCAACCTCTAGAACTCATTCTCCAAAGCTATCCTTTGAGTCGAAGGGAGGTACCTAGCCAAGAACAGTCTCGAGAACTCCTCCATCGAGACATCTGTAAGTTGCCTTCCTCTCAATAGATGCAGCTCCAAACCCTCCCACCACAGCCTAGCGTCTCCATCCAACAGGAACGTAGCTATAGTGGTCATCTGCCACTCCTCCGTCTCCGTCGCTGTCAAGACTCTCTTCACACGGGAGAGCCAGTCTTCAGCTTGAGATAGGGTTCCCAACCCCGAGAATACCAGAGGATTAAAGCTCATGACATGTTTGAGTTGTCTCTCAGTTGCCCTCCTTGTCACCAACGACTCCACTACTACCTGCTCCACTCTTCGTGGCTCAACCTTTGGAAGAGGTACCTGCTCCAGTGCAGGAGCGGGCTGCTGCCTTTGCCTTGTAGGTTGTACATTGATCATGGCAAACACTGCTTCGGCCACCAATCGTATGGTCTCAGCCGATGGAGGTGTTGCAGGAGCATCATTTGGTGCACTACTAGCCTCAGAAACTCGGCGTTCCGACGGTCCAGCACCGCTTCTGGTCACCTATAGTGGTACAAAACACCGTTAAGCGACCAAACAAAATTGCAAAACACAATTATAGGAATGCGCAGGTTCCTCAAACACGTGTATTTTTCATTCCTAAGTGGATATTCAAGGGTTCTTTTATTGTTATAACGATGACGCACACACATGTGCTCACCACCCCTTAAAAGAATTCGCCCACGAATTCATTTTAAGCCTGATCGAAACCAGTAGTCTGATACCAAATTATAACACCCCCTATCCGTCGCATAGCATATAGTAGTAGGTCCGGCCGGGGCACGACGCCATAAACCACAGACAGATCGGGTGGTTACTCAATGGAAACCATCCAACCAATCCAACGTCCTACATAGAGCATTCTAGTGGAAGCAATTAAAATTGTTGCATTAATAAAGGACCCAACATTAGCATGAATGTCCACTAATAAGCCAAAAGGAATGAAGTACAAATACATAAGTATTGGCCTTAAGGCCTTACAATTTTTTTCCTCATATTACATGTTTTCCAAACCTCGGCATGCAGGCCGGTCAAACATGAATAAAAGAAAACACACAAAAATTAGGCCTTCGAGGGCCGGCTCAGCAACTTGTGCTTTAGCCCGCTATTTACCGCTCGGCTCCGCAGCACCTGCAAGCACAATCCACCGCAACGGTGGCAAACCAAAGCAACGGTCAGCAATGCTGACCAAATTATAACGATCCCGCCCCCAATTCGGGGCGGCGATGCTCCTTCCCTGCACTTTATTAGCATAACCAAGCAGTATATAAACACATTGCATCACAGGCGTTGGCACGCACGACCACACGTCGCGTGGTCTCAGGGCACATTCTCGGTGATCACGGTCAAAGTCCGCCGACTCACCACCGCCCCCAGGACGGCAATATCTCGCGAGCATCTAGTCTTTCTGGCCACTGCCTAAGACCCTCCATCTATGTCAATGGTAAGTGGAAAGTAACTTTAGGTCTCTTTAACCGAAAGACATAGATCGGGTACGGTTCCACCTGACCCGTTGCTCACACCGCAACGTCAATTAAGTCGTATGCGCGGGTCAAGCTTCCTCGAGTCCCGTATCTCCCATACAATAACATAACCCAGTTATGTTCAGGTTGGCTCCCAGGCCACCATGTTGGCAGAACCACGCATCTGCCCAGTTTTCCGAGTGCACCTTGGAGTTAATCCCCAAGGCTCCCTGTTGCAATCTACCAGGTAGAAAACCCAAAAAACAAACATTCGCACGGAGTCTTCTCCGACCATTTATGCAATACAACATCACCGATCCAGACCAACTTGTCCGGGGACTATTCATGTCTACCTGAAGGAACACCTCAAACTAACCACAAACTCGCGAGAACGGGCTTCCCAATGCAAAAGAAGTAGAGCTTCACATGCTCAAGTAGAGAATCGTTACCCTAGCGTTCTTCCTTGGCGCCATGGAAATGTAAGCGGATGAAAAGCACCGCACTCTCCTTGCCTCCGTAGATCCGAAGTCGGTTCACGATTTGGAGCTCTAAAGCTCCGCCGGTGACCAGATCTAGGTTTCTTCTTCCTCCTTTGCTCTCCCCTCTCTCCAGACTTAGAAAGAGAACCACTCAAGTGAAATGAGGGTTTCAAAGGCCCAATCCCAGGTATATCCCAGTAGGAACAACCCCCAACCATCGGATCCCAAAATAAGGAAACGAACGGCTACGATCTGTAGCTGAAATGTAAAACCTGGGCCGAACATGGCCTGCGACACGCCCATGTCCAGGGTCGTGTCCCTCATTCGCCGTCAAAATCAACGCGTCTCGAAAAACACACGGGCATCCAACACGCCTGTGTTCGACCTAACATGTCTGTGTCAGCCAGTACACGCCCGTTTTCCTGGGCGTGTTCCCCCATTGACACAGGACCAACACCAACCCGAGACTCACACGGGTATTGGACACGCCCGTATCCTAATTGACACGCCCGTGTCATACCCGAACACGCCTGGGCTCCAAGCCGTGTTCACTGTCGCGACACTTCGTCGAGCGCAGTTCGTCGACCACCCGACACGGCCTTGGACACGTCCGTGTCCTAGGTCGTGTTCCCTGTCTCGACACATCGTCGAGTGAAAATGTTGACTTCCCTGGCCGATCGTCGAAACGAGCTCGATACGCCCTGAGACACGCCCGTGTCTCAGGCCGTGTTCGCTGCTCGACGATCGTCGACTCCAAAATTCGTCGACCTCTCGGCCAAATTGTCGACTCGAGCCTGACATGCCCTGGGACACGCCCGTGTCCCAGGCCGTGTGCCCCCTGCCAAATTCCAAATTTGGCCCAAAACGCCTCCCGTCACTCTTTTGAGTTTCGGGGCGTTACAGATGATAACATTTTTTTGGCCACAAATGAAAAGTTATGTGAAGAAATTGTCACCCTAATGAAATCTGAATTCGAAATTATCCTATTAGGAGAACTTACCTAGTTCTTAGGATTTTGGATCTGTCAACGCAAAGACGGTATTTTTATAAGTCAATCAAAATAAATCAAAGATATGCTTGTGCGTTTTGGGTTTGAGAATCTGAAATAATTCAAAACTCCTATGAGTGCTTCTCTTAAATTAGGAAAGGATGAAAGTGTCATTTCCGTTGATCGAACTATGTTTAGAGGTATGATAGGATCATTGTTATATTTGAGTGCCTCTAGGCCTGACATCACATTTACGGTAGGTATGTGTGCTAGGAACTAAGCCGACCCTATAGAGTCACATTTGAAAGCGATAAAGCATATTTTTAGGTATCTTATAGGAACACAAAATCTTGGACTTTGGTACCCACACACCACAAATTTCACACTTCACGGGTACTCTGACTCTGTTAAGCAGCAAACAAAACTTGGTTGCACACTCCACCGCTAAAGCCAAGTATATCGCCTTAGGAAGTTGTTGTGCATAGGCACTGTGCATGTCTCAAACGTTATAAGACTTTGGCATAACTTGTAGGAACGTTACACTTAGGTGTGATAATAAGAGTGACATAGACTTGACAAATAACCCAGTGCATCATTCAAGATCAAAACATATTGACGTGCGTCACAATTTCATTCAAGATCATATTAAAAAGGAGAACATGAGAGTAAGCTTCATTGGCACCGATCACCAACTGGATGACATATTCACTAAACCACTCTCAGATGCACGTTTCTTATTACTTCGACTCTAGCTTGGAATTTTGGACCTCTCTTCCTAGTCATCTTTATTTGTGTTTGATTGTGTGTTGTTTCTTTCTTTGATTAGTTTTGTCTATATTTCATTTTTCTTTGTTAATTTGCTTATGTGTTATTTATTTGAGTTCCTTTGTCGTTTTTTTAATAAAAAACAAATATATATATATATATATATATATATATATATATATATATATATATATATATATATATAAACAAAACAAAAAAACTGTGAATTGATCATGTCTTTCGGGCACACATGACCTGAACTTAGGCAATAACGAGTGCATACAATGTTTGAGCTAGAATTGTTAATACGTGTGAACATTGTCCCCGGTCATGGTGTGTCGAATCTATAGGTTGTAACGCCCCAAAAATCAAAAGAGCGACGGGTGGCGTTTTGAGCCAAGTTTGGAACTTGGCAGGGGTCACACGGTCTGGGACACGAGCGTGTCCCAGGGCGTGTCGTGCTCGGGTCGACGATCTAGCCAAGAGGTCGACGAATTTTGGAGTCGACGATCGTCGAGCAGCGAACACGGCCTGGGACACGGGCGTGTCACAGGCCGTGTCCTTCACGGGTTGAAGCTTTGCTGTGGCGTGATTGTTACATGGGGCAGCACACGGGCCGTGTCGGGTAGACACGGCGTGTCATTTGGGACACGGGCATGTCTAATACCCGTGTCCTTCATGGGTTGGTGTTGGGCCTGGTCGATGGAGGAACACGGCCCACTACACGGTCGTGTACTGGATGACACGGGCATGTGAATTCGGGCACGGGCGTGTCGGGTTCCCGTGTTCTTTTTGGGACACGACGGTTTTGACGGCGAATGGGGAACACAGCCCTGTACACGGGCGTGTCACAGGCCGTGTTCGGTCCAGATTTTGGATTTCAGCTCTGGATCGTGGCCGTCCGTTTCCTTATTTTGGGATCCGATGGCTGGGTGCTGTTCTTGCTTGGATATACCCGGGTTTAGGGCTTAGAAAACCCCATTTTACTTGGGTTAGTCTCTTTCTAAAGTTAAGAGAGAGGGGAGAGCAAGGAAGAAGAAAGGAGGCTAGATCTGGTCACTGGCGGAGCTTCGGAGCTCCAAATCGCGAGCCAACGTCGGATCTACGGAGGCAAGGAGATTGCGGTGCTTTTCATCTGTATACATTTCCATGGCGCCAAGGAAAACTGTTAGGGTAACGATTCTCATCCTAGGACATGTGAAGTCCTCTTTTCCTTTGCATAGGAAGCCCGCTCTCGCAAGTTTGCGGTGAGTTAATGCGTTCCTTCGGGTAGACATGAATAGTCCCCGTTGTGTACATGTAGAGTCCGTAATCGAGAACGGATATAGGCATGATGTGTGAAGCCTACCCGGACAAGTTGGTATGCATCTGTGATGTTGCATTGCATGAATGGCCGGAGAAGACTCCGCGCGAATGGTTGTTTTTCGGGTTTTCTACCCGATAGATTGCAATAGGGAGCCTTGGGGATTAACTCCAAGGTACACCCAGAAAACTAGGCAGATGCGTGATTCTGCCAACATGGTGGCCTGGGAGCCAACTTGTACATAACCGGGTTATGTAAAGTGTGAAATCGGATTGGGACTCAGGGAAGTTTGGCTCACGCCCATGTCTTAAGGTGACATGGCGGTGTGAGCAACGGGTTAGGCGGAACCGTACCCACTCTATGTCGTTCGGAAAAGAGACCTAAAGTTACATGGCAACTTACCGTTGGCATAGATGGAGGGTCTTAGGCAGTGGCCAGAAATACCAAATGCTCATGAGATATTGTCATCCAAGGGACGGTGGTGAGACCAGTATTGACCGGGTTCATCGAGAATGTGCCCTGAGAGCACGAGGTGTGTGGTCTTACGTGCCTACGCATGTGATGTAGTGTTAGTACTCTATACTGCTTGGTTATGCTAACAAAGTGCAGAGAAGGAGCATCGCTGCCCCGAGTTTGGGGGCGGGATCATTATAATTTTGTCAGCATAGCTGACCATTGCCTTTGTTTACCACCGTTGCGGTGGATTGTTGCTTGCAGGTGCTGCGGAGCCGAGCGGTAAATAGCGGGCCAAAGTCCAAGTTGTGAAGCAGGCCCTCGAAGGCCTAATTTTTGAGAGTTTACTTGTTTCATTCATGTGTGACCGGCCAGCGTGTCGTGGTATGGAAGACACATTTTATTCGAGTAAATAATTGTAAGGCATTAAGGCCATTGTACTTGTGTATTGTACGTTCATTCCTATTGGTTTGAGTAGTGGACATTCATGCTTGTGGCTGGGTTCTAAATTTGTAACTTTTAATAATTACTTCCACTAGAATGACATTTGTGTAGGACGGTGGTATTAGTTGGATGGTATTCCATTGAGGAACCACCCAGTCTGTCTGTAGTATATGGCGTCGGGCCCCGACCGAACCTACTGTTATATGTTATGTGACGGATATTGGGTGTTACAATTTGGTATCAGACTACTGGTTTCGGTCAGGCCTAAAATGAATTCATGTGCGAATTATTTTTAAGGGGTGGTGAGCACATATGTGTGCATCATTGTTATAACATCAAAAGAACCCATGAATGTCCACTTAGGAATGAAAATACACGTGTTTGAGGAACCTTCGTGTTCCTATAATTGCGTTTTGAAATTTTGTTTGGTCGCTTAATGAGATTTTGTACAACTATAGGTGACCAAAAGCGGTGCAGGGCCGTTAGAACGCCCGGTTTCTGAGGCTAGTAGCGCACCAAATGATGCTCCTGCAACACCTCCCTCGGCTGAAACCATACGATTGGTTGTCGAAGCAGTGTTTGCCATGATCAATGCGTAGCTTGCAAGGCAAATGCATCAGCCCGCTCCTACGATGGAGCAGGTACCGCTTCAAAGGGATGAACCGAGAAGAGTAGAGCAGGTAGTGTTGGAACCTTTGGTGCCGAGGAGAGCAACTGAAAGGCAGCTCAAGCACGTTACGAGCTTCAATCCTCATGTGTTCTCGGGGTTGGAAACCCCATCTCAAGCCGAAGACTGGCTCTCCTGAGTGAAGAGAGTCCTAACAGCTACTGAAAGAGAGGAGTGGCAGATGACCACTATAGCTACATTCCTATTGGACGGGGATGCGAGGCTGTGGTGGGAAGGTTTAGAGCTGCATCTCTTGAGAGGAAGGCAACTTACGGACATCTCGATGGAGGAGTTCTTGAGACTGTTCTTGGCAAGGTACCTCCCTTCGGCTCAGAGGATAGCATTGGAGAATGAGTTCCAAAGGTTGGTGCAAGGAGAGAGTAGCGTGGATGAGAATCTCCACGAGTTTACTCGGTTGGATCGGTATGCTAGCTCTACATTCGCGGATGAGGAGCGTAAGACCAACCGTTTCTACGAAGGTCTAAGAGATGACTTAAGGCTACTGCTCTCGGGGTCGATGACGTAGGGCTTCTTAACCCTAGTCAACATGGCCCGGTCTTTGGGGAAGGATCTGAAGAATGCACAAGCGAAGAAAAGCTTTGGTGATAAGAAGACTGAGTTCAAGGTGCCGACTACCTCAAAGTCTGCGTACCGAAGGTGGTCTAAGAAGGCTAGGAGTTAGGGTCCAGCCCCTTCTTCTGGTGCCTCTGGGACGACTACGGGTCGAACCCCGGGCGCATGATTTACTTGTGGAATGCTGGGTCACTTTGCTCGTGACTGCTGGAGCGGACGTCCCTAGTACGAGAGGAAGCCGGGAGCAACTTATGAAGAGAAGGGCAAGGCGGTGGAGTCAACCGCGTCCCATTATGCTCCGGCTCAACCTAGAGTTTACAATCATGGCCAGCAGGAGGACATTAAGCAAGCAGATGTGGTGACATGTACGGTTTAAATTTATAGCAAGTTAATTTTTAAATACTTGTTATGGGCGTGTTACCTTATCACTGCTTGTATAGGATTTGTTTTGATTTATGAGAATCTGACGAGAGCACTCTTTGATACGAGAGCTTCACACTCCTTTTTGTCCGAAGGATTCATATCGCGCATCGGAGTACCTTCTTCGATGGCGAAGGACAAACTGGATGTGTTGTTTCCGAATGGGTGTTCGATGCATACAGATAGAATCTGTGGCATAAAGATTCGTATTGGGAGCCAAGAGTTTGATTTGCAAGCGTCGTTACTACCGCTGGTGGAGTTCGACGTGATATTTGGCATGGACTGGCTCTGAAAGTCCACCTAGTGTCAACTACCTTCACCTATGGGGGGGGGGGAATAGGTGACTTGCAGCGTTTTTGCGGAATTAAAATTGTACCTGCACAAGATAACAAAACAGCACAGCAAAGAAAGGACACAAGCAATTTATAGTGGTTCCCCGATTTGGGTACATCCACTTTCCCCCTTCGACCTATCTCCCAACAAGGGACGACTCGGTCACTTCACCAACAGGATTGAAATCCAATCCTTGCACTATCGGAAGGAACCCTTCCACACGTAGGAGAAAACACTCCCACAACACGGATTGCACCCAACCCTTACAACTAGGAACCAACGTTCCTTTACAACAAAAATGAAACTAGAATGTACAAGAAATACAAACAACGTTTGGAGACTAAGGTGTCCCTCTTCGTTCGATGACGTGTTCTTGAAGTCAACGAAGAGTCCACAACCCTAGATCTCTCTTGGAGAGAATCTCCCCGAAACCGGCGGCGGCAAGAAGGGCGGCAGCTCGGTTCTCGGGATCGGCGGCGACAACGGTGTGTGGCTGCTGTTCTTTGGAGACTCAATCTTCGTAGCAAAGCTAGCAAGGTCTACCAACGGTCACACTAGGATCGATCGTCTCGATCGATTCGGAAGGGGAAGGTTTTCCCGATCAACAAATCAAGAGACAAAGGATCTCTGGTTAGACGCGTGAGATGCTATGCTTGGCTAAGCTTCTATCGCCGGGAGATCTGGAAGAAACCACGATCAAACGGCCGGCGATCGACTAGCATGAGCGGCGACGGCGGCGGAGTAGGTATCGCGATCTAGGTCAAGGTCGGCGGCTCGGCTTCGTCTTTTTCTATGTTGCGTTACTGTTCAAAATACGCGTGTATTTATACGGTAGAATACTCCTTTATGACCGTTATGGGTCCCACCTGAAGAAACCATAAAAGCGGTTCAAATCAGCATCTTAACATTTGATCCGGTCCAGTGGTATCCAGAAAATTGCCCAAGTCAAATTCGGTGAGAATCGAAGGTGATTCTCGACGAGTCGGCGAGAATCAGCCGGTGATTCTCGACGATTCGGCGAGAATCACTAGTGATTCTCGCCGAATCACTTGATGATTCTCGACGATTATGACTTAGCGCCAGATTTGCACGCTTTGATGTAGCCGGATAGAGACGGCGAGAATCAACCAGTGATTCTGGCCGATTCGGCGAGAATCACTAGTGATTCTCGCCGAATCGGCGAGAATCACTTGCTGATTCTCGTCGAATAATACTTAGATGATTTTTCGTCTTTCCGCCTATGAGCTGCTCTTTGACTCATCCTTGCTCCTTGTCTGCTCTTGCATTATCACAGCCCTGTACTTGAAAATAAGTACACTCCAATAGAGAGAGTACACGTAGGCCAACACACTGATCTGCTCAACGAGGGATTACGTCGCGCAGACTCGTGTATATTGACCTACTGCACCTTGACATTGGTGTGTACTTAGCGTGGAATAACTGCAAGCACAACTTAAAAGGTTTCATCAAATACATTGTCTATTTACCTTAGCTTGTTCAGGGGCTTCTTCAAATCAGGTACGTTGTGGATACAATACCCAACAATCTCCCCCTATTTGAAGAAGCCTAAACCCTACAAGCTAAGGTGAATAGCGCGTATGGGAATGAAAATCATAAACTTAAAAATTGAGTTGAGAAAGATATTCATTACCAATACCCATTGCTTGAGAGCAACCTTGGAGCCACCTTAGCCTTAGCCGAGAGGGTAATCTCCCCCTTTTCTGCTTCTGCAAATCTGGGTCTGTTGCATTTGACCCCTTGCTATCCCTCAGTTCTTGGCAGAGGCTCCCCCTAGATGCACGAGCCGGGAGCGTCTGTAGTCTTCATTCTTCATAGTTTAGCATCCCCAATTCAGTTTTGAAAAGACTGAACTTGGCTTCGTCTAAGGGCTTTGTGAAAATATCTGCAATCTGCTTGTCCGTGGGGACATAACAGAGAGAGATGTCCTTGTTCTCCACGTGCTCCCGAATGAAGTGGTAGCGCACTTCAATATGCTTCGTTCTGCTGTGCGATACCGGATTGTTGGCAATTGCAATTGCACTGGAGGAGTCGCAGTACAGTGGTACTTCCTTGAACTGAAGGTCGTAGTCGGCTAACTGGTTTCTGATCCATAGGAGTTGTGCACAACAGCTGCCTGCCGAGATGTACTCAGACTCTGCTGTGGAGGTTGCTACACAATTCTGCTTCTTGCTGTTCCATGAAATAAGCCTTCTTCCGAGGAATTGACACGTCCCGGAAGTGCTTTTCCTGTCATCCCTACTCCCTGCAAAATCAGCATCTGAAAAACCTATTAGCTCGACATCATTGTTTCTAGGGTACCACAAGCCAAGATTGGGAGTACCTTTAAGGTATCTTAGAATTCGCTTTGCAGCGACATAGTGAGATTCCTTAGTGTTCACCTGATATATGGCACAAACACATGTGGAGAACATGATATCTGGTCTACTGGCAGTAAGGTAGAGCAGGGATCCAATGATGCTTCTGTATTTGGTTTCATCGAAAGGTTTACCTTTCTCATCCTTATCCAGAGACATAGTGGATCCCATTGGAGTCCTCATAGATGTTGCATTCTCCATCCCAAATTTCTTGAGGAGTTCATTTGTGAACTTCGTCTGAGAGATGAAGATTCCATCCTCAGACTGTTTCACTTGAAGTCCCAAGAAATACTTTAGCTCTCCCATACTGCTCATTTCAAACTTTCCTTGCATAAGTTTAGAAAACTTTTTGCAAAGATTGTTGTCCGTTGAGCCGAATATAATGTCATCGACATAGATTTGCACCAGCAAAACCTTGCCTTTGACTTCCCTGAGAAACAATGTCTTATCTATTTTACCTCTAGAGAACTTGTTCTCAAGAAGAAAACTAGATAACGTCTCATACCAAGCTCGTGGAGCTTGTTTTAAACCATACAGAGCTTTATTAAGAAAATATACATAATTGGGATAAGTAGGATTGATAAAACCTGGGGGTTGAGCGGCGTATACTTCCTCTTTCAGGTCTCCGTTCAAGAATGCTGATTTCACATCTATTTGATAGACTGTGAATCCTTTGTGCGAAGCATACGCCAGGAATAATCTGATTGCCTCGAGCCTTGCCACTGGTGCAAAGGTCTGGTCGAAGTCAATCCCCTCCTCCTGTCTGTAACCTTGAGCCACCAGCCTGACCTTGTTCTTTATGATGACACCATGTTCATCCAGCTTGTTTCTGAAGATCCACTTGGTACCAATCACATTCTGCTTTTGTGGTCTGGGAACCAGCATCCAAACGTTGCATCATTCGAATTGATGTAGTTCATCTTGCATGGCCAAAATCCATGCCGCATCTTTGTTCGCCTCGTCAAACTTCTTTGGCTCAACCTGTGACAGGAACCTGAGATGTAAAATCTCGTTAATAGTACCTCTTCGAGTTCTGACACCGGCACGAGGATCTCCGATGATCCGATCTCTAGGATGATCCCTCACGTGCCGGAGCTCTAGAAGTCTAACGTCTGGAGCTTCAACTACTTCTTGGGCTTCTCCTCCTTCTAAGAGATTTGCTCCATTTTGATCCTCAACATTCCCGGTTGACGTTGAGGTGGAAACTTTGACGTACTTAGGAGTTTCATCTTTAGCGGTCTCATCGAGACTCAGCTGTTCAAGTCGTGCACATGCATCTTCAAGAATACTGTTGGAAGAATTGTTGTTAAGCAAGCTTCCTTCATCAAATACAACATTGATTGATTCTTCTACCACTAGGGTTTTCTTATTGAAGACCCTATATGCCCGACTGTGGGAACTATAGCCCATGAATATGCCTTCGAAGCATTTTTCACCAAATTTAGTACGTGGGTACTTCCCATTATTCAGTACATAGCATCTGCAACCAAAGATCCTCAAGTAGGACATGGTTGGTTTCCTGCCTCTCAGTAGCTCATAAGGCGTCTTACGATGATTCTTGTTGATCAACGCTCGGTTTTGTACATGACAAGCCGTATTAATCGCCTCTGCCCAGAAGTATTCTGGGAGAGAAGCGTCTTTCAACATTGTCGTGCAAGCTTCAATAAGAGTTCTATTTCTCCTCTCCGCAACTCCATTTTGCTGAGGAGTGCGCGGGGAGGAAAACTCATGAAAGATACCTTGTTCTTCACAAAACTCTGTCATAGCACCAGATTCGAATTCTGTTCCATGGTCACTTCTGATTTTGACCACTGAGCAGTTAAATTCGTTCTGAACCTGCTTGACAAAACTAGTGAAGATGTCAAACGTATCTGACTTCGTTTTAAGAAGAACACCATGTAAACCGAGAGTGATCATCAACTATCACTAGCGTATAGGACTTGCCTCCCAAGCTATGAACTTGCATTGGACCAAACAAGTCCATATGCAGAAGATAAAGACAGCGGGAAGAGTCTTTGTCTGCAATGCTCTTAAAAGTATCCCTAGTCTGTTTGCCCATCTGGCATACAGAACAGGGGCTATCCTTGATGCACTTGATAACGGGAGCATCTCTTACTAAGTTTTTGGAAAACAGCATACTAATTGTTTTGAAATTAATATGTGCCAATCTCTTGTGCCATTGTTCACAAAGAGAAGCACTGCCTGTTGCCACTTAGGCATACGGGGGTAGATGAATCTAAACTAAGAAAATTTAAGCAGAAGATATTTCTGCTCCTAATGCCTGTTAACACCGTCTCAGAAGAGGCACATGATATTATCAGACATTTATCCTTGCAGAACTTAACGTCATAACCTTTATCATATAACTGACTTACACTAATCAGGTTATGGTTTTACCCTTCAATATAAGCCACGTCGGTGATAGAGATTATACCGTTGGAAATCATACCGTAACCTCTGGTAACTCCTCGATCTGACCCCCCAAAGATGACTTTGGGTCCATTCTCGACTGGAGTGTAATCACGCAGCAGGCTTCTTGTCCCAGTCATATGCCGGGAGCATCCACTGTCCAAGTACCATATTGGCGTTTTGGTGGCCTTTGGACATTCCTGCAAAACAAAATTAACTGCCCTTAGGAACCCAATCGAACTTGGGTCCTAGATTCTTGGTTAGCATACTCCCCCTCGGGTGGTTAACCCTACGAGTGGTCGGCCTCGCATTGCTAACATAGGGAATCTCGTTATACCTCGGATTAAACCAACAATCCACGGCAAAGTGACCGACTTTGCCACAACACCAACAGTCAAATCTGTTGTACCTCTTCCTAGGCTCCTGCTTTACCCTGGGAATGGTGGGTACAGCCGGGGCCTTGGATCTGGAGGAGGCATCATAGTGATTGCAGTCACATGACTTCTTCACCTTCTGTTCCATCAGTATAACAGGCTTGGCTTTTGGTGCCTGCTTTTTATTATGGCCGCTAGAGAATTGACCATAATTACCCATGTGGATTTCCTCATAAGGTGCCTTGAAGACACTCTCACCGAAGTTGCTGGAAAAAGTCCAACCATCATATCGGCTCTTTGGCTTTGCAACCGAGGGCCGGAAATGATGACCAAAGGTTGACTCAAAGTCATGTTGGTTGCAGGGAAAGCTAGGCTTTCTGAACGCAACAGGACTGAGTGGGGCCTTTCCCTTTTCAGCAGCAGAGACCTTCTTGGCGGCCTTATTCTTTCTCTGGTTCCTGTTTCTCCTAGATAAGGAACCGGATACCCCTACATGCCCCAAGCCTGCTTCTTTGGCCTGAGCAGAGAAGGTATCAACTAATGGAAGAACTGTTTTTGGCATAGAGAAGCCCTTGACGATCTTCCTTTCTACCGCAAGTTGTTCTTCCAACTTGTCGACTTCCTCCTGCTTAAGATCAAGAAGCTTAAGAGACTATGAATGATTTGAAGTCAGGTCTAGGTGCTCCTGTCGGAGAGAGATCAAACTAGTGATCTCTTCCCTTAGGGAGACACACTCACCCTTAAGGAATTTCACGTCCTTTTTCTCAGCCTTCAATCTCTTACGACACTCCTCGAAAGTGTTGAGCAGAAGCTCATACTTCTCGAGGAGCTCCGCTTCACGAGCCGAAGGGCTATCCTCAGGGTCATCATCCTGAGACTCAGGATCAGATTCAGAGTCGGAGAGAGGGGTGTGAGCTTTTACCTTCCCAGTAAATGGGGGGCATTCTCCTTCTGAGTCGGAGCGACCCACCAGCCCGAAGTAGGCTTCCTCATCATCACTGGAGTCTGAGGAATCAGACTCACTCAGTGTCTTTGGCTTTTTGGCGATGTAGCTCCTCTCTTTCTTCTTATCTCTAGAGGACTTGTGCTCCTCTCCCTTCCCCTTTTCTCTCTTGCCTTGGTGGCAGTCGGCCACGACGTGTCCTGGCTGATTGCATCCAAAACAAATAATGTCAGAGGAGTGATGTTTGTTCGGTTTAGAAGCATACCTGTCAGAAGAATAATTTTTCTTCTGATTCCTGGAGGAGGAGTCGTCTCTCTTTCTTTGATTCCTCATCTTGAGGAACTTCTTGAATTCTCGGGTGATGAGGGAGAAATCTTCCTCAGACAACTCTGAGCTGGAGGAGCATGGCTCGGAGTCCTCCTCCTCATCCTTTTTCCTGGCACGGTATGAAACCGCACCCTTGCCCTTCCTGGAGTGAATGGCTTTTAGGGCCACAGTTTTTCCTTGGCTGCAGCCTTCTCCGCTTCTTCTTCTGCTTTCCTGGTGTTCAGTTGAAGCTCATAGGACATCAGCTTCCCAAACAGAATTTGCGGGTCTGTTTCAGCTAATCTGCCAAACTCTCGGATGGCGTAGGTCTTTGTGTCCCATTCCTTAGTAATGGACCTAAGGAATTTATCATTAAGTTCACCATAAGTGAACACTCTTCCATATCCTTTGAGGGCATTGACAATCTTGAGGAAGTTCTCGAAGGTGACTCCGATCTCTTCCTTAGGCCCTTGTCTGAAGGCCTCATATTGCTGGTTCAGGAGGGATCTCCGATCATCTCTCACTTCATCAGTGCCCTCCATTAGGATAATCAGGCAGTGCCAGATCTCCTTTGTTGTCCTGCAGTTGCAGAAGTTCTGCATCATTGAGTCATCGACCGCGCTGACCAGAATGTTCTGCGCCTTCTTGTCAAGTCCCACCAGCACCATCTCGTCCTTGTCCATTTCAGAAATTTTCTTTGGCACTTTCTTGGTAGGATCAATGGTGGAGACCTTAGTGGGGACATAAAGTCCCTCCTCCACGATCATGAAGAGTCGGGGATCGACCGCTTCCATGTAGAACCTGATCCTTTCCTTCCATATAGGAAAGTTGAGCCTGGTGCACACTGGGATATTGCCTGTGTACTTGAGTCCGTCCATAGTAGATGTTTGCCTTCTTCTTGACACTAGCGGCAGGATTCAACTCAAGGTATGAACCTTTTGGATGAGGAACCTCGCTTTGATACCACTTGAAAGTCCACCTAGTGTCAACTACCTTCACCTATGGGGGGGAATAGGTGACTTGCAGCATTTTTGCGGAATTAAAATTGTACCTGCACAAGATAACAAAACAGCACAGCAAAGAAAGGACACAAGCAATTTATAGTGGTTCCCCGATTTGGGTACATCCACTTTCCCCCTTCGACCTATCTCCCAACAAGGGACGACTCGGTCACTTCACCAACAGGATTGAAATCCAATCCTTGCACTATCAGAAGGAACCCTTCCACACGTAGGAGACAACACTCCCACAACACGGGTTGCACCCAACCCTTACAACTAGGAACCAACGTTCCTTTACAACAAAAATGAAACTAGAATGTACAAGAAATACAAACAACGTTTGTAGACTAAGGTTTCCCTCTTCGTTTGATGACGTGTTCTTGAAGTCAACGAAGAGTCCACAACCCTAGATCTCTCTTGGAGAGAATCTCCCCGAAACCGGCGGCGGCAAGAAGGGCGGCAGCTCGGTTCTCGGGATCGGCGGCGACAACGGTGTGTGGCTGCTGTTCTTTGGAGACTCAATCTTCGTAGCAAAGCTAGCAAGGTCTACCAACGGTCACACTAGGATCGATCGTCTCGATCGATTCGGAAGGGGAAGGTTTTCCCGATCAACAAATCAAGAGACAAAGGATCTCTGGTTAGACGCGTGAGACGCTATGCTTGGCTAAGCTTCTATCGCCGGGAGATCTGGAAGAAACCACGATCAAACGGCCGGCGATCGACTAGCACGAGCGGCGACGGCGGCGGAGCAGGTATCGCGATCTAGGTCAAGGTCGGCGGCTCGGCTTCGTCTTTTTCTGTGTTGCGTTACTGTTCAAAATATGCGTGTATTTATACGGTAGAATACTCCTTTATGACCGTTATGGGTCCCACCTGAAGAAACCCTAAAAGCGGTTCAAATCAGCGTCTTAACGTTTGATCCGGTCCAGTGGTATCCAGAAAATTGCCCAAGTCAAATTCGGTGAGAATCGAAGGTGATTCTCGACGAGTCGGCGAGAATCAGCCGGTGATTCTCGACGATTCGGCGAGAATCACTAGTGATTCTCGCCGAATCACTTGATGATTCTCGACGATTATGACTTAGCGCCAGATTTGCACGCTTTGATGTAGCGAGATAGAGACGGCGAGAATCAACCAGTGATTCTCGCCGATTCGAATCGGCGAGAATCACTTGGTGATTCTCGTCGAATAATACTTAGATGATTTTTCGTCTTTCCGCCTATGAGCTGCTCTTTGACTCATCCTTGCTCCTTGTCTGCTCTTGCATTATCACAGCCCTGTACTTGAAAATAAGTACACTCCAATAGAGAGAGTACACGTAGGCCAACACACTGATCTGCTCAACGAGGGATTACGTCGCGCAGACCTGTGTATATTGACCTACTGCACCCTGACATTGGTGTGTACTTAGCGTGGAAAAACTGCAAGCACAACTTAAAAGGTTTCATCAAATACATTGTCTATTTACCTTAGCTTGTTCAGGGGCTTCTTCAAATCAGGTACGTTGTGGATACAATACCCAACAATCTCCCCCTATTTGAAGAAGCCTAAACCCTACAAGCTAAGGTGAATAGCGCGTATGGGAATGAAAATCAATAAACTTAAAAATTGAGTTGAGAAAGATATTCATTACCAATACCCATTGCTTGAGAGCAACCTTGGAGCCACCTTAACCTTAGCCGAGAGGGTAATCTCCCCCTTTTCGGCTTCTGTAAATTTAGGTTTGTTGCATTTGACCCCTTGCTCTCCCTCAGTTCTTGGCAGAGGCTCCCCCTAGATGCACGAGCCGGGAGCGTCTGTAGTCTTCATTCTTCATAGTTTAGCATCCCCAATTCAGTTTTGAAAAGACTGAACTTGGCTTCGTCTAAGGGTTTTGTGAAAATATCTGCAATCTGCTTGTCCGTGGGGACATAACAGAGAGAGATGTCCTTGTTCTCCACGTGCTCCCGAATGAAGTGGTAGCGCACTTCAATATGCTTCGTTCTGCTGTGCGATACCGGATTGTTGGCAATTGCAATTGCACTGGAGGAGTCGTAGTACAGTGGTACTTCCTTGAACTGAAGGTCGTAGTCAGCTAACTGGTTTCTGATCCATAGGAGTGGTGCACAACAGCTGCCTGTCGAGATGTACTCAGACTCTGCTGTGGAGGTTGCTACACAATTCTGCTTCTTGCTGTTCCATGAAATAAGCCTTCTTCCGAGGAATTGACACGTCCCGGAAGTGCTTTTCCTGTCATCCCTACTCCCTGCAAAATCAGCATCTGAAAAACCTATTAGCTCGACATCATTGTTTCTAGGGTACCACAAGCCAAGATTGGGAGTACCTTTAAGGTATCTTAGAATTCGCTTTGCAGCGACATAGTGAGATTCCTCATGTGTTTCCCTAGCACATAGGATTCAAGAATCTGGCCAATCAGAGAAGCTAGAAGTGTCAATGAAATCTCAACAGAAACTTTGTTGGGCAAGCTCCAATCCTATGAGCAGCTCATCAAGACAAGGGAAGCTGAACAAGTGACCCTATCTTTAATAAAGAAAGAAACGATTATTGCTTTTTAGGTAATAAAAGAGGAAGAACAACTTCCTGAGAATGAAGAGCTCATGAGTCTACTGGCTAAGAGATTCTACAAGATGGCCAAAAATGACTTCAGGAAAAGATTTTACAGGAACAAGGACAAACAAAGGTATGATAAAACACCAACTAAAGAAATAGTTTGTTATGGTTGCAGGAAACCAGGACACATTCTTCTAGAGTGTCCTAAAAATCAAAAGAAAGAAAAGAAGAAGGAGAAGGAATACAAGAAGCACTCTAGCAAACCCTCTTCTAGTAAACACAAATAGAAGGAGAGAGGTTTTGTAACTAAAACTTGGAGTGATACAAAATTTGAATCCCCATCCCGCTCAAGTGAAGATGAAGAATAGACAAAGGCTATATGTTTGATGGAAATCAATGCATCATGCAACAATTTTGATGTTGAATCTGAGTCTGAAGAAGATCAGGAAAGTAACTATCCTACCATAGAGGAACCGTGGTATTTGGATAGTGGATGTTCAAAACATATGACAAAAAGAAAGGCTAATCTAAAAGATTTTAAAACAAAGCTTGGACCTAAAGTCATCTTTGGAGACTCCAACTATGGACAAACAAAAGTCTATGGTAATGTCAAGGTTAGAGCAGTTACCTTCAAGAAGGTAGCTTATGTGAAAGGTCTTAAGCATAACCTTATTTCCATCAGTCAATTATATGATGAAGGATATCAGATATCTTTTAACAACTCATTATATTTTATTACATCTAACTTAAATAAATTTGTTTTAACTAGGATTAGACCGGGTAATATTTACTTAGTTAATTTTAACTCTACAAAATCATAAATCTATTTATTTAATCTGATAAATAAAACTAATGATCTTTGGCATAAAAGATTAGGGCATATAAATCTTAGAACTATTGCTAAATTATCTAAAAACAACCTTGTTAGAGGACTACCTTTTGGTTCTTAAAAGAAGGAAGGACTTTGTAGGGCTTGTCAGTTAGCTAAGCAAACCAAAAGTAGTTTTAAATCCATATCTAAGAGTGATTCACCCAGAGTTTTGTATTTGCTACATATGGACCTTTTTGGACTTATTGCAATACAAAGTTTGGGAGTAAAATCTTACACTTTAGTGATTGTTGATGATTTCTTTAGATTTACTTGGGTGTTCTTTTTTAGAAATAAGTCAGATAACTTTAAAGTTCTTACAGACTTTCGTAGGAACATCAAGATTGAGTACTCTACTCAGATTGCATTGATCAGAAGTGATCAT
The DNA here is from genome assembly GCA_039583875.1 of Platanthera guangdongensis. Classification (NCBI taxonomy): domain Eukaryota; kingdom Viridiplantae; phylum Streptophyta; class Magnoliopsida; order Asparagales; family Orchidaceae; genus Platanthera; species Platanthera guangdongensis. The sequence continues at coordinate 128,108,828 of CM077148.1, read as the reverse complement.
GGCACTGAGTTTGAATCTCTTATGATGAAAGAATTCTGTGAGAAAGAAGGTATCAGACAATATTTTTCTACTCCTAGAACTCCTCAACAAAATGGGGTAGCTGAAAGGAATAATAGAACCCTAATTGAATCTGCTAAAACATTACTTGCAGATGCTTATTTACCCTTATCCTTTTGGGCAGAGGCAGTAATCACAACAAACTATGTTCTTAATAGAAGTCTTATTCATAAACTGAAGGGTAAGACTCCCTATGAATTATTGAAAAATAAGAAATCTAAAGTAAGCTATTTTAAAGTTTTTTGGTGTGCATGTTATATTCACAATAATGATAAGAAACACTTAAGAAAAATTGGAGTCAGAGCTGCAGAAGGAATATTTCTTGGATATTCTCAAGTCAGCAAGGCTTATAGGGTCTTTAATAAATCTACCCTTAAGATAGAAGAGTCTATACATATATCTTTTGATGAAACTAACATGTTTTACAAAAAGAAGAACACTTCTACGATAGACTCTTTTCAGGTACCAATTTTGTGTGAGAAGTTAGATGAATTAAACCTTAAACAAGAGGATACATTGCATGCTTCTCAACAAAATGTTGAAGACAGTGATGAAGATGATGCTGAAGTTTATGTTGAAAAGGTCATAACTAATGAAATTCCATAAGAGGAATTAGCAACACAAATAATTAAAAAACCAACTCCACCTTTTGATTTTGTCACAGGTAGAGAACACCTTATATCTCAAGTGATTGGAGATATATCAGCTGGTGTGCAAACAAGCCATCAACTTAATCAAGATCAGATGCATACATGCATTCTTTCTCAGATTGAACCTCAATCCATAAAAAATGTAGAACAAGATCCTCATTGAATCATTGTTATGCATGAGGAACTCAATCAGTTTGAGAGATGTAGAGTTTGAGGCTTAGTTCCAAGACCCAAAGACTACCCAATCATTGGAACAAAATAGGTTTTCAGAAATAAGTTGGATGCTCAAGGTGTTATAGTAAGAAATAAAGCTAGATTGGTAGCTCAGGGATACTCATAGGAGGAAGGAATAGATTATGATCAGACTTATGCTCCTGTTGTAAGATTAGAAGCTATCACGATATTTCTTGCATTTGCAGCATTCAAGAAATTCAAGGTATATCAGATGGATGTAAAGAGTGCATTCTTAAATGGAGAACTCAAAGAAAAAGTTTATGTAGAACAACCACCAGGTTTTATCTCTCCAACTCACTCTTCTTATGTTTTTAAACTCAATAAAGCTCTTTATGGTCTTAAACAAGCTCCAAGAGATTGGTATGAGACTCTTGCTAGTTTTCTTTTAAAAAATAAAATTAATAGAGGCATGGTAGATAAAACATTATTTTTTAGACATCATAAAACTAAAATTTTACTAGTACAAACATATATCGACGATATAATTTTTGGTTCTACTGATTCCGAACTATGCAAAAGGTTTTCTGACCTAATGCATTCCAAGTTTGAAATGAGTAGCATGGGTGAATTATCCTACTTTCTTAGTTTACAAGTAAAGCAAACACCTGATGGTATTTTCATATCTCAATCTAAATATGTTAAAGAGCTAATTAAAAGATTTGTGATGTCAGATGCCTCCTCTATGAAAACACTCATGCCTACTAATGTTGTTGTTAATAATGATGATCAAGGCAAACCAGTTGATCTGAAAACACATAGAGATATGATTGAGTCTCTATTATATTTGACATCAAGTAGACTAGATATAATGTTTGCAACCTATATTTGTGTTAGATTCCAAGTTAATCCTAAAGAATCTCACCTAAACTTAGTAAAAAGAATTTTAAGATATAAAAAAGGGTTGCCCTAATCTAGGACTTTAGTATCATATTGAGTCGGAATTTGAATTAACTGGATTCATAGATGCTGACTATGCTGGATGTAAAATTGACAGAAAAAGCACATCAGGAACTTGTCAGTTTCTTGGTGATAGGCTTGTGTCATGTTTTGCAAGAAGCAAACCTTTGTGTCTACTTCAAATACTGAGGCTGAATATATTACAGCTGGTAGTTGTTGTTCACAAATTTTGTGGATTCAAAACCAAATGCTAAATTATGGTTATAACTTAAATAATTCAACTATTTTTTGTGATAATACTAGTGCAATATCAATTGCACAGAATCCAGTCCTTCATAGTAAGACTAAGCATATAGAAATTAGACATCATTTTATAAGAGACAATGTTGACAAAAATAAAATTAAACTAGAATTTATCTCTACTGATTTTTAAAGAGCTGACATATTCACCAAACCCTTAGATGAAAAGAAACATATTTTCTTCTTAAATTAGTTAGGAATGATTAACGGTGAGTATTTAGATTGATTTTTGTTCTGAGATCAATGAACTTCCAGTTTTCGTCGAACGGAGTTCGACGAATTGTAAACTTTTCATCGAACGGAGATCAATGAGTTGTGAACCATTCATCGATCGACGAATTTCAACCTTTCATCAAACGAAGCTCGACGAATTGTTAACCATTCGTTGAATAGAGATCGATGGATTATATTTCCTCTATGAAATGTTTCGTCGAACTGAGTTCGATGAATTGATTATTGTCAGATGGAGTTCGTCTTTTCAACTTCTGAAAACTTATAATTAGATTTTCATCAAACTCTATCCTGTGCATTTACCATTTCCCTTGCACTTGATCTCTCTCTTTTGCAGGCTAATGGCAATTTCTCAGGCAATCCTCTCGGCAATGAAATTTGATGCAGGCTTTGATATTGACATAGAATCTTTCTCTCATTCAGATCAAGTTTTCCAGGATATTCTGAAAATATTTGAGGCTCAGAATTTGTTGAATTTTATGACTACAAGGATCAAGATTCTAGTGGTAGAAATCAAAGAATAGATTCATACTGACAAATTTCAGGATACCCCAGTCATTATTGGATCTTATCTCAGGGAATCAGGTTCCTCTTACCCCAAATATTCTTTTTAAAGTTTTTGGTTTTGTTAATGGGGAAGAAGATATAGAATTATCTACTTCTAGATTTGAGATAATGCTAGATAGATTGGGTCATTCTCAAGGAAACCCTAACTATCTCTTGAATAAAAACTGAAAGTGCAAGTTAGATCTGATATACTCTAGAGGGGGGTGAATAGAGTATGGTGCTTGCTAAAAACTTTTTACAACTCTTGTTGTATTCCTAAGTGAACAGGGAAGCAAATGAACTACAGCAACTATCTAATCAAAAAGCAATCACAAACCATAGCCAGAAAACAAAAGAAAATAAGCAACCAGAAGACACAAGGAGCTATAGTGGTTCCCCAATCAATCTGGGTACATCCACTCTTCTACCACCCTAGGTAGGAATCCACTGCAGGATGAGTTGATCAGGTGTCCTGGGCACCAATGAGCTTTTGATAAGGTGCTCAAAAACCAAACCAGATTTTTTGATCAGGTGTCTTGCCACTACTGAGTTTTGACAAGGTCTCAGAAACCAACACAAACTTTTGAAGGGAGTTTGATAAACCCTTTACAGCAGAGAGAGAGAGGGATGAGATGATCTTCTCTGTCAACAATTAGAGAGAAGATAGTGGATGTTGTCAAAGCTCCCCCTGAGTTATTGAGTTGTTCAGGAAGTGAAGCTTTGCAGTAGGGTGATAGGCCTTCAGAATATTTGATCTCCAGCAAAAGATGATTTCAGCAACAGCTGAAATGTGTGGTGTCTGGAGTCTTGAATGATGATGGCCTTTGAACACTGGAATCAAGAGGGATCAGAAAATTTCAGTATGTTGATCTCCTTTTGTGATGGTGTTCTTGTATGAATTCTAAGACTGAGAATGTCTGTTACTCTTTCTCTTTCTATTGTTCTTGTTGTAATAGTTGTTGTTGATGATGATGTCCAGCAGGAATTAAAAACATTGATCTTTTTTTTTCTTCAGATCTGAATAGAATATTTTTTCTGTCCAAGATAGTCGTTAGCCTGTCATAAATGACTTCCTTAACTGCATTTTGTCTTCTAGAGGAAAGTCCAATAAAACATTCCTTTGAAAATCCCTTGAAACTTGCTCTAGATTAATTGAAAACGGCTACAAGATCCTTGACATAAATGCTGAGAATAATTCCATAACTGTCTGAATTTGAATCTTGAAAAACGTCGATTTCTTCAGAAAAACGTCGACCTGAGCTCCACTATCGTTGAACTGAGCTCAGAGACTGTACTTAGACTGAAACAGAGATCATCGATCTGAGCTCAACTATCATCGAACTGTGCTCAGAGATAGAGAAACAAACTAGAGACAAGAACGTCGATCTGAGCTCGAAGATCGTCGAATGGAGTTCGACGACCCGTTGAAGTTGAGCTCAGAGATCATCGAATGGAGTTCGACGATTCGTCGAAGTGAGCTCAGCGATCGTTGAATAGAGTTCGATGATTCGTCGTCCTGAGCTCGACGAAATGACTTAGTCTCCAGAACTGAAATATCTGGTCTTGAGGGCAGCTTCCAAACCTAAATACTAACCCCTAGACTCAATTCTAATTGACCTTTAGATCTATACAAGGAGGTCAAAACAGATTTCCTAAAAGACATAGTGATCCTTGCCCAAATCAGTAATAGGGTGTTCCAACAATCTCCCCCTATTTGGGTTAGGATTACTATTTATAGATATTGGAAAAATAAAAACATACAAAGCAGAAATGTAATAAACAGAACATTGCAGAAACACAGACATTATCACAGATAGTTCAGAAAACAAAATATATTGTCATCTTACAGAATCATTCCTTTTCCTTGCTCTTTATAAGAACTATTTCTCTGTTGGGTTTGAGAGCTTCTTTCTTGGATCTCCTGTCATCAGCTTCACCTAGAGAGGTTTGATGTTTTGGCCTGGGCACTACAGCTTCTGGATGCAGCTTCATATAACTTTTTGAATCAAAGAATTTGCTGGAGGAGTATCTCTCAAGTTCTTTCTTTCTTTGATCTGATAAAGTAGTGATACTGGATGTATCTTTTCCTTGTTCTCTAGCTTTCTTGATTTGGTCTAGTGCAGCCAATTCTTTCATTCTTGTTGTCCATGAGGTGGGATTATTTTCCGGGTCCTCAAATGGAACAGGAGGCTCATATCTGTTTGAAGAATTGTCAAGAGGGACTCTAGAAGAGACTAGATCTTTAAGCTTATAAGTGAAGGGACCAGAAGTAGTGTCAGAGGGACCTTGTCCTTCCCTTTGATAAGGATGTTGCCTAGAATACACTCTGAGTCCTCTTTGATTTCCTCCGTACTATCCTCCTCTGGACTGGTATCCTCTAGACTGATTTCCTCTGTACTAGGATCTTCCTTGATGTTGATATGAGCTTTGGCTTCTGGCAGAAGATTGGAAGGCAGAACTTCCACTTGCACCTGCATCAAGTGAAGGAGGAGGAGGAGGAGGATTGAAATGGGATGATCCTTTATCATACTTTCTTTTCTTCTTCATAGCTTTCAGTTGATTCCTGGAGTGCTGCATCTATGGTTCTGTAATAGGGCAATCATGCAGTATATAATATGGAATATCATTTGTATCTTTCACTTTTTCTGGAGGAACTCTCTTCATGGCTTTGCTTCTGGCTTTCCTTTTCCTTGCAATTGTTGTAGAGGAATCATCTGAGTCAGTCCTAAACTGATCACTATCTGAGCTTTGATTATCATACAATGCATCAATCCTTTTGAGATAATCTTTCTGTTGTTGAGACTGAGCAGAAGAAACAGCAGAAACAGCAACATTAGCAGTAGCAACAGCAGGAAGTGGAGTAGAAGCAACACTGGCAGAGGGAGCTATAACAGCAGATTCAAAAATAGAAATTTTAGAAACAGGAACAACATCAGCAGTAACAGTAGGCTCAAAAACAATTGCCTCTGTCATATGCATATCCTCAAAAATAGCAATATCAAAACTAACAGAAATATCAACAACAGCAGTAGGAGCAGCAGCAGGAGGAGCAACAGAAGGAGCACTGTCAACAGCACTGAAGGAATTTATATAAGAGCTTATTAAGCTGGGGTCACATCTGGAAATACGCACAATGGCCTTAGTAAGATCTTCAGATTGCTGGACTGGAAGGCAGTTGAAGTATACATACTCAAAAACTGACAACAGTGACCTGAGGTCCACTGTAATGACTGCAACTGGAGCTACTGGAGCTTGGACTGAAGATACTACAGCAGGCAATCTTTCAGCTTCATAAGGCATCTCCCCCTGCCTAGATTCAGTGAGAACTAGATCAAGGCACCCAGAAGAAGGGATTACCTGAGGAGGAAGAAAAGAGGAGAGCCTGGCAGACAGTTCCTGAACTGTTTTTAGAAGGGGAGCCAAAGAGGTCTCCAGCAATAGTGATAGTCTTGGAGCTATCAGCTCATATAGCCTGTCTGCAAGAGCTGGAAGATCTACTTGCTCAAGAGGGACTGGAGTAGAGGTAGGAATGGAAGTTGGAGCAACAGGAGATGTTGGTGGAGAACTTGTGGATGGTGGAAGTGATGGTTGAGATATTGTAATTGTGGAGATGGAAGATAATGGAATGGAAATGGATGGTGTGAAGGATGATTGAGCAATTATGTCCTGAAGTAGTTGTTGATAAGAGGTGGATGATGATGGTGGCTCAGGAGGGGATGAAGGAGAATCATCCATATAGGAATCATCTATAAGAGTGAAAGATGGAATATGAGATGATGAATCAAAATCCAGGTGTGGGTAGTGATGTAGAGGATGGAAGATTTCTTCAGTGAGTGGTGGAGTTGGAGAAGGGATTGAAGTTGGAGATGGGGTGGAAATTGTGATGGTGGATGTGACTGTTATAGATGAAACAAGAGGTGGAGGAGGAGGAGATGAAGCAGGCAAGTCTTCTGCAGGGGCAGAAACCTGAGGGGAAGAGACTGAAGCAGTCCTTGTGCCTGAAGTAGAGATTGCAGAGGGCCTACTGGGCTTTACAATCTGCCTGTCCCATTTTCCAAATAGGGCACAGATGAGCCTCTTGGAGGCATTGATGTGCATCCCACTGGAAACAAGCAGTGCAGGGCATCTGTTATGAAGAAACAGCCCTAAGATCCTCCCAAAATTAACAAAGTTCTTGTTAATTTTCTTCTTGATTAAGTCAAAGAAGACTTCTCCCTAGTTTAGTTGTTTCTTGTCCACCAGGGCACCCATCAAGCAGAGCTGATACCTGGTTATGGTATCATGAGCTGAGTGTTTGGCCAACAACACTTTTCCCACAACATCAGCAAGAAATCTGGGTTCCTGAGATGGTTCCAACCACTGTATTCTGATCCAGATTGTGGGCAGTGTACACCCATTCTTTTATCTCATTTGCAGCCAATTTGATCCTTGTAGTCATTATGGTAACTAGCTGTTGGTCTTTGAAAAGTTCCAGAATGTCCTTGAAGATTTGATCGCTGTTATTGAAGGAATCCATGTCGATATCAAAGCCTGCGTCAAATTTCATTGCGGCCAAGATTGTGACTGAAACTGCCATTGATTCCTGCAAAAATGAACAAACAAACGACCAAGTGTAGAGAAGTTTGGAGGGAAAGAGAAAATTTGCAGAGAGTATGAAAGCACAAAGGGAGAACGACAGCCGAAAATGAGTTTTATATTAGGGTTCGACGCAGAAAAGGAAAGATCGTTGAACTCTGTTCGACGATCTGGGCTTCTAAAGGAAACTGAAAGGTCATCAATATCGTCGATCTCCGTTCGACGGTATTGGAGAGCGTCGAGCTCCGTTCGACGATCGCTGACCTGAAGAAAGATAGTTTAGCACTATCTGAGAAGCGCTGAACTCAGGTCGACGATTTCTGAAATCGTCGATCTCCGTTCGGCGATCTTGGGGAAAATCGTCGAGCGCAGTTCAGAGACCAGAAACATACTCTACACACAAAAATAACATATTGATTTGCCTAGTCTTGGTCATTTTTAGATTTTTGAAATCTTGGATATTATTTTAGACTTCCTCCATCTAGCATTCCTAACTGATTCAGGAAGAATGTATGTTTCTTTTCATCCAAGGGCTTGGTGAAAATATCTCCCCTTTGAAAATCAGTTGGGATATATTGAAGTTCAATTTTATTTTTCTCAACATTATCCCTTAGAAAGTGATGTCTAATTTCTATGTGTTTTGTCCTAATATGGAGGACTGGATTTTGTGCAATGGAAATAGCACTGGTATTATCACAAAATATTTTTGACTTTTCTAAGTTGTAGCCATAGTCTAGGAGCTAATTTTGAATCCACAAGAGTTGTGAACAACAACTACCTGCAGCCATATATTCAGCTTCAGCAGTTGAAGTTGACACAGATGTTTGTTTCTTGCAAAACCAGGAGACAAGTCTTTCACCAAGAAACTGACAAGTTCCACTGGTGCTTTTCCTGTCTATTCTGTATCCAGCATAATCAGCATCTAAGAATCCAGTTAAGTCAAATACTGAGTCTTTTGGATACCAGAGACCTAGATTTGGATAATGTTTTACATACCTAAGAATCCTTTTTACTAAGGTTAAGTGTGACTCTCTAGGTCTCACTTGGAATCTAGCACATATGCATGTAGCAAACATTATGTCAGGTCTACTAGTTGTAAGGTACAATAAAGAACCAATCATTGCTCTATATGTTGTCTGATCAACAGGTTTCCCATGTTCATCAGCATCTAATACAACATTAATAGGCATAGGTGTTTTCATACATGATGCTTCAGACATACCAAATTTCTTAACCAATTCTTTTGCATACTTGGTTTGAGAAATAAATATGCCTTCAGCATGTTGTTTGATTTGCAATCCTAGAAAGAAGGATAGCTCACCCATGCTACTCATTTCAAATTTAGAATGCATTAGGTTGGAAAACCTTCTGCACAAATTTGAATCAGTAGAACCAAATATAATATCATCTACATAGATTTGTACTAGTAGGGTATGGGACTTATGGGTTATAATAAAAAGAGTTTGGTCTACTCTACCCCTTATAAACTCATTTTTCAGAAGAAAACATGTTAGGGTCTCATACCATGCTCTAGGAGCTTGCTTTAGACCATATAATGCTCTATGCAATTTGAAAACATGATCAGGATGAGTTGAAGAGATAAAACCTGGGGGTTGTCTGACATAGACTTCTTCTTTGATATCTCCATTGAGAAAAGCACTCTTTACATCCATCTGGTATACTTTGAATCCTTTGTGTGTTGCATATGCTAAGAAGATTCTTATGGCCTCTAACCTTGCAACTGGTGCAAAGGTCTGGTCATAATCTATCCCTTCCTCTTAAGAGTATCCTTGAGCAACTAGCCTTGCTTTGTTCCTTACAATGACTCCTTGATCATCCAATTTATTTCTGAACACCCACTTTGTTCCAACAATGGAGTGATCCTTTGGCCTTGGTACTAGTTCCCAAACTTTGTTCCTTTCAAATTGATGCAACTCTTCTTGCATTGCAATGATCCAGTGTGGATCTTGCTCTGCATCTTGAATGGATTGAGGTTCAATTTGAGAGAGAAAGTAAGTGTGCATCAGGGTTTGGTTGACCTGATTTCTGGTTTGCACACCAGCTAAGATGTCTCCAATCACTTGGGAGATTGGATGGTCTCTTGATGTTACTAAATCAACAGGAGATGTTGATTGTTCACCAACCTGTGTTGTTGTTTCCTCTTGTGGTACAACAACTGGCTCTTCAAGAAGATTCTCTTCAAGATGTTGAATGTCTTCTTCATCTTCACTGCTTTCATTTTTTTGAATGATTTGTAACCTATCCAAGTCTTCAGCAAGAGAGTGTACCTGCAATGGTTCTATGGTAGAAGTATTCTTCTCCTTGAAAGACATGTTAGACTCATCAAAAGATATATGAACAGATTCTTCAATTTTGAGAGTAGATTTATTATATACCCTATAAGCTTTACTGGTCATGGAGTATCCCAGAAACACTCATTCATCAGCTTTAGCTTGAAATTTTACTAAGTATTTCTTGTCATTATTATGAATGCTGCAAATACAACCAAAGATTTTAAAGTAATCTACTTTAGGTTTCTTCCCTTTGAGTAATTTATAGGGAGTCTTGCGCTTCAGTTTATGTATTAAACTTTTATTCAACATATAGTTGGAGGTGTTCACTGCCTCTGCCCAAAAGGATAGAGGAAGGTGAGCATCTGACAACAATGTAGTAGCAGATTCAATAAGGGTTCTATTTTTTCTTTCAGCTACCCCATTTTGTTGAGGAGTTCTAGGAGCTGAGAAAGTGTGTCTGATCCCTTCACTCTGACAGAACTCTTGCATAAGAAGAGAATCAAACTCTATCCCATGATCACTTCTGATCAGGCCAATGTGAGTATTGAACTCAGTCTGTATGCATTTGAGAAACTCTATCAAACACTTAAAGTTATCAGACTTCTTCCTCAGAAAGAACACCCATGTGAATCTAGAGAAGTCATCTACAACCACTAAAGTATAAGATTTCCCTCCTAAGCTTTGTACTGTAATGGGTCCAAAAAGATCCATGTGTAACAGATACAAAATCCTAGTTGAATCACTATTATTAAGTGACTTGAAACTATTTTTGGTTTGCTTGCCTAATTGACAAGCCCTGCAGAGTCCTTCCTTCTTGTAGGGGCCAGATGGTAGTCCTCTAACAAGGTTGTCCTTGGATAGCCTAGCAATGGTTCTAAGGTTTATATGTCCTAATCTTTTACAAATGGAATTGAACAAGCATATATCTACCTTAGTTGAAAGAAAGTCTACAAGATAAATGTTACCTTTCCTTTTACCTGTCAACACAGTTGTGTTGTCCTCTGATTTAATCTTGCATAAGGATTTGCTGAAAGTCACTTGGTAGCCTTCATCATATAGTTGACTGATACTGATCAAGTTGTGCTTCAGTCCTTCCACATAGGCTACTTTCTTGAATGTGACTGTGTCAATCTGGACTGCATCATATCCTTTTGTTAGTCCAAAGTTTGAATCACCAAATATTACTTTGGGTCCAAGCTTGGCTTTGAAGGATGTGAAATTGTCCTTGTTTCCTGTCATGTGCTTTGAGCACCCACTATCCAGATACCATTGTTGGTTTGATGTTGGATAGGTCTTCACCTGCACATAAAACAATTTACTTATTTTTGACCCAGTTTACCTTGGGTTTAGGTTGATAACCTTTGAACTCATAAATAAAAGACATCCTTGGTTGACTTTTATAACCTTCAGGATGATATCTCCTTGGAGGTATTATCCATTTAGTATAAGGGTTAAATCTTTGGGATGAAGGACCCCTAGGTTTGGAATTTGATTTACCATTAAAAAAGTTTTCAAAACTCTGATCTCTGCTCAACGATCGCTGAGCTAAGTTCGACGATCTTGGGTCAGATCGCCGAGCTTCGTTCGAAGATCGACTGTGGCAGAGTTCAGGGTTTAGAGATCGTCGACCTGAGTTCGATGATTTAGCCTGATATCGTTGAGCTCCGTTCAGCGATTGTCTAGCTCTGTTCGACAATTTCTGTTGAACTCTTGTTTTCTTAAGTAAGTCAGAATTCTTCCTAGCTACCTCTACAACTCCCTTGCCTTTATCAGAGATAAACTTGATTGGGGTTGTTAATACTATAGGTTGGCTGGGTGAGGCACCCAAGCCCAGTATACTATTGAATCTTGAGTTCACTGTGCTTGTGATGTCCATTAGCTTGATGCTTCTCCCATTGAGGGATTCTTCAAACTTTTTGGCCTCTGATAGCTCACCTTTCAGTGAGGCTATCTGCTCCTTACAGCATTCCAACTCCTCAGAGAGTTTGAGGTTTTTTGATTTTAAAGTGCTGTGTTCAGATAGCTGATTTCTGAGAGAAATGATTTCCTTCTCAGATTTTAATAAATCTAAACACAGTGCTTTAAACTCACACTTGAAGTCCTCAGAATTAAAATCAAAAGAACTTATTACCTGGTCCTCTTCAGATTGAGTCTCTGATTCTGACTCTGACTCTTCTACATCAGAACTTTGTTGTGAGGCATTGATAGCCATCATGCAGAATTCCTTTTCATCAGCATCATCTTCATCATCACTAGAGCTGGATGAAGCTTCTGATTCTTCTTCTGTCTCACTCCAAGTTTCAGCAACAAATCCCTTCCTTGTATATTTGTTCTTGCTGGAGGAGGGTTTGTCATTGCTGCTCTTCTTGAAGTCCTTTTCTTTTCTCCTTTCTTTCCTGTCCTTTTTGTCCTTGTTTTTATTTTCTGGACAGTCAGGCACAATGTGGCCTGGTTTCCTGCAACCAAAATAGATAATCTCTTTGTTATTTGATTTGTCATACCTTGGCTTGTCATGTTCTCTGTATGATCTTTTCTTGAAATCCTTCCTGGCCATTTTGTAAAATCTTTTGGCCAGTAGGCTTAGAAACTCTTCATTGCCTGTGACCTTGTCTTCCGGCTGATCTTCAATGGCTTTGAAAGCTATTGATTTTTCCTTTCTTGTAGCTGGTGAGGTAGTCTTCTGCTCTTCTTCTCTATTCTTGATGAGCAGCTCATAAGACTTGAGCTTGCCCAAGAGAGCTTCAGTTGTGATCTCATTTAGGCTTCTGGCATCCTTGATTGGCCAGATCCTTGAGTCCCAAGTGCTTGGGAAGCACATTAGGATTTTATCATTGAGCTCAGTCAATGAGATCTCCTTGTCCAAAGTTTTTAGCTCATTGACTATGAGACTGAGTCTATTATACATGTCTGCTATTGACTCAGCTTCTCCTTTCTTGAAATTCTCATACTGGGTTATGAGATGAGATCTTCTATCTTTTCTCTCATCAGCAGATCCTGAGACTATCTTAGATAACTTGTCCCAGATGTCCTTTGCTGAGTTGCATTCAGCTACCTTTTGGAATATTTCATCAGACATAGTCTGGGCTAGAATGTTCATAGATTTTGCATCAGCCAATTTCCATTTCTTTATTTCTGCATCTGTTCCTGAAGGAGGTGGAACAGCACTTGTACTTGTATTCTCTGGAGGTCTTGGACACACTGTCAAAACAGAATTGAAAATGTCCTCATCAATAGAGTTCATGTACAGTCTAATCCTTGCCTTCCAAAGTGTAAACTTAGATAGATTTCACACTAGAGGTCTGGTGCTAGCATAATCTTTGTTTTGGGCCATGTTTTGTGAAGAAATAATTCTAATAACAAACTTAAAACAAGCAGATCTAACTAGAGGGATCTTTGGGTTCAAGTGTTAGTCTGTGCAACCACTAAGGTGTGGTATTTTAACCAACCTCGCTTTGATACCAATTGAAAGTGCAAGTTAGATCTGATATACTCTAGAGGGGGGTGAATAGAGTATGGTGCTTGCTAAAACCTTTTTACAACTCTTGTTGTATTCCTAAGTGAACAGGGAAGCAAATGAACTACAGCAACTATCTAATCAAAGAGCAATCACAAACCACAGCCAAAAAACAAAAGAAAATAAGCAACCAAAAGACACAAGGAGATATAGTGGTTCCACAATCAATCTGGGTATATCCACTCTTCTACCACCCTAGGTAGGAATCCACTGCAGGATGAGTTGATCAGGTGTCCTGGGCACCAATGAGCTTTTGATAAGGTGCTCAAAAACCAAACCAGATTTTTTTGATCAGGTGTCTTGCCACCACTGAGTTTTGACAAGGTCTCAGAAACCAACACAAACTTTTTAAGGCAGTTTGATAAACCCTTTACAGTAGAGAGAGAGGGATGAGATGATCTTCTCTGTCAACAATCAGAGAGAAGATAGGGGATGTTGTCAAAGCTCCCCCTGAGTTCTTGAGTTGTTTAGGAAGTGAAGCTCTGCAGTAGGGTGATAGGCCTTCAGAAGATTTGATCTCCAGCAAAAGATGATTTCAGCAACAGCTGAAATATGTGGTGTTTGGAGTCTTGAATGATGATGGCCTTTGAACACTGGAATCAAGAGGGATCTGAAAATTTCAGTATGTTGATCTCTTTTTGTGATGGTGTTCTTGTATGAATTCTAAGACTGAGAATGTCTGCTACTCTTTCTCTTTTTATTGTTCTTGTTGTAATAGTTGTTGTTGAAGATGATGTCCAACAGGAATTAAAAACATTGATCTTTTTTTTTCTTCAGATCTGAATAGAATATTTTTTTCTGTCCAAGATAGCCGTTAGTCTGTCATAAATGACTTCCTTAACTGCATTTTGTATTCTGGAGGAAAGTCCAATAAAACATTCCTTTGAAAATCCCTTGAAACTTGCTCCAGATTAATTTAAAACGGCTACAAGATCCTTGACATAAATACTGAGAATAATTCCATAACTGTCTGAATTTGAATCTTGAAAAACGTCGATCTCTTCAGAAAAATGTCGACCTGAGCTCCACTATCGTTGAACAGAGCTCAGAGACTGGACTTAGACTGAAATAGAGATCGTCGATCTGAGCTCAACTATCGTCGAACTGAGCTCAGAGATAGAGAAACAAACTAGAGACAAGAACGTCGATCTGAGCTCGAAGATCGTCGAATGGAGTTCGACGACCCGTTGAAGTTGAGCTCAGAGATCGTCGAATGGATTTCGACGATTCGTCGAAGTGAGCTCAGTGATCGTCGAATGGAGTTCGACGATTCGTCGTCCTGAGCTGAAATATCTGGTCTTGAGAGCAGCTTCCAAACCTAAATACTAACCCTTAGACTCAATTCTAATTGACCTTTAGATCTATATAAGGAGGTCAAAACAGATTTCCTAAAAGACATAGTGATCCTTGCCCAAATCAGTAATAGGGTGTTCCAACAAAAACTTCTCTATAGAATATAAGTTTTTGGCTGATGTGGTTGGTAAGATTTTGTTAGGCAAACACTCTGCCCATGACTATGTTACCATGCATCAATTCCTATTGATTTATGCTCTGGTAGATCAGAAGAACATAAACTGGGGATCAATTCTTTTTGATTCTATTAAGAAGAAGATCACCAGCAAGTCTGCAGGTTATGGAAGGATCTTAGGAATTTTCTTACAGGCTAAGTGTCCAGAGATTTTGGTCTCTCACACAGTGCATATCAATGCTTCCAGGAGGCTAACCTCCGCCCTATTTGGAAAATGATGGAGGATAATTCCTAAGCCTCCAAGGGCAGCTTCTGAAAGCACAAGAGCTGGACCAGCTGCTCTCCCAACCCCAGAAGAGGTCTCTGCTCCTCTTGTTTCTTCTTCTCTACCTTCTCCACACCATTCACCTAGGCAACCATCTCCACCTTCTCCACAACCCAATTTATTTGTAGAAGTTCCATCCACTTCCTTCCATTTAGATTCACCTATTCAACAGCCATATCCACCTCATTCATCTCCAACTCCAATAGCTTCACCTCATCAGTATCCTCCTTCATCTCCTCTACTTCCCAATCCACCTTATTTCTCTCTACTTAATTCATCTCCATAGCAATTATCTCCACCTCCTCCATCTCATGTATCTCCCCCTCACTCATATATCCAGGAGATATTTCCTGATATAATTCCTGATGGCATTCCCCCTGTCATCAATCCTTCACCTATTCCTCAAGCCTTCTATCTATGTTCCAACTGTGCTAACAATTCTGTTCCCTCATCTTCCATTCCATACTCTGCATCTACTCAGGCTCCACATGAATTCATGTATTTGGATTTCTCTTTTATTGCTTCTAACCTCCTATACTTCATCACTCCTACTCTCAAGAAACAAATAGATGAAGCCTTGGCTCCTCTTATTGCTACTAATTCTGACCTCTCTTTTAAGCTAACCTCTTCCTCTTTTGTCCCTTCTTCTGGGGGCCTAGATTCAGGTCTCCCTAGATCTAGGCAGGGGAGATGTTTTCATGAAGAAGCTCCAAATACTGCAGTTTCAGTTTAAACCAATGCAGAAGTTCCAGAGGTTACTACAGCAGTAGTTTCAGATTCAGAAATGATTGAACTTTTAGTTGAAGAAGAGTTGTCAGTAGAACTAGAAGTTATTACTGTTGGTGATGTTATTATTCATCCCACATTTGATTTACATTCTCTTTTATCAGATTTTGACATTCTGCCTAGTTATCTTCCTGCTTTTCCAGTTTTTGAAAATGATTTATCTAGAGCTATAATGTCTTACACTGCTCCCATTGATACTTCTATGTTAGAATAATTGAGATCTTGTCTTAAAGACATTTCTACATGTATTACTCCAGTCCCTCAGGCTATGATAGTTGATGAACAGACTACTATACTTGAGGATATAATAAATTCTGGGCAGATTCATTCCCCTCCTACTTTTGCATGGGATGAATCCCCTATGCCAAACTTTAATGTTCTTCTTAATGAAGATATGGAAGATGTAGTTGATACAGATATTGTATATAAATAGCCAGAAGTTCAAATTAATGATCATACTAATTTATATAAATAGATAGATGATTTATATGATAAGTCAGCAGAAGAATTTGATGATAACTCAGAGTCTGATGATTCAGAAAATTCTGGGTCTAAGAAAAGAAAGTTCAAGAAGAAGGCTCCAGTTAAGGTGCTCCTCAACCATCATCAACAACAAATATTCCATATTACATTCTGCATGGAATTCTTCTCACTCCAGACCTCCCCCCCCACTGGATGAGATACTCCAAGAATGAGCATAAAATAGGAAAGAAGATAGATATCATTCTCCACCTCAAAAGTCTTGGAGAGGACCTCCTCCTCCTCCTCCAGCAACAGGGTTTAGCTGGTAATGTTTCTTATTCTCAGAGGCTTTCCTCTCATCATCACTCTAAATTTACTCAACACAGGCAGCAGCAAGGTCTGATACTCAAAGAAGTCAAAGCAGCAAGCAACATTCAAACCAAGAAAGGCCCACCTTCTCCTATATATGATCCAGAACTTGACCCAATGTTTAGAATGGCAAAGATTCAATGAGCAAGTTGCTCTTGCTCAGATAAGGAAAGCCAGGACAGAGGGTAAGAACCCCTCACAATTCCACCACTATATCCTCATACAGACAAAAGAAACTGGACAATATTCAAAGAAGAGCTTGTTCAATGTTGATAAGTACATATTCTGCATCCTGAAGAAGTAGTTCCAAGAACTTCTTCTCTAAAGATTATTGGGTCTCAAGACTTGAAGATGAGCAAAAGGGAAGCTGAAGATCCTACCAGAAAGCTTATTTTCACCAAATCTTCTTCAGAATCTCATTCAGCAGCACCTCAGAAAGACTCTTGATTTTTTGACTATATTTTGAACTATGTTGTTGTTTTTAAAACTCTCAAAGCACTTATTATATATCTGTTGGAAATTTTATTTCTGCTGGATATTTTTTGCTTTGTGTTTTTGTTGTTTAATAGTATCCTCACCCAAATAGGGGGAGATTTTTAGAACCCTATTACTGCTTTGGGTTAGGATCAGTATTATTTATTTATGATGATTAGTTTGACCCAACTTGTATAGACTAAGGGTCATAGGATTATTTTCAGGGTTATTACTTTAGAAGAATTCCAGAGAAGTCCAGTTCGAACGAACGCAGAATTCAGATCGACGAACGTCAAGCTCAGGTCGACGAACGTCAAGCTCAGTTCGATGAACTCAGATTCCCAACTTTGAGTTTAGCTCGACGATCACTGAGCTCCATTCGATGAACTTTGTTCTCAGATCAAAAGCTTAGCTCGACGAAAGCCAACCTCAGTTCGATGAACTCTAGGCTCAATTCGATGAAAGCAGAGCTCAGCTCGATGAATGTATTGCACAGTTCATCCAAGCTCTGTTCAACGAAGGTCAAGCTCATGTCGATGAATTCCTTGATGTGTTTGACATTCACGAAGTTTCTTTATTCAGAAGGCAGAATGATTTGTAAAGCTTAATTACATCTGTTACAACTCTGATATTTAATGCTAAATATTCTTAATGAATATAGTCATTTCAGGCAGCATTAAATATAGATTTATTACAGAGTTTAATTCTAATTTATTACCCAAGCAGTTACAAATCTCAAGGATACTTCTGACGTTTCAGATATTGTTTTGATTCAAATGTTTGAATTCTTCTCATACATATATATTCAAAAGATTACTGCTTCAAAGGGATTACTTACTTACTGACTTAGAAGAACAGAGAGACAAAGAAATACTTTCACTCTGCTTCAGACTCTCTAAGAGATAACACATTTCATATATGTCTGAAAGTTCTACTGGAGAGAAACAACACTTAAGAAGCCCTACACCCTGAAGAAAAGTTCTTCTCCCTTGATCTCAAATCCTACTCAACTCAGGGGGAGCTTTTTTGCAACATTCATCCACTAAAGTCTTCTCAGAGAGTTTTGAAAGAGAAGACAACATCTAAACTTCTTTCCTTACTGTGTACAGGGTTATAACTCCCTTCAAAAGTTAACTTTTGGTTCCTAAGTCACTTGATCAAAAGACTTAATTAGTTTTTGGGCACTGATCAAAAGCTCAAAGGGTTGCTAGACCTCGCTTAGAAAATATATCTTCTGGTGATAAGACACTTGATCAAAAACTATAATGGATTCCTACCAAGGTGATAGAAGAGTAGACGTACTCAGATTTATTGGGTAACTAGTATAAAATTCCTTGTGTCATCTATGATTCGCCTTACTCTCTTTTTATTTTGTGTGTTGTGAGTTTTAATATGTCTATCTATATACATATATCACTTATTTTCTAAACTGCTCTTAAATAAAATCAAAGTTTTTAATATACACTATTCACCCCCTCTAGTGTAAAATAGGTTTATCCCTCACTTTCACACGTACATGTCATTGCCTTATTTAACGCTTCCTTGCATAAGAATTGGATTGAAACTACATTATATGTCTTTTGCACATATGTACTAGCACACGGTTTTATACTTTTGACACTTACAATGTTTAAATGTGATTAACTCTATAACTCTCGTAGCATTGTCTGTTCCTTGTTGTGTGCTTAGTCTACTTTGTGTTGTCCAATCCATATAAACATTGCAAAATGACTTATTCCATGTACGTGTACTCCGCTCCTATTTTTGTTCATGTGCTTCATATTCTCTAATTTGCATGTTTTGGGGTCACCCCTATGTTTCTTGTTTTCTTCCTTGATGATTAGTGTACACTGTCTGTTTCTATATCATGCTCATTATTTATATTCACTCTGCATGACTGTTTGGTCTTGGCCCACCCCTTTTGATACTATCGAAGGGGGAGAAGAGTTTGTTCGTGAGAATTGTTCATGGGGTATGATCTCATGTAGGGGGAGCTTGTTTCAAGCGTGCACATAGATAGGGGGAGCGTAGTTAGAACACGTAGGTAGGGGGAGTTCATGTAGAATATGTAGGTAGGGGAGCGTGTATGTAAGGAGCTAATATAGAGAACCATTATATCTGTGAAACCTAAACATTGAAAATTATTCCTTTATATATATTTACTCTATCATTGTTATTTCTCATGAACGGGATTTGCTATTATCAAAAGGGGTAGTTTGTTGGAACCGTTGTTTCATATTCCCTGTGTTTGAGAATATCAAATCTCAGGCTACATTTGATCACATCTTGTATTAATAGAGTGTGCAGGTTGACAGGTTCAAGCAAAGAAAAGAAGCCTCTTATGGATGCTAACGCTGAGCGATTGAATTTACCGTTGGGCGATAGCCGTGAATTAATTGGACAGAGCTCTCAGGAACGTACTACTCTATGCTAGTTCTACTGCTCGTGCTAGCTCGACGAATTATTTGGGCAAAGCTCTCGGGATCCTGCAGCCTCAAGGCGATAGCATGGTACCGCATCGCGGTAACCCACTCAATGCCTCAAGGGGTTGAGAGTGTTGAGTCAACTCTACCGTCGGGTGCTAGCAGGGTACTATGTCATGGTAGACTACTCAGCGCTCCAAGTCATTGAGTGTGCTGAGACAAGCCTACCGCTGGGTGCTAGCTTGCTACCGGGCCATAGTAGTCCACTCAACGCTTCAAAGGGTTGAGTGCGTTGAGACAGTCCTACCGATGTGCGCTATCTTCCTACCGCACCGCGCTAACATTGGAAAAAGGAAAATATACGTTTTGAAAATGTTTCCTAATTATTAGGACATCTGGCACATCAAGTGCGGGAACCTACCGCCGGCGATAGTCTTACCGCCGCGGTAGCCTATTTTAACGAAGATATATATATGGTTGTCTCGGTGGCTGTGCCAGATATCGGACGATAAAAAGAGATTAGAGTTCGTGCATTCTAGGGTTTGGCCGCTCTCTTTGCGCTCTATTACAAAAAGTCTCTGTCAAAGAAGAAGAAAGACATCTCCTTCCCGTTCATGAACGAAGAACTATGGTGATCCAAGATCTACATCAACTACGAAGAGCAGACCGTTGCTAGCATCTCAAGCACCGGCCGCGGATCGCTCGTCGGAGAAATCGTCAAGAGGGAGAACTTCATCGTTTTGATTCCTTGCATCCTTATTTTTGTAATATTCCCTTTTTTCTAAATTTTGTGGTGAGAAAAATCGACCGGTAAGGGTCGTCAGAATCCGAGGAGGGTTCCGTGGAAAATCATCCTAGGGATAGGGACATCTAGATCGAAGGATCTAGCGGGGCTTTAAGACCCTTCCTTGCTTGGAGGTGAAGAGTCGGCTTGAGGACCTTTCTCAGAGGGAAAGGGATAGAGACAACCGGTCCATGGAGCGGGTCGGTATAGAAAACACAAGAATTTTATTCTTCACCGCCTTCGATCTTCGGCGTCACGGAGATCACAGTTTTGTAGTTCTTCAAAAACTATTGTTGTTTTAAATTTTGCAATGAAAATTGTTTTTTGTCATATTGCCTACATGATTATGCTGTGAATACTGTTCTGATTTCTAGTGTGTGGTGCTCAAGCGTAATTGCCCAGGAAAATGAGTTATGTGACTTACCGCCGCTCGTTAACTACCTAACGCTCCGCGATAGTTTCCAGAACTTGATTTTCTGGGTCGAAATATTTTAAATTTCATTAAACTCGAAAAACCTTATTCCCCCCCCCCCCCAAGGTTGGCCATGAGATCCAACAACTTCATGGACTTGGTTTTTCACCTTGTTTTTATATTCAAGACTTGAAGCGGAGAGGTGGCCTATCACCCTCTGTGGAACACAACTACTTGTGAACTTCAAAGAAAATAGTGGATTTAAGCCCGACATAGATCCGACCATGTAATTTTTTGCCCTTTTTGGGTTTTCCGTGATAAAAAAATCACTCGTCATTACTGCTCGATTTTCTTTAATTGTTTGTGCGCCCGATCCAACTTGAAGCTACGATGGTCTGATTCACCAAACCATAGGAAAACATGACAACCCGCAATAGCTTAACATTGTCTGTGGGAAAGTGTTCCCAAACTCTACAACAATTTTCTACGAGCGGCCCTTGCATCATGCAAGCACCCTCACCCAACGACAATGACAAGAGGAGACTCGGACACCTTAGACCAAAAACTTGCAAGGAATTTCATAATTAGGCCGCAAACAATGCACCCACCGACAACACACTACATCTCAAGGAGATAGTGTCATGCTAGCATCTTCCATAGAAGAGCGGATGCGTTAGATGGTGGAGCTACAAGCTCAGGTGTTCACCCTGCTAAGGGACTTGATGACTTCAAACTCGCAGGAGGAATACCAAGTAGCAATATGCCCGACATTATTCCCTTCCATCCACTATTCACTCAGTGGAGTGGCTCGCGCCACGTGCCACGGATAGAGTCGGGGGGTGCCCGCCACGGAAGTCATCACTCCTAATGGAGTGCTTCTCCAACATGGACAAGGAAGCTGAAGGAGGAAAAAGGGAAAAAATCTAATCCTGCCATCCAGAGAAGGAGGTGGGCACCTTAATGGAACTTTGCGGGATGGGGAAACTACATGATCCACACCTCTCTCCACTCAATGCTTCTCACCTAGAGGTCCTACACACACTATCAAGAAACACCTTGTACAATGGAGGCCCGGTGCACTCCCCCGGGCAGAGGGGATCAATCCAGTTATTGCCACTATCACAGATGTCATGAGCATAACACAGAGGAATGTGCATACCTAAAGGAGAAGTTTGAGCGACTCATACGACTCAGCCCCCTCAAGGAATTCTGATGGAAAAAGGCATCAGCACAACCTGCCCCAACCAAGCCCATGAGGTGGCTAGAGGGAGTTCCCCTGGAACGACAAGAACTGACTAGATCAGCCCCTCCCGGTGCCCTGGGATCTCCATCAAACCCACAACACATACAGATAGTCATCGATTGTATCCCCTTTAAGGTAAACAGGATACTCGTCGATGACGATGTGTTTTCCAACATGTTATTCCTATCAACTTTGCTCTAACTAGAGATCTCGGGAAGAGACATAAAGCTAGGTGTGGGAGGCATACACGTCACAGGACACCCAACAATCCATATCTCGGGAAGCAACTTCCTTCCAATAATGTTGGGATCCCCTCCGGCGTAGGTCACACATGTCGTCCAATTCATCATCATACATGCTGCCTCAGCATGCGAAGCTATCCTTCAAGGACCCCTGCCATGGACACTTCGAGTCGATGCACTCATGGAATGCATTGTGGTAGAAATCTGCTCACAAGACTCAACTGCTAAAGGCACTACCCGAGCATGACTCACGGAGCTCCCATGTGAAACCCCACTGCCATCCAAAGTTTACTTTCCTAAGATTACTAAAATAATAAGTTGCATGGACAGACTTGCACCCCTGTATCTTCCTTCAACATCAATGCAATGAACATTGGTTTTATCCACCACCATGGCCATTTGGAAGCATGGCCCCGCGGCCCCTTATTGTAAAAATGAGATAGACGCAAGTCCTTCAACACCTACCAGGCAAGATGGATGAAAGTTCTTCACCTCCCAAATGATATGGACAAAAGTTCTTCTGCACCTCCCAGGCGAGATGGGCGAAAATCCTTCTACACCTCCCAGGAGAGATGGACAAATGTTCTTCCCTGCCTCCACCTAAACAGACCTCAATCCTCCTAAGGTGTGAACAAACAAAGGTTCTTCTCCACCTCCATCCAGACAAACCCCAGTCCTCCTTAGGCATGAACGAACAAAGGTTCTTCACCACCTCCACCAGAACGAACCCTAGTCCTCCTAAGGCATGAATAAACAAAGGTTCTTCACCACCTCAACTCATGGACCTGGTCCTCATGAGGCAATAATGAATAAAGGTTCTTCGTCACCTCCACTTGGATGGACCCCGGTCCCCTGAGGCATGAACAAACGAAGGCTATTTGCCACCTCAACCGGATGAATCCAGGTCCTCTTGAGGCATAAATGAACAAAGGTTCTTCGCCACTCCACCCAGATGGACCCGCTAACCTGAGATGCGAATGAATAAAGATTCTTTGCCACCTCCACCCAGACAAACACTTATCTTTCTCGAGCGCGAACAAACAAGGATACACCAAAGTAGACCATAAATCCTCTCTAAACCCAACAACTAAACATACCTTGCATCTCCCCAACCGTTCACAGCACCGCTAGATGTTAGAGCGTAACTGCCAAGAATTCCCTTAAA